>CP139504.1:151273181-151873181 GCA_021014915.2 Artemisia tridentata subsp. tridentata | reverse complement strand
CTTGTGCATTAAATACAACCATAAAAACCTTTAGTACGCGTTTGGTTCATGTTTCTTAAGACGTTCAAGCAAGTTACCGAATAGGAAGTTAGCCAGTTTTCTTAAGCCTAACATAGATAAACAATCATCCAATACAACTAATAACACACTAACAACCAATAATCAATAGCTAGGTTTCATTAGATCTAAGCAAACACAAGATAAATTTAGCCTAACATGTTAAACAAAAGACAAGAATAAGATAGAATCAAACAACACATAGACATATTGAATGATTAATTGATAACTTATCTTTCAATGAAACATGGAAGATCTCAAGGCAAAAAGCCCTGAAAAAGTAGCTAAAATCGTCTTAGGGTTTTCTCCCAAAATTCCACACACTAAGCTCTCCCCTAATGACAAAAAATTAGAAAACTATATATAGATTTTTGGATCTGACGGCGTCACCTTATGGAGTGTGACGCCGTCACCTCGCCGCTTTTAGGGTTCCCGGATGACCTTCTTGACGCCGTCCCTCTTTAGCTCTTCAAAAATCCATTCTGGCTTATCAAGGCTTGACGCCGTCGAACCATGAACGTGACGCCGTCCCCTTATGATTTAAGCCGTGACGCCCTTGATCAAGTTAAAGCGTGACGCCGTCAGAATTCACATGCTATTTTCACTGGCCCGTCATGAGTAAATTTCACGTCCAACTTTTCTTGCCAAGGCATGACGCCGTCTGGGGTTAAATGTGACGCCGTCAAAGGTGACTTTTAGCCGATTCTTGAGACTTTGCCGTTTTCTTCACTTTAATGCTCCAAAAACGTCCAAAATGCCTCCTTTTCCAGATTTCTCCTCAAAAGTACCTAAAATGACAAAAGGAACGATTTAGGGCAATATTTGATCAAATAAATACGATTTAAGGCTTAAATGACCCCTTAAAAGCGGTACACTTTTCGCTTCATCAAATACCCTTACACTTGAGATTTGCTTGTCCTCAAGCAAATGCGCTTTTATTCTAATCAAGATACAAGTTAGGGGTCATTTAATGCGAACATAAAAGTAATTACAACAAATATTCGTTCCACTTCAATCATAATAAGCACGGAGATTATAAACTAGCACCTCACAAGTAGTGTTTAGATACTCACATCTCTCAAGTGTCATCAAAATAAATCTCATAAATGAAAACGGAAAATATCTCTCACTACCTGTCATAGCAAATAGATTACCATAGGCTTGGGAAAGGATCGAAAACCTCCTCCACTAGGCGTAAGCACCTAAGATAAACTATCAAAGAGGGCTTTTAAATGGGTTATAACGTTAGGTGTAGGGAAAAGGAAAACACGGTTTTGTTGGATAAAAGAAAATATACATCATCTTTTTACGCCAAACAAACAGTGCCCATAACATAATACATACGTGTACTGCTATGGGCAAGTAGTTAACCCAAATGTACCCAACCTAATTAGAGTATGCATGTAATCGTTTCCGACAATTTATTTGCCACCCCAAGTGTGTAACTAGTTAAATTGTAAGCCCTTAAACTCTCGTGAGAAAATCAAACACTTTACCATTAAGTGGCGGTTAAGACCATGATATAATAAATATTATTGTTTCTTATTCATTAGGGAAAATTATGCAAAACAACATCACGGGAGACAGATAATTTACTTTAATACAGTAAATAATAGCTAAAATTTTATAATTAGGGTCGTATTCTCCTTTGCTTACTAATCACTTACCCTACCTTGAATTTCCAATAACAATGTGGGATCTACCTTATATTTAATTTTATCTAAATGCATTATTGATTATGAATATGATGAATGATAAATGAATGAATGCAATCCAAAATTAGCAAACGTACATATGTTAGCAGCCTAGTATTAAGCATTTGGATTTTTTTATTTTACTTTTACCAAAAATAGAAGTTTGTATGTGACTTTGTTGTCTTTGTTGGGTAAGTGCAAATGTGAATGTGTTTGTTTGTTTGGTAAGGGCTATGCTTAAATTAATAAAAAATAAATAAAAAATAAAAAAATAATAAATAATGTATAATGAAAAAGGTTTAATTACAAGAAGATGTACTGTAATTCAATATTGATAGTTTAGTACAAACAATATCAACTCCATTAATGTTCAATACATTTTAAGTTACTCATTACAAAAAGACATCAACAAATTCACCTAATATCATTTTCAAAAATGTAATGACAAAAATTTGGTTAAGCCCAACATTATTACTTATGAAAGCCCATTTGAACCCAATCATGCATTCATTTCATAGATCGCACATTGTTTTGTTAAACAACGAGGAATAAGGCTACCGCGCGTTGCAATGATCCCAGAACAAGGTATGAATAAATTTATATTTTCTCACTACATGTTTTTGCATTTTGTGATCACGTTTGGTTTCTTATTGTAATTTTTTATAACGTATAGGGGAAGTTGTGAAACCACGAAGAAGACAAGAAGAGCAAAGCAGATGGTAGCAGCAGCATGAGAAAAAGGAAGCTCACTGATGAACAAGTGACCCTTCTTGAGCAAAACTTTGGAGATGAACATAAACTAGAATCAGAAAGAAAGAATTGGTGCTATGTCACATGAAACAAAAAAAAAAAAGAAACACAAGTGACAATCGATCGTGTATGCGACCTTCATCCAAAAAAAAAAAGAAAATCGATCGATCGAGTAGATTTCTTGCAACAAGGACGATTGGATCGATCGACAAAATGGATCGATTCATTTTCACTACTGCAGGCAGCCAGGAATTAAAATATCGCGCGTTGCGACGGAGCCAATTTAAATAAAATATTTTTCCTAAATTATCTTTGGTTTGTTTGATGAGGGAATAAGTTTATGATATTTGTTTCCATGATATCAATATGTGAAGCCCATCTTTTACAGTTTTTAAACAATAAAACTCAAACAATCATGGGGTCTAACGATATTTGTCATATCATGTATGGTATTGAAAAGATGTTAGGTTTGAGGGTCGTAATCAGTAATCGCTAATCAAGAGACCCATCTTGATTCACACCATTTATGAAGGATCTTTGTGCTTTCACATGATCAAACTTCCGGCCTGTAAAAACTGCTTGTGGAAGAATTTCATTTTAAACTTATCACAATAATTCTATTTTAGGGACGATTTTCACGACATGTAATTCTATTTAGGGTTCTACGTAGGCAGAAAAGGGCCGGGGTGGCCATCCCCATCCTCAAACCCGATTACCAAAGTTTTTCCCAAACCCGCCCCGATCCCCATCGGGTATCTATTCGGGGCTCCCCGTCGGGGCGCGATGCTCCCCCAAACCCTGGCAATGGGGCGGGTTTGATGCGGGGTGGCCATCCCCATCCCCAAACCCGATTACCAAAGTTCTCCCCAAACCCGCCCCGATCCCCATCGGGTATCTATTCGGGGCTCCCCGTCGGGGCGCGATGCTCCCCCAAACCCGCCCCGTAGTAATCGATGATCTTATAGGATTGTCCTCGTTGGGTGCAATTCTCGACCAAAGCCGCACCATTTCATATTTATTATTATTTTTAGACCATTAGCAATAACTTGAAGAATTAAGATCCAATTAATAATCAATTACAAACGAGCCTTATTAAGTTTTCAACAATAGTATGATACATACAAAATGATAAATTACATTGCCGAAAATTAAAACTTAAAAATATGACACTAAACGAGTTTCTGTAATCTCAATTTTGCAATCTTACAAAGATAAAAAAACTAACAATATTAGAGTAATATTTTTTATTACGTAAATACTAAGAAAATAGTATATAGGTATAGATACATTTGTATATGTGTATATATTATTCGGGCGGGGCGAGGATTCCCCGCTCCCCGCTTCAAACCCGATTAAAATTCCCATTTAAGCCCCAAACCCGCCCCGTAACCCGATTAGCATGACCCGCCCTGCCCCAATTAGTTCGGGTTTCGGATTTCCCCGCCGAGTTCGGGTTTTTTTTGCCATCCCTAAGAGGGGGGGGTGGGTTTGTTTTCACGTAGGATTCGGGAGCCATGTCACATTTAAAAACCTCCTTTTATTATATTTATAGAATATAGATATAGATGTGCTTAGAAGAAACAACATTATTACATATAATACCAGAAGTTATAGTACTTGATGTAATATCATACATCAGTGAAACCAAAAAAACACTAAATTATCTCTTCTGGAAATTAAAGGCTCGAATGGAGTAAGCAAAGATGAATGCAAAGAACAAAACCAACCTAAGGTGCACCCCGGCAACAGGGCCAAGAAAAACTTTGTAACCAAAATAACGGTCTAAATATTCTTTCACGGTTTCACCGTTTGTAAGTTCGTCTGTATAGTCTCCGAATTGTGAAGTAGCTATCCCATAAATAGTCCATGCCATCGGATTCCCCCAATAGTACCATCTCCACCACACGGGAATACTCTGTTGTATTTTAAACCTAACATTATACTACTACAAATATGTAAAACATTGAAACAAAGAAAAAAAAGTAAAACTTACGGGTCGTGGAATGATGAACCCTGAAAACAGATTAAATATTCCTTAAAATGAGCCTGCAATGATGGCGGCGATGTTGGCGTTGGGGGTGATGGTGACAGTCATCATACCATAAAATGTCATGTAGAGGAAGCAACAGAATTGGAAGTAAAGATACCAAAAGAATTTAGCAGCGGTCCACTCGAACCCGGTCATCGAGTACACTATCACAGTGTATACTACTGTTTGCACCAACACATATGGGATCTCGACCAAAACCTGAGCAAAAGCATAAGGAAAAGCAGAGTACATTCCAACGGCTCTTTCTCGATAAAACACAGTTCGTTCGATATCTACAACGGGTTGCACCGCTCCCGCGTTTTGGACTCCTAAGAATAGAACCGCAGCGTACATTGAACCGAGGGCGTTATTCAAGTCTTGTTGGCTATTCCTGAAACCCACTAAACATTGTTAAATCAGGACATCAAATGTGAAAGCCTAATCGAGTGTATCAGACTGTGCTTACCTTTTACCACCGAGGTTCCAGAACATAGTACCAAAAATGATCCCGATAAAAGTAGTGAACACAAAACGCACGGCTGTGTAATAAGGGTTTTGCCAGTATGACCAACGTTGTTTCCATAAACATGCTATGCATTGTACGAGGAACGACTGCGAGTATTGAGTTCGGAAGAAGAGATCTTTTGTGCCAGGACGTGGTATACTTAATTCCGCAATTAAATCTTTTTTTCTCATGTGAATTTAACACGAAGGTTAACAATATGATAGACTTTTGATTCAAAAAATTGACACGCACGTATTGACTATTGATTAATGTGTACTTGTGAAGTTCGGAATTTCTGTAGATTGACGTGAAATCAACTCCGAGAGCGATTTCTTGTGTTGAAGTACTAACTTCCATCATCCACGTCACAAGGTTGTATCCATCCTTAATCTTACTCACGCCATTAATTGCTTGTTTCAGAAAGGTGACGAAATAGGCGGTTCAGTAATGGGTCAAAACAATTTAGGGTAAAAAAGGTTGATATTTTTGGTATAGGCAAAAAATGTGTGTTATTTATACGGGTTTAGCCCACTCAATAGCAACATAATTTCTCCAATGTACCGTGAGGGTGCTTGGACCCGAAAAAATATCAACATACCTTACGAATATTTAAATTCCGTTCCAATATCATACTTCCAACGACATGTCAAAGAGTATTATGGTTATTTTTGTATTATCACACGTAAGTATGAGTATATGTATAACACTCCAACCCGATAAGGGTAGAAGTATTACGTTATAGTGACATATCAAAGCAAACATAAGCATAAGACTTAAATAATACAAATAAACTTCAAAGGTTACAAAGGAAAAATCTGAAACTACCAGGTTACAAATGAGAATTTCAATAAATACTAAGTCTGAAATATAACCAATTCTAGCCATCACTAAATCCAGGATAGCAATCTAAGTATAGCCTTCTAAGCTCAAAGCACTCCACTCATTACCCAGCTTCCAACTAAAACCTGCCGCATGGAAAGAAATGCGGCTGAGCTTAAAAAGCCCAGTGAACAGATATATATAACATAACATAACGGTAAATAAGCATAAGCGACATAGGAATAAGAACGCCAAAAGAAAGCATAATCATGAAAGTCATACAAATTTAAAGGAGAACTAAAAATCAAGAATGCATGAGAACTTAGTAATAATGAATCGAGAGAAAATGAAATAATGGAAAGGTTCATATAAGGATGTGCCATAGGAACTCCATACATACATAATCCTTCAAATCATACTTAAAGCCATACAAGTGTACTGATGCGTGCGATGTGTCGTTGCGGTTTAGCTGTTTTAATGCCTACTCAAGTTTTAAATTTATATTTAGCCGACTTATCAATAACACACACACTTAACGAGCAGTGTACCCGGTCAGTATGAATATAATGGTAAGTAGAGTGTCGATCACTAAGAGTGGAACGTATTATCTCGTTATTCTAATCAGTATTTTAATATCCTAACGCAAGGGGGTTTCAGCCTGAGAGACTGGCACGGTTTGTTTGCAATTAAATAATAAAATAAACCAATAGGCACGAATCAGCAAGTAGCACACACGTACACAGATAAATACTCGAGACAATAAGAGGGCTGTCCTTATGATTAAGTAGATTGTCACTTGTTTTATTGATAGCTTTATATGAAGTGTATGTAGTTAATCCTTTCTCGTTGGTCCTAATCTTATCGGCGAGTAAACCCTTAATGATTACTTATGTCTAAAAGTTATTCCTAAGTGATCAATTTAGTAATAACCGTGGGAGCCACATTATGTCCCGCAGTCAAATGCCCGCAAGCCACTAATAAACACAGAGGTTATCAATGCACTAATAAGTAGTAACCAAAGATATCAACATATAAACTTTAATTGATGGGAAAGCAAGTATTAAAGGGAGTGCAATCTTTCGTTGTCACATTACACAAGCCACCAATCCTGATGAATTAAAGTTTGCTAACACAATAAAACAAAACTACTTAATGAATTAAACACATGCAGCACCTTCTTACAGCTCTTGTATCTTCGATTTGGGTGTGTCTTGTGCTGCCTCCTTGACTGAATTCGTCCTTTTGTTCTTCTGTTCGAACTTAGGTTATAATGTTCGGAACTTGTAATTCGTCTGGTCTACGGGGTATTTATAGTTTCTGTCTGAGGGAAGATGCGGCGCATCTACTAAGTAGATGCGGCGCATGTACTTAACTTCGCGTGGGGTCCAAGATTATAATATTCAGGAATATTCGTACACCGCCAGAAGATGCGGCGTAACTCCATGATTAGATGCGGCGCATGTCCTCTTGTATCTTGGATCGTATCTGGTGATATCTTGATAGAGATGCGGCGCATGTCGAGAGTGAGATGCGGCGCATCTGGAGCAGAATTGACTTGATCTTGTCCATGTCGGTAGACTTTCACTTTATGCACGTTTTGCTCCATAATTAGTCCAAAATCGCCAAGTTTCACCAAATGCTTGTTTTTACCTGAGAATTACAAAAGTAAACGATTAAGTATCAATCCTCATACATAATATAGTAAAACAAGTCAAATTAATAGGATAAATGATAGTAATAAAATGTACTTATTTGAGTTCATCAAATATCCCCCCACTTGAACTTTACTTGTCCCCAAGTAAACCTTAGAATTTCTTTTATGAAAATGTATCCTAAAAGATGTTAGGATTTATTTTTATATTTAAGCATGTATTCGTTTATTTCATAATCACACAACTAAACACTTTAACGAATTAGAAGCATAATAAAATAAGTCGATAAAATCAAATCTAATCGTTTAACTGTCCAGTCGTGACGAATATTCTATCATAAGCTTGGCAAGTATACACATCTCCTCCACTAAAGCTAAGGAATAACAAGTCTAAAGCGGTAAAAAGGGTTTTTAGGCTTAAGGGTTAATTATTCTTAATCACTATCGATCTCAAATTCCAGAAAAGGCGACAAAATCACAAATACATGATCGAATCCACGAACACGATACTTGCAATTGCTCAAATCCTTAACTCGAATAGGCTAAAGATAGGTCCAAACTTCACCAATAATAATATATCAAAAAGGGCGACAAAATCATAAATACATAGCCGAATCCACGACTACGATACTTAAGATTGCTCAAATCCCTAATCTCAATAAATCAAAGGTTCGGTTGGATAAAGAATAATATAGGGTATGGATAACATTTGGGATATAAATTGGTGTAAAATGAAAAATAAACAAAACAAATAAATTAAAATCCTAAGTGTGGTTAATCACTATCCCATCCATCCCATGAATAAGACTCATATCATCGAATAACTCACGCTTTAACACTTGAAACACACGCTTTAGGTAGACACGAATTATACTCAACAAGATCTTAATCAAAGAATAAATCTTAATTGGCGTTCCCATAACTGCCAATTCCCATTCAATCCATAGATATAGTACAACAAATAGTGGTGATATCGACCACTTAATACAAAACTTTACATCGTTGGTTAAAACTAACTTCCAACTTTTCTTTCTTTCTTTTTCTTTTCTTATTTTTTCGATTTTTTTTTTTTTTTTTTTTTTTTTTTTTTTTTTTTTTTTTTTTTTTTTAACATAAAGATAGATGTGTAAAATTTTACCACATCACTATAATGATAATTCTGGATAATTTTTCCATACTTTTCATAACTTCAGAAATAATGGTAATAGTGAAAGTAGTAAACACACGAAAAATAAACTCAAAGATATACAATATTTACTTTCACTCCAATTGCATTGTGCAATTTCCCGACCTAACCAAAGATAATGAATTACGCACGCGAACACAGGTAATGTAAGGAAACACACTTTGCCTATAGCAATTAACCAACCACGGATTCTAATCTACAGGGTAGGCTAAGGTGTAAGGGTGTAACGAAACATTTTAAACATAGGTGTAAGAAACGAAAGGAATGGCTCTGAGTGTTTTTCTAGGGGTATCTTACTCTAAAAATAAGAGTAACAAAAGGTTTATACGGGGGTTAACTAACCAGTGTAGTTAGTTAATAACACATAACATATAATAGGCTATTTGGGTGTAATCCTAGAATTTTACCAATTTAGACAAGTCATTCCAATTATATAAATAATACTCATTATGGTGGTCTCGAATAGTATACAAGCCAAGTTCTAAAGTTTACAAGTCACCGGCACACTCATAGATTTGTGAATTTTGAAAAATCACAATTTTTGAAAATAACGTCATGTGTGCAGTTATGCAACTTAGATCTTAAACAAAAACATGCTAAAAAAAAAAATTTTAAGTTTGATATATTAAGCACATTTTAAGCATAATTTTTGAAAAAGTTTAGGACAAGTAATTGTTAAGTGTTCTAATTCTCCAATTCCCCCACTTAAGTTAAACAACGTCCTCGTTGTTTGTATAAAAGGTTAAAAACTGGAAAATAAAAGAATTAGAACAGAAAAACTCCCCTGAGATTTGCTCGGTATGATCCTCCATTTGTGTAAGAGCAAAAATCATCTTTCTTGTGGATTAGAACGTTAAAGCTTCATACTTGATGTATCCACAGGAAATCCAGGAAACTATAATACCACCAACACTTTAAAACACACCTAAGATAAGCAAGGTTCAAGCTTGCATAATACATTAGTAGTTAGGAAAAATAAAACTTAAAAATTAAAACTGAAAATCATCAGGTCAGTCGATGCGCCGTATCTTATTGAAGAAGATACGCCGTATCGAGCCTGGAATTAATACGGATCAGAATAAAGATGCGCCGCATCCTTAACCAGGGATGCGCCGCATTAAAATAAACTGATAAATAGTTTTAAAGTCGAAAATAAAAATGCAGAAAAATAAAATAAGATATGACCATTGCAGGAGATGCGTCGCATCTCAGAATTGAGATGCGCCGTATCCTCATGCGGCCTGGACTGACTCGACACAGAAAACAGAATAATAAAAATTCTCCGGGTTGTCTCCCGGTAAGCACTTGTCTTTATTCCAGAGTCTTCAAGTTAGACTCACGTTCAGCTCTTTATTCCAATACTTCAGGTTCAAACTCCACCACCTCGTTCTCATTATCCTCAATTTTATTATCAAAGTATTTCTTCACACGTTGCCCGTTCACTTTGAATATATAACCATTTTTATCGCATATTTCAATAGTTCCATATGGGTACACTTTCTTGACAACGAACGGTCCCGTCCACCTTGATTTAAGTTTACCAGGATACATCTTTAATCTGGAATTAAACAGTAGCACTTTCTCTCCAATAGTAAACGTTTTATCCCCACGTAACCTCGAGTCATGCCATCTTTTAGTCCTTTCTTTGTAGATCTTAGTATTTTTGTAGGCCTCATCTCTTAGTTCATAGAGTTCATTAAGTTCCATGAAACGGTTCTTCGTTGCAGCTTCCATATCCATATTACAATTCGTCAAAGCCCAATATGCACTTTGTTCAATTTCGACCGGTAGGTGGCATGCTTTTCCGTATACAAGACGAAACGGAGTGCATCCCGTTGGTGTCTTATAGGCTGTACGGAATGCCCATAAAGCATCATTTAACTTGTCAGACCACCCTTTAGGATTGTATCCAGTCGTTTTTTCAAGAATTCGTTTTATAGCTCTATTGGTTACTTCAGTTTGGCCATTGGATTGAGGATGGTATGCGGTGGAAACCCTATGATATACTCCATATTTTTGCAAGGCTCTTCCCAGATGGTGATTACAAAAGTGTGTTCCCCTATCACTAATCAATGCTTTAGGAATTCCAAACCTAGAGAACAAACTTTGCAAAAATTTAAGTACTACCTTGCTGTCGTTTGTTGGAGATGCTTGCGCTTCGACCCATTTTGATACGTAATCAACAGCAACCAAAATATATTTATTACCTTTAGATTCAGGAAACGGTCCCATGAAGTCTAATCCCCATATGTCGAAAACTTCACATACATGGATATAGTTTTGCGACATTTCGTTTCTTGATGTAATATTTCCGGATCGTTGACACGCATCACATCCTTTTATATAATCTTTCGCATCCTCCAACATCGTGGGCCAATAAAATCCCGCATCCAGGATCTTTCTTTTTGTGATGACTGGACCGTGATGTCCCCCTGTTGGCCCTGAATGGCAATGTGCCAATATTGCTGCGATGTCATCACCGTCTACGCATCTTCGTATAATATTGTCAGGACATAATTTAAAGGCATAAGGTTCATCCCAAATATACTCGTTAGCGCGAGTTATAAACCTTCTTTTCTCGTCGGATGTTAGCCCTTTTGGAATTTCATTTGCAACAATAAAGTTTATAAAGTCGGCATACCATGGTCCATTATTATTGCTCTTAATTCCTACCATCATAAGGTGTTCATCAGGAAAGTCATCAGCTATTTCCCTTTCGTCAAGCACCTCCATACCAGGGTTTTCAAGTCAAGAAAGGTGGTCAGCAGCTAGATTCTCGGCACCCTTTTTATCTTTAATTTCAATATCGAATCCTTGGAGCAATAAAACCCACCTAATAAGCCTTGGCTTGGCATCCTGTTTATTGAACAAATACTTCAAAGCAGAATGGTCAGTGTAAACCATAGTTTTTGACAATATAAGATATGATCTAAATTTATCGAATGCAAAAACTACTGCTAAAAGTTCTTTTTCCGTGGTGGTGTAGTGTTCTTGGGCATTATTCAATGTTTTGCTAGCATAATAAATTGGCTTAAATTTCTTATCTATCTTTTGGCCAAGTACGGCTCCAACAGCATAATCACTAGCATCACACATTAGTTCAAAAGGCAGATTCCAATCAGGCGAAATTATAATGGGTGCAGAAGTTAGTTTTTCTTTAAGTATATTAAATGCCTTTTTGCAATCTTCAGAAAAATCAAATTTTGCATCCTTTAGCAACAATTGGGTCATAGGCCTAGATATTTTTGAAAAATCCTTTATGAATCTACGATAAAATCCAGCGTGCCCTAAAAAACTTCTAACGCCTTTTACGTTAGTGGGGTAAGGTAGTTTAGCAATTACATCAATTTTAGCTTTATCGACTTCTATACCTTTCCTAGAAATCTTATGTCCTAACACAATTCCCTCTCTAACCATAAAGTGACATTTTTCCCAATTAAGAACAAGGTTAGTTTCTTCACACCTAGCAAGCATTTTATCAAGTTTAAAGAGACAATCACTAAATGAGTTACCGAACACCGAGAAGTCGTCCATGAAGACTTCCATAAAGTCTTCTACCATATCATGGAAGATAGCCGTCATACAACGTTGGAAAGTAGCAGGGGCGTTGCATAGTCCGAACGGCATTCTTCTATAGGCGAAGGTTCCATAAGGGCAGGTGAAAGTCGTCTTTTCTTGATCCTCGGGGCAATTGGTATTTGGAAGAAACCTGAAAAACCATCTAAAAAACAATAATAATCATAACCTGATAGTCTTTCTAACATTTGATCAATAAATGGAAGAGGGAAGTGATCTTTTCGCGTAGCATCATTGAGTTTGCGGTAGTCGATGCAAACTCTCCATCCGGTAACAGTCCTTGAAGGGATTAGCTCATTGTCGTCATTGAGTACTACCGTCATTCCTCCTTTTTTTGGTACAACGTGGATGAGACTGACCCACGAGCTGTCGGAAATTGGGTAGATAAGTCCGGAGTCAAGCAATTTTACAATTTCATTTTTCACCACATCTTGGACTTTTGGATTCAAACGCCTTTGAGGTTGGATAGTTGGTTTGAATTCATCCTCCATAAGGATTTTATGTGTACAAAATGACGGGCTAATTCCCTTAATATCAGACATACTCCACGCTAATGCTCCTCTTCGTTTATATAGTACCTGCAAAAGAGACTCTTTTTCTTTTGGCGTTAAGTCAGATGCAATAATAACGGGTGAATTAGTATTTCCGTTTAAATAAGCATATTCCAAAGTAGAAGGAAGATCCTTAAGCACAGGTTTAACATTATCAATCTCAGTAACACTAGCGGAATAAACCTGTTCATTAATTATATTGCTGCTGTCATCAGATAGATGCGCCGCATCGAGGTTATCGATGCGCCGCATCGCATTACATACAGCAGAGTCAGCAGCAAAATTATAATCAACAGTATTCTCATCTACTTGATCTTCTATAGCAATTGTGTTTTCTAAATTTTTAAGCAGAAAAGAATCAAGCAAATTATTTTTTAACAATCTCTGAGTAAATTGATCAATCGTGTCATCAGAAACATCGATGTTATAGCATTCATCATCATCAGAATTATCTTTACTCATAGATTGTTCCATGTTAAACTCAACCTCATCTTTTCCTATGGTAAGAGTTATTTTTTTATTAAAAACATCAATCATGGCCCTAGCAGTGGCTAAAAATGGTCGTCCTAATATTATAGGAGTTCTAGAATTTTCAGGCATATCAAGGATAACGAAGTCGATAGGTAATTCAAATTTATCAACTTTTATTAATATATTTTCCGCTATTCCTAATGGGTATTGTATGGACCTATCAGCTAGTTCTAAGCACATCCTAGTAGGTTTTGGTTCACCAAGACCTAATTTATCATACATAGAAGAGGGCATAAGACTTATACTAGCTCCTAGGTCGGCTAAGGCATTTTCAATATGCAAATTTTTAATTTGACAAGGAATAGTGAAACTCCCTGGATCTTTTTCTTTAGACGGAAGTTTATTGAGCAATGCCGCTGAGCTTCTTTTCCCCATTGTTATGGTGCAAGCCTCTTCGAGTTTAGACTTGTTTGTAAGCAAGCTTTTCAGATATTTGGCGTATTTCGGCATTTGCGCTAGGGCTTCCATAAATGGTATGCTTAGCTGCAGCTGCTTGAGATTCTCCAGGAATTTCTTTTGATAGGCATCTTCTTTCTCTTTCCTTACCCTATGTGGGAAAGGTGGTGTTGATCGTTTAGATTCAACAGAAGGTTCTCTTCTAATTACAGGTTCTGGATCAGTCTCTTTTGGTTGCTCTTGCTCGGGTGATAAAGATTCAGGGGAAATTTTTTTGGTACTGTCATCCTCGGGTGTCTCTCCGATTTGAAAGGTTGACTTTCCGCCTCTAGTTGTAATTCCTTTCAGATCGTGCCTTACCAAAAGAACCTTGTTAAGCACTGTTGACAATTGGTGCACTTCAATTGCCAAACCATTGATCATATTGTTTTGTTCCTTTAGTAACAGCTCATGACTGCCTTTGAATTCAGTGATAAAGTTCTTTGCTTCATGATGTTCTTGTTCATTGGCTTGAGCGATTAGTAGTGCAAACTCTTCCATAGTAAGGTTTCTTTGGGGTCTTCCGAACCAGTTTGGGAAAATATCGAACATTGTTCCTGAAAATTAAGAACAAGAAGATTTCAAAGTAAAAGTTTCCTAGTATAAGGGTAAGTCAGAATATTTTCCGTTCGGAAATTAGAAAAGAATAAAAGTTGCTGATATCTGCAGACGATGCGCCGTATCCAAAAAGTTGGATACGCCGTATCTTATAATCGTTAAAATTTAATCAGACTTTATTCAGAAAATAGATACGCCGCTTTAGAATTTAAGAATGCGCCGTATCGAATTAATTAATCAAAAATCAGCTTATCTAATTAAAATTAAATGCGTCGTATTAACGAAAGTTAATGCGCCGTATTTTCGTTACGTTTAAAAATAAAAGATTTTTGATTCAGTAAGATGCGCCGTATCGACAGAGATCGATACGCCGTATCTGTTTAATAATTCGCAAACTGTTTTTAATTAAAATAATAGATACGCCGTATCTGCTAAAGCAGATGCGTCGTATGGCGTTAACGTTTAGAAAATTTTTTTTTTATTAAAAACAGATACGCCGTATCTACAAAAGCAGATGCGTCGTATTACTTTATCGCTTAGAAAAATTTTCTTATTTAAAAAACAGATACGCCGTATCTTGGGGAAAAGATGCGTCGTATCGAATTAATTAAACGCGTTGTATTTAAAAAAAATTAAACGCAATACGCCGTATCTGAGAGATCAGATGCGCCGTATCGTTTGATTTAGCACAGTACGACGATAGCAGAACAGAAAAATACGAAAAATAAAAACAAAAAAAATTAAACACACAAACAAAAATAAACACACAAAAATAAAAGAAGACAATTAACACACAATACAACAAATATGCAAAATAGTACAATGATGCAATTAATCTAATAAAAAGAAAAACCTAATTAAAATACTAATCAAATTAACAGATAATAACAATTCACTCCCCGGCAGCGGCGCCAAAAACTTGATGCGTGCGATGTGTCGTTGCGTTTTAGCAGTTTTAATGCCTACTCAAGTTTTAAATTTATATTTAGCCGACTTATCAATAACACACACACTTAACGAGCAGTGTACCCGGTCAGTATGAATATAATGGTAAGTAGAGTGTCGATCACTAAGAGTGGAACGTATTATCTCGTTATTCTAATCAGTATTTTAATATCCTAACGCAAGGGGGTTTCAGCCTGAGAGACTGGCACGGTTTGTTTGCAATTAAATAATAAAATAAACCAATAGGCACGAATCAGCAAGTAGCACACACGTACACAGATAAATACTCGAGACAATAAGAGGGCTGTCCTTATGATTAAGTAGATTGTCACTTGTTTTATTGATAGCTTTATATGAAGTGTATGTAGTTAATCCTTTCTCGTTGGTCCTAATCTTATCGGCGAGTAAACCCTTAATGATTACTTATGTCTAAAAGTTATTCCTAAGTGATCAATTTAGTAATAACCGTGGGAGCCACATTATGTCCCGCAGTCAAATGCCCGCAAGCCACTAATAAACACAGAGGTTATCAATGCACTAATAAGTAGTAACCAAAGATATCAACATATAAACTTTAATTGATGGGAAAGCAAGTATTAAAGGGAGTGCAATCTTTCGTTGTCACATTACACAAGCCACCAATCCTGATGAATTAAAGTTTGCTAACACAATAAAACAAAACTACTTAATGAATTAAACACATGCAGCACCTTCTTACAGCTCTTGTATCTTCGATTTGGGTGTGTCTTGTGCTGCCTCCTTGACTGAATTCGTCCTTTTGTTCTTCTGTTCGAACTTAGGTTATAATGTTCGGAACTTGTAATTCGTCTGGTCTACGGGGTATTTATAGTTTCTGTCTGAGGGAAGATGCGGCGCATCTACTAAGTAGATGCGGCGCATGTACTTAACTTCGCGTGGGGTCCAAGATTATAATATTCAGGAATATTCGTACACCGCCAGAAGATGCGGCGTAACTCCATGATTAGATGCGGCGCATGTCCTCTTGTATCTTGGATCGTATCTGGTGATATCTTGATAGAGATGCGGCGCATGTCGAGAGTGAGATGCGGCGCATCTGGAGCAGAATTGACTTGATCTTGTCCATGTCGGTAGACTTTCACTTTATGCACGTTTTGCTCCATAATTAGTCCAAAATCGCCAAGTTTCACCAAATGCTTGTTTTTACCTGAGAATTACAAAAGTAAACGATTAAGTATCAATCCTCATACATAATATAGTAAAACAAGTCAAATTAATAGGATAAATGATAGTAATAAAATGTACTTATTTGAGTTCATCATGTACGAATAGGGGAGACCTCTAAGTACTAAAAGTGTGAGAAGGAGTGTAAGGCACACACCACCTGGTCACCATACATACACATACATAAACCTAGGATGCATCCATACGCTCCCTAACAAAATATGAATGCGAGTACTGGACTGGTCACGCATATATAAAGTTGGCCAATAGTGTACACAAAATCATATCATATCATAAGGGGGAACGCCGTAGATCTATCACACCTCTACGGGAGTGTCATGTCTAAGGTGCCATCAAAGACATGGTCATGGTACCTCCACAACTAGTTAAGCTCAGGCACAGATCTATCATATCATAGCATACAACAATAACATCCTAGCATGGCAAAACATAAGCATAGCATAGCAGAGACATTTAAATAAATGTCAGAATGAATCAATAAGAATGACAATCATACAATGAAAGTCATGAATCAAATAAGGGAATCATATCAGGCATATGATCTCAAGGGTTCATAATCAAAGGTTCGAAATCAAATGGTTCATAGCAAGGTTCAATTCAAAGGTTTCTATCAAAGGTTCATTTAAAGAAATCTTTTAATAGTGGTTTTCATAAAAATGATCTTTAAAATGGTTTTCATAAAGGTATTCTTTAAAAGTAGTTTTCATAAAAGTTAGCAAGATTCTATATAAAAATGGTAGCGCATCATGCTTATAACATTGTTTTAAAAATGGTTTTTCTCAAAACATTTCCATGATACAATTAAGAAAGGTTTTCACATCCAGTTACAATATCAAATGAACCTTCAAAGTATCAAGTGATTCAAATACTCATATCACAGGGTAACGAACGAATTATATCAGGTATCACATCACAAGGATCATAATGAACAAATGTCAAATGGATCATCATACCAACGAAGCATATCAAACGAATGAATCAAAATACAGGGGATCATAGCAATGGCTTAAGGGAATCTTATAACGAATCAAGGATCAAGATCAAAGAGTCATGAGGATGAAAACACCCTTACTGAAAAAGGGTAGAATATCTGTACCTTAGACCGCAAGTGAAAACACAACTAGAAACATAAAGATCGGAAGCAAACTCCATCTTCAGCGAATCTACACGAATTCATGATTGCCTTATTAATAAATTATTTTAAATCGGGTTACTCATTTTAGTCGGCTTTCCATTTTTAGTAACTTCCTATTTTTATCACGTTTTCTGATTTAATAACATTTAGGGTTAAAAATGCCATTTAGATAATTTTAGCCTTAATATAATGAATATTTTAGCTTAGGGTTTATATGACACCTTTAGAAATTTTAGGGTTTAATGTGTCAATATTACAAAGCTTGAGGTCCAAAAGTAAATTATCAATTACATAATAAGTTTTCTTATATTATTACAACTCTCATTTTACTTAACCACTCATGCTGTACAAAAACAATTCCAAATTACTACTTATTTTATTGATTCGAAAAGGCAAACCACAAGAGGAACTACCATGTATGCATCTCTTCTTCTCCTCGTATGTAACACATATTGAAACGAACATTGCCTACAAGACAACCCTATAATCACCTTTACTTACTCGACAACAACTCATATGAATCTTCTCAAATCATGCCACACGACACACATATTGGACAAGCCTTCTTCTTTCTTTATAAAGGTACATGCGTATAAAGGTACATGAGATATAAGTGTGCATGAAAACGGGCTCAAGCATGAAGACAGACCCTCGAAACAGCTCGCGAGAAGTCACAAGCCACGACACAAAATAAACCCGCGACACCCTCTTTATGTTCATTTAGATGCGTTATGAAACTGAAGAAATAAACATGTGATACCCTTTTTCCCAGCCCATCGACACAGCCAATATACTCATGAAATCACAGTTCTTTCGACACATACTAGACACCCCACGACACACAACAGCCCGCATAGTGCCCCTTAACACAGCCACACGACACTTTTAACAGTCACATAAAATCATGAGTTTTCACTCTACTTGACACCCTCTTTTTATACAACATGGGGTTCGGAAAAAATGGCAAAACAAGCAGGTATTTTCTTTCTTTTATTTCTGTTCGTAATGGTTCAGTTTCATCTGATTTTAGTCGTGTATTTTTGGTCACATTCATGCGTACTATAGGGTCGACTATCAAGACACACATAGGTTCACATACTAGACTTTTAGATTGTTAGTTTATGTATCAACTTCCATAATTTCATGTGACATTAACATCGTATATATGCTATATATTTAACTGATCTATATAGCTTCATGAGACCTTTTATACGTTTACAAAGAGATCAACGAAAGGAAAGAAGCAAGGTTTGATACTATACCCTCGTAGCGTGATCGAAAGAGAGAACAAATGACCAAAGAACCATGAGCACAAGACCCTCGAATCTGCTACAAAACCACGACCACAACCTCGTCGAATCCAGGCCAAAACCACTCCCCTCGAACCAGCAGTACACCTCGACTAGACAACCAAGTAGAAACAAAAAAAAATCTCCTCTTTGCTGCCTTTGAATCGCACAGTAGGGAAGGAAGAAAAGATGTAGCCGCCAATGATTGTGTGAAATTGTGTTTAGGGTTTTGTTTAAAAGTCTTGTGTGATATGAAAAATAAAAGAGGTGCATGTATATTGTATAAAGAAAAACGTGTGAGAGATATTTCAAATAGGGAAGGTTGCAGATTTTTTGGGATGTGATGGACAGAATATGTATTTCAAGGTCCTATTTATTAAAGAGTACTGTAGGATCGAGTACTTCGAGCTTGATTGAGCTTGGTTAAACAAGAACCTCTGTATGGAATACAAGTGTTTATGCGGAAACTAAACAACAAGTATAATAAAGAAGAAAAGACAAAGACAATGATCCTCTATGGATCAGACTATGAACTAATGAATTCTGTTATTGATGAATGTTTTTCTTGAAGTGTTACAATATGAATGGCTGTGTGTTTCTTATATAGATAAGAAACCCTAATACCTAATACAGCCTGTTATTAATAAAACATGTAAAGAGATAAACATCAATCAAACACTCTAAACTTACGGGATAACAATAACTAATACCCGCAGTAATAACACTAACAGCAGGAACAAGATATCACTGTCGGCAGCAATGAGCTTGAGCAGGAACCAAAGCTATCGGCAGGAACCAAGAACCTCTGTATGTGCTTGGTTAAACCAGCTTAACACTATCGGCAGGAACCAGCTTAACACTATCAGCAGCAATGAGACACTAAGTATTTCCCAGATTCCTAACATCTGTCATCTTCAGTCCTTCTTGTTTTGTAATAATCAAATCCTATTTATTAAAGAGTACATTTTTATCAACCCTTAACCTGTTTGACCAATTTAAACCAATATGTATTATTCATAAGTTATTGGGACAAGCTAGTTATTGCTTACTAAGCATATTTGGAATATAGCTGCAAGAAAGACACTCTATGGGTCAAATGGTTAACTATGGTTAAACTGAAAGATAAGAGTATCTAGGACATAAAAGTTGAGAATAAAGACAGCTGAGGGTGGAAAAATCTGATGGAAATAAGAGATAGTGTAAAAAACAATATTTTTCAAGTCTTGGACAATGGAAAAAGTACTTATGTCTGGTATGATAAATGGCACTTACAAGGTCTTCTTAGTGGTTTCATAAGTAAAAAAATATTTATGAAGCAAGAGTATCTGAAAATGCCAATGTTTCTGATATGATGAAAGATGGTGAATGGTGTTGGCCTGCTGATTGTTATGTGAAATTTCCAAACCGTGCAAACATTGTTGTTCCCACCCTCATGGAGAGTATGCAAGATAGGGCTGTTTGGATTACTAGAAAGGGTGATCATAAACAATACAACACTAGGCTTGTTTGGAGAGAATCTATTCCTGCTTACAATGTTGTACGATGGTTCAAAGTTGTTTGGTTTAGCCACTATACTCCAAAGAATTCTTTTATTCTATGGTTGGTAATTCATGAAAGATTACGGACGCAAGATGTTAGTTTATGGACATAAAATAATAGTCGTATGTTAGGATCGAACTCGAGACCACGGGATTGCACGCTTTACGTATGAGAATTAAAGATTGATAATTAAATATAAAAAGTTGTATTTAATTATTTATTACACAAATATACAACGACCGTTAGTAATTAACGGATATTGACTAACGACCGTTAACTAATAAAAGGAAAGAATTATGTGTGAATAATTGGTAAGTCAAGAAGCTTCCGGAATACCCTAAAAGGGTGATTGCCGATCGGTTATGGGGAGGGGAAACCCAACCCGAACCTAATTTGGACTCCAAGATTTCTCACACTATATAAACAAAGGCAAGAGTTATTGTTTTGGTACTCTTGTGCACACACACATAACCCTAACTTTTTTTTCTTTATTCCTTTTGTTCTTGGCCGATCGTACAAACACCCTAACAAGGGATCGATTGACTTTTTGATCTAAAAAAATTGTTTGGTTTTATTTATATTATCTTTACTAGCATAACTTTAATTCGTTATAGTACGTGTGTACAGGAACGTGGTACAAACACACTATTGTTTGTATCTTGGATTGAATTGCAAAAAGGTAAGGGGCAATTCTTATAATCCTTATAAACCCTAATTAGGGTTCATCTCAATTGCTTGATTGGAATTGATTCTTGTTTAGCTAGAATTAAAAGGTACGCATACTTTTACATTCGGTTAATTAATTTACATGTTATTGATTCTTACGCTTCCGCAATACTTTGATGTTATGTGTTTAATTTATGGTTGTCATGTTATTAAATTCCAACAGTGACATCACGAGCCTTGATTAATGTGGAATTAATTACCAAAACACGTAAAAAAAAGAATCTTGGATTGTGTTTAATTACATATGTCGAATTTTAGGGTTTAAGAAAATTTGAAAACCTAAATTTAAAGGAAGGGGGGGGGGGGGGGCGATTGCCTCATAATTAAATTTTTTTTTTTGTTTTAATTGAATTAGAAACCCTAGGATTGCATGATATAATTACGTGTTAATTGTATGCGATCTTGTGATAACGTGTAATAATTGTTATGTAGAATCCATGAAAATCGTGCATGTTTGTCATTGATTATTGTCAATATAATTTAAATTGTTAAGATTGGCTATATGAATTAATTGTTAAGTTTTTATTCACATGTATTGTTTTGATAAATCTTGAATTGGGGAAGACTCCAATAAAATTAATGAATCAATTACGTGCTATGTGATATATATTTAGCTATGGTTTACGCAATCGACTTGTCGATGTATGTGGTTCATTTCCTTTAGTAAGTGAGAGCCTTAGTTAATTATATGCGTTTATAATACACCTAGAATTGATTATTAACTAGTCATGCAGACCCGTGCGTTGCACATGGGCTCTATGTAAGTGTTCATAGCGTAATATTTGACACTAATTTTTGTCATATATAACTTGGGCTGCCTCAGGACCCGTGCGATACACACAGGTTTTATCTAATTGTTCACCGTGTAAGGTTTATTTAATTGTTCTTTACGTAATATTCAGCGTAAACCATTGAAGTATAACATATAAGCAGGTTTAATACTCAGTTCCAAAAAGCCCCTATAAGCAACTTTAGTATGCAATTCCAAACAGGCCCTTTATATACTACAGTCTTAGTAACTAATCCCAAACATGCCAAACTTATTTATGCAAATAGATCGTGTCAAGGAAAGGTGTTATAGTACTTTCTGGTATATATGCAAATTGTGAAGGTGTGACTGTTAGCTACTTAAAATGGGTTCAAGGATTAGAAGAAAAAAGAAAACCGTGTAGTCTCTCAACTGAATCTCCATGTATATGTAGTCATTGTATAATTTATTTAGGGGTGTTTAAGATTTCATTTTTTTAGTGAAATATCAAAAAACCACGTTTGCCAAACCAACAGTAAAAAAAGTACTACCTCCGTCCCAAAATAAGTGTCCATTTTGACTTTTCAGAGTCAAACTGATTTAACTTTGACCTTCTCTATTTTTGCGGGTATTATATAATACTTGATGCAAAATATATGAATGGATTGAGTTTTAAGTGTATTTTTCATTGGTATAATTTTTCATCAAGTATTATATAACACAAAAAAAAAATATTTAAGGTCAAAGTTGAGCCAGTTTGACTCTGAAAAGTCAAACTGAACACTTATTTTGGGATGGAGGGAGTAATTATTTTCCTTTTCCGAGAGACAAAAATGCAGATTTAAAGCCTATGTTATAACGCCATCTTCTAAATGCATAATCAGTTTTGCAAACATAATCCCAGACACACCTAATTGCAGCAAGTTAAGCTACTACAACAGGCCTCAATTACTATAGCATAAGAAGCTGTAAAATTTGTGTCCAAACACCCCTTTTCTCTACTGTCCAGACAATATAAAAAAGTTGTTGCAAAATAGCATACAAAGCTGTTAAAAACTGCTTAAAAAGCTGTAAATTCTGTGTTCGAACAGCCCTTTTCTCAGCCGTCCAAACAACATGTAAATAGTGTAAAATTAGCATTTAAAAGCTGTGAAAACCAGCATTCATAAGGTGTAAAAAGTAGCATATAAATTTGTAACAAATTCAAACACAAACAAAAATCACAAAAAGAAAAGAAAAGAAACAACAGCTAATAGAAGTACCATTGCATTCATTTTCAAGATAAAACAAAAATAATGTCTTTGGCGCACAAATGTGTCCAACAATTCATGTCATTAAGCAACTACACAAAATCATAATCTTTAAATAAATTGAAAACATGATTAACAAAAATACTAAACACCACTGTAGTAAGAGGACCTTACTCGCGATACTGAGCCCATAGTAGAGCATAAACATTAATTTTTCTATGGAGAAACTGTCACTTGTTCGAGCTGCAATTGTCCGAGTAGCACCTGCAATTGTCGAGCAAAACAATAACATTAGCCTCATCGCACCCATGTTTCTCAAGCATTTTAAAACACCAAAATCTTAAATCATATGGTATTCCCATATGATTTGCGAACAGTTTTCTTCCATAACTCGAATTTATTACCTTTCTGTCACAAAGGAATACGCTTATGTGTAGTTCCAAATTTTCATTCCTCTGTTTGAAATAAGCCGCTGTCTGCAAGTCAACTTTAATCAGCATGACAGTGAAACTCAAATAGTATCAATCTGAACAGGATCGTGTTACACAACCATTATTCTTATTAGCTGTGATAATCACCTAAACTTAAACTAAGAGCACACGGTATCACAATGTCATCCTCAGTGAATGTCATTTGGACAGTGTTATGAGTGCAGGTAAAATGTGGTTGGATGTTATTCTCGGTCTCGCAATAACATTGAGTATTTGAGTGGACGACACCGATTTTTGATGTCACTATATGTAGGGCTCTAACTATTCATTAACCACGCATCTAAACTAAGAAACAAATTATCTAATTTAAGAGAGATTATTTATAAAATTATTAGAAAACAAACCTTGGACTTATTCGCGGCGTTAAACTCCCACGGAGCATTCGATCTATTATCAGGAGTATCAATATGCTATACAAACACAAAAACACTCAATTAAATCAATCAATCATTATAAAAATAGTAATAAATAAATTCAACTTTTGCCTTCAAAATTATGAGCTACCTAGTACGA
The DNA here is from genome assembly GCA_021014915.2 of Artemisia tridentata subsp. tridentata. Taxonomy (NCBI): domain Eukaryota; kingdom Viridiplantae; phylum Streptophyta; class Magnoliopsida; order Asterales; family Asteraceae; genus Artemisia; species Artemisia tridentata. The sequence continues at coordinate 151,848,979 of CP139504.1, read as the reverse complement.
CTATTTTTATTTACAAAATCATCTTAAGGGTGAATTGACCTTAAATTCCACGCGCCACTTTGTGGTTATTATCCGAAACACTAAGTCTTTTGACTTATGCAAAAGTACGATATAGTGGACGATAATTAAAGGTAATTCTTTAATTGGTGAACCCAGTACCTCAATCAAACCTTTGTTAATTTAATCTTAGTGAAATTGGTTAATAAAAAGTCTTTATTAAAACCTATGTTATGAAGTTATATACATGCTTCTTCATACATATTTTTGATTATACACATAAAAAACTATGTTAGGAATATAAATATTCATGTGAAGACTCGGTCACCCAGAGTATCTACTTAGCATCTATGTAGCTCATAGGCTTATTAGTATTATTATTATTAGTTTAGTTATATTATAGTATTCGTGGAGTGGGTCGGGTGTTTACCCACTGTCAGCTCACTCCACAGCCCACTAGGGGCAACTTAGCTAGTAACTATATATACCCCTTTTGGTGGGAAGGGTTGGAGCTTTCTCTCATTCTAATATAATCTTTCCATCTTTCTCTTCACTATCTCTCTCTCTAGAAAAGTTCCAAACTCTTCTATTTCTCTCTAAGATTCAATCAATCCTTTAATCTTGTGTTTGTGTCATGAATTCAAGTATCCTACAATTGGTATCAAGAGCCTTGATTTGATCTTGGGTACTCTGATTTACTTGATTTGTTTTTTTTTTTCTCCTTTATTTCTTTTGGTCCGAATACAAACACAAGAAACACTTGTGGACATGTTGTCTTATTTTTTGTTGTTATGTCTTGTTTTTCTTGGTCAATGATTGGATAAGAGTTGGTGTCAGATTTAATTCGTGTTGTGAAGTCAAGAGTTGGTTTCAGATTCAATATCCAAGAAATATTAAATGTTGTGAAGTCAACAAGTAATACTAATTCGTGCTCTACTTTCTGATTGTGATTTTTTTTTTTTTGGCTTGAACATTATCTTGGGCATTAACAGTGTATGGACTTGGTCTGCTAACTTAATCTTGAGCCAAATATTGGTTTAAGTGGGTGTCTCTTACTAGCGTTGGTTTGTGGCTTTACTTGTCCGAATTGGTTTGTACCCGAATTTTTTTCTCTTGTTGTTGGTGTTTAACTGCTTCTTGGTGAACTTCTTGGTAGCGGTTTGACATAAGAAGCTATTCTTGGTAGCGGTTTGAACTAGGTTAATTATTGGCACTTGTGACTGTCTTGTGGTCCTCAGTTTTGGCAGTTTGCACTTAAATGGAAAACAAAGTGGTAGCGGTTTGAAAGGACTAAGACTAGCGGTTTGGACTATAACCAAAACGGGAAAAAGACGACTAACAGTTGAAAGGGACTGTTTTGTTGGGTACTACTAGCGGTTTGACCCATGTGACCTATCGTTTGACTCAGTGGTTAGAAGTGAATATTTGTAGCGGTTTGATAAACCTTTTTGGTAGCGGTTTGATCTAATCAGGTGGCGGTTTGATTTTGTAATTTAGCGGTTTTAGTTTGCCTGGTCTAATTAAATCTAGCGGTTTAGTAGTATCTCACAACAGTTAAATCAAAAAGAAAGAACAAGGAGAAGCAAAGATATACAGATAGATTAAACCCAAACAACAACATCAACTAAGACTCCACACCTCATTTTTTGTGAAGATTCAGTGTGTCTTAAGTACAATCAATCAATCCACAGAAACAACAAATTCATTCGACCCAACAACACTTAATTACAATAACAAATCAAAATCCATTCGAAACAATAATATCTAATTATAACACAGTTACTCACGGCCTATCCTAACAAATCACTCACCTACCTTGTATGTTATCGCCAATCTGTTCACTCGATCAACAAAAACCGTGGAACAAGAAAACCAAACCTTCTTTACACCTTTAACCTTCAAAAGGATCTTGAAGCTAGTCTTGTGGGTTTAATCTCTTTGTATGCGTTTGGTTAAGATCAAGGAGGAACGGATAAGGGGGCCGCTTACGAATTTTTTTTTTTTGGTTATTGTGGTGATCGGATTAACAAGAGATAAGGGGTGTCAAGTTTTTTTTTGTTTTTTTTATTTTTGATCTGTGAATGAAATTTGGTTGATGGCGTTTTCTTTTTCTTGATTAGGGTTGGTGTGACTGCGTTTTTTGTAGAAGATAGGATTAGGGCTGATTAAGGGTAGTGTAGAGGCATTAAGTACCGAATATTTGGGATAATAGGACTTGGATTGGGTAAGTGTTAATTGGGCCGAGTGTTATTAGTCTGTTTGTGTGAATTCCTAAGTTATCATTGGGCTAAATTTTGGTCTGATTATCACAAGAACGATTTGTTTGGTTTGAGAACTGTTCACAAAGACAAAGACGGATATCTTTTCAAATTGGTCTGTCTTGGGAAGATTTCTTTTGTATAATGTTGGACAACAATTTTGATCGAGCTTCGTTATCCGAGTTTGAGTGTAATTTTGGGTGAAGGTTTTCGGATTCGTTGGATATAACTACCGTGCTAGTTACTTAATATTTTCGAGTTTATTGGATATAACTACGGTGGTTATTTGGATTAACTTAAACCATTTCAACCAAAATCAAACAACAGTTCACATTATCATTATCTTCTCATGGTTCATTCTTGATTTTTTGTAAAATCCCGCGAAAGAATCTATTTCTCGGTTTAAATCATAGAATTGTAAAATCCCGTGCACGTTTACGTCATGTCTACTACTTCAGATTCCTTCATATCTGAGGTACTCAAGTTGTACGACACATATGATAAACAAAAGACTTCCAATTATGTACAACAAATAAACGTGGGTGATTCTGATAATTCTAATGTAGAATCTTCGTGCTCAAATTCGCAAGAGAGAGAGTTGATTCAGTCACTAATGTTGACAAATGAGAAGGAAAGTCGCATTGAATGTTTTCGATTACTTCATTCACATCTCAAGATTCTGTTTGATAAACCTGAATACGTAATGGGTTACACACGGGCTTTCACAACACTCTTTGGTCAAGATGTTCATGATTTCACAGTCAAAATGACTCTATATTTGGATCAACTTGAACAACAACTTGACAAAGGAGAATTTTCGGAAGACAAATCCATGGCTGCTTTTTGTGTGATCAACAACCAACTCCAAGTGTTCACTGATTCGCAATTCACTTTGGATTATGATGATGACAGTCAAATGGAGAAAAAGTGTTTTGCTAATCACACTGGAACTGAGGTTGACGTGTTCAGAAGGAAATTACTCCAACTTATGAGTAATGTTAAGGGGTTCATTAATGAAAGGGCTCAACTTATGGGAAATGGGATAGAATCAGACAAGCATGATGATAGTAACAGCTCAGGAGTTGATATCTCACTGTGTGTGGATGCAGCTCTCAAACCAGAAAATCATCAAGAAATAGCTGCTGAGGTACATCTGTCTGATCAACATAATGTTCTTTCTAATGAACACCAACATACTGATCAAATTAAACCTACTTATGACACATATCTGATGGAAAAGACTGATAGGAATATCACCTCTGATTCATCAAATATGAGTCATAAGGGGGGAGAGATTGATCAGGATGCTGAACATGATGATGCGTCAAGTTCTTTGTCTACGGCTGAGTTCTCCAAATCAAATGATATGGTTGAAAAGGATGTTTATAATGAACTTTCAAAAAGATTTTTACAGCTTGAAAAACATTGTATTTCTCTTGAAATTGCAATGCAACAAAAGGAAGAAAGTTTTCAAACTAAACTACCATGTAAAAATCCGGAACTCCCTGAATTCCGTGAATTCTTTATAATAAATGATTTGAAAGCTCAGCTAGAAGCCAAAAACCTAACGATCAAAAACCTGAAAAATAGTTTGACTGAGATGCGTGACATGTGCAATGACGTTAAGACTAAACATGACATTAATGTGGCTGAATTACTTTATGAAAATGAGACTTTGAAAATTCATTGCAAAGAACTGTGTGACTCAATCAAAGAAGCAAAAACTAAGTCTGTAGAACAAACAACCTCTTTGATTGCCAAAAATGATGAATTCAAAGCTCAACTTCAGGAACAGGGTTTTGCAATTGCAGCGTTGAAAAACGAGTTAAGAAAATTGACAGGAAATAGTGTGAACACTAAGTTTGCAAAACCATCAATCTTGGGGAAACCACCACTTAGAAACCAATCAGTTGTTAGACAACCGACTGCGTTTAGATCTGAGCGACCAAAATCCTCAAAACCACGGTTTGCCTCCCAAGTTGATTCGAAACAAGTTTTTGTCAAAACCAGTCACTTCACAGTCTAGACCTAAGGAAAAGGAATGTACGTTTGCAAAACCTCATCACATGAGTGCCTATAGCTCTTCTAGGACTAGTTCAAAGCATGTGTCATTAGTGACACCAACGGAACATGTTAGACATAAAAACAGTGTTCAAAATCACAACCTAGAGGATGCTAAGAAAAACACACTTGGAAAGACTAGGAATTTGCCTGTTTCTAAGAGTAGCTGCGTGCCAATTAAGACAATTCCCAAAGCAGATCCCTCTAAGAATCCTAGATCTTTTTCTGATTCCAAACACTTTGTTTGCTCGACTTGTCAGAAATGTGTTTTTAAGGCAAACCATGATGATTGTGTAACAAAATTCCTGAAGGAAGTCCATGCTCGTAATAAGGTTCAATCCTCTAAGACTAGAAACAACAATGAACCCGTAGAACCAAAGAGTTATATTCAGAAACCTGGTAGGTAGATTGCTGTAGGACAAAGGTCTTCTCTAAACAAGTCTTCCACTGTACATGAGAAACCAAACACTCCTAGATCTTGCCTTAGGTGGATACCGACGGGTAGAATTTTTAAGATTGTAGGTCTTAGATGGATACCTATTCGAAAGATGTTCACTAAGTGCGAAACCAAGGTTGACAGTGAAACCCCACATGGTCTAAATGCTGATATCACTAACCCATATAAATGCAAACGAACTCTTAATGTCAGTGCAGGTAGTCTTTACTTAAGTGCAGGTACATCGTTCACTCATAGTAAGGAAAGACTCAGGGTTTGGGTGCCGAAAAGATTGATATCTCATGAAGTAGGGGTTTAAGCAATTCAAGCTTGATGAACATCAATGACGATGACGTCTGTTCAAATCAGTTCAGGCCTCGTTCTTCATCGACAATGATGTCTGTTCAAATCAGTTCAGGCCTCGTTCTTCATCGACTATGACGTTTGAACGCTGCAGTTCAAGCCTCGAGTATCAATGTCAACATAATGGCGTCTGCTGACAACTCTTCAGGCCCCGTTCCTTAAAGAAAAGAAAGGCGTACGTTTGAGTGCGCTTTATCTTCGGAAGAAGAGAAATCTTCTTGTTTCTGACTATTCTCATCAACAAGCTTCATACTTGCTCCATGCTCGTTCAGTCATCAAGTGGATCTACTTTCATTAGATTGGACGTTTATTCACTCCATCAAAAATGGCAACTTCAAATGCAATTTTTGAGGGGGAGAAGTGTGAACAGTGGATCAACCTCATATACACTTGTTCAATATCAAAAATGGCATTCTCATATGCAATTTTTGAGGGGGAGAAGTGTGAACAAGTGGATCGACGTACATTTGATTGGTTATTCACTCACTTGTTGGGCATCTTATTGTGACTACGGAGTTGATCGGGTATCACTTATTTGAGATTGAAGTTGTGTAACACCCCGACCCGACAAGGGCAAGGAATGTCACAAAACATGGTTTCATATCAGATCAAAGCATTCAAATAAATAAACAGCGGAAATCTTAACAACAATAACCAAATGATAATAAGTCAACAAGACTTATATCAAGAACGTCGAGAAAATGAAACGGAAATAAATGAAGTACATAATAATCCAAATGCCCAAACAATGGCATAAACAAAGTCTAAATCCAAATGGCAAACTAAGACGACTAAGGTCAATGCTTCACACAAGTGCTCTCATCCCAAAAGCAAAACCCCAGCTCCTAGCTTAAATACCTGCCGCAGGAAAAAGAAATGCGGCTGAGCTACGAGAGCTCAGTGAACAGATATAACGATAACAAAGCAGTAATACAGAATAATGAACAGTAGATAAAGTACGAATCAGTCAGAGCTAAGGCATAAGTAAATGGTAACAATAATGAAAGGTAAAGGTTATAAGGTGTAGGAAAACAGAAATCCACTACGAGCCCAGAAACAAAAAATGTCATAACCATGTAACCATATCAGTAATCCAGAGGGGATGCCTCTCAAGTAACCAGATAATATGAGGGGTGTCCTCATGTATCAAATATATATGGAGTGATCAGCTCCCAGAGATGTGAAAGACGTGTATCGCACACACCATCAGTCACCAGATATAACAGATAATATAACAGAAACAAGTAACAGAAACAGATCTAGGATGCATCCATACGCCCCAGGTGGCCAGAGTCTACCAATACACACCATATAATCAAGTCAGGGACGGGATAGGACATCACTCTCCTACCCTAGAGTCAAGTCATCGGTGCATCAATGACAAGGACATGAAACCCTCATGCCTAGTGAAACAAGTAGTGGCTCGTAGTCTCAAACTGTAGGTCAATGGTCAAGTATCAAATGTCCAAGTATCCAGTTCAGTTTCATATTAAGTAAATCAAGTCCAATTTCCATTTTAGTTATATCAGAAAGTCCATATCAGAAGTTTATATCAGAGGGTTCAATATCAGAAGGTTCAATATCAGAAGGTCAATATCAGAAAGGTTCAATATCAGAAGGTTCAATATCAGAAGGTCAATATCAGAAAGGTTCAATATCAGAAAGGTTCAATATCAGAAAAGTTCAATATCAAAAAGGTTCAATATCAGAAAGGTTCAATATCAGAAAAGTTCAATATCAAAAAGGTTCAATATCAGAAAGGTTCAATATCAAATAGATCATATCAAGAGAGAATCAAAGAAAGTTCACAATTCAAGGGGAACATAGCAATGGCTTAGGGAATCCTAAGATGAATCAGAAATCAGAATGAAATGAGAAAGAAGATACCCTTACTGAAAAAGGGCAGAATATCTGTACCTTATTATGAATGCAAGAACACAAGAGTAGCAAAACTGACAGGGATCAAATCACTCCCTCTTCGAACCTAAAGGAGTAGAAGACAGAATTACAAGGGGGTTTTAGTTATCTTTCCATTTTAAGTAACTTTCCAGATTTAGCAAGTTTCCACTTTAAGTAAGTTTACTCATTTTAAGTCACTTTCTATTTTTAGCAAGCTTTAAATATCATAAATTAGGTTAAGTCATTAATTAGGCTTATTATGGAAATAATGTTCATTTTAGCAAGTTATAAGAGTTTAGGGTTAATTATGACAAGTTTCCAAATCTTAGGGTTTTAAATGTAAATTTACCAAAGTCAAAGGTCTAATATGAAAATATCTCAAGTTAGTCATTTAATACAGAAGTTATTCAGAATGACACTTTTAATCCCTTAAGTTTAGCAATTTACAATTTATACCCCTATAGTTAATTAAATTACAAATTAAACCTTATAATTATATAAATCACAATATAACCCTTACCATATTTATATTTACACATCAAGCACTTTATTTCACCAATTTACAGAATATACCCCTTAATTAATATGTGGTACGACAGCCCCCTTAAGTTTCATAAATTACAAAACTAGTCCTTATAGTTTCCAAAAATACAATTCGAATAATAATTTATCCATAATTACATATTAAGCCCTTAAATATTCAAAATTACACATTACACCCTTTATATCATTATTTACATGAGACACCTTCAAGTTTCCAGAATTTACACTTTTAGTCCCTCCTTTTAATTTATTTACGATTCGACACTATAATTACCAATTAAATCCTTTTCTTGCAAATTTTACACATAGGACCCTCATGTTATAATTTTTATACATTACCACAGATCTATATAACATTACAAAAATATCCCACAAGTTTCAAAATTGGCAAAACACACCCTTCTTATTTTATTTCCAAATCGGTAATAGTTTTAACCCATCAAAACTCAACCCTAATTTTCCCAATCACCCAACAATCATTACTTCATCATTAACATGAATTAAATAATCAGATTTCATCATATAAACCCTAACCCTAACCGGTTTTAAGGTTTTCTTATATTTTTTTTCTTTGTTTTCTTATTACACCCGATACAAAAACAATTCAAGAACAAATCAATTAAGCTTCCATAATTCAAATAGCTATTTTTCCAGACTTATATATTCATCATAGAACTCAGAAAAATTATGTACTTAACCCAGAAAATTCATGTGACTCGATTTGTATTATATGTGTGTTTTGATCTCAAAAATTCGTACGATCATATAAGCTTGCATGATTCGATTCTACCAATTTATATGAGTCATATATGATCTAAGTAACATCATAAAAATACCAATTCAATTTTAGAACGTGTAGAATTAGGCGTATGAATTTGTACCTCTCGGATTTAAAACGTGTGTGTCGATTTAGGGTTTTTAGGGATTTTTTTTTATAAAAATTATGGAATGCCGTGTATATTTAAGAGGAGGGGGAGGGAATCTCGGATATAGGTGATTGTGATAAGGCCAAAACAGATTTTGCAATATCTCCTCTTTTATTTGATGATCTACTCTTTATTATTTGATTTATAAACATTTAACATATAATTAAAATGTATAAGCTTAAGTATTTTCGGTCAAGGCACATTTTTATGTGTGACATATATTTTGTGACATGTAAAATTATAAAAATGTTCAAGCAAAATTATTTCACTTCATATGATGTTAATTTCCAAGTGTTTGGGATTTAATTTGTGTTTTAAATAATTATTAAGTGAAATTTTAAGTTCAGGGGTATTTTGGTCATTTTGCATGATTTTAAAATTTTGGGTATTACAACTTCTTCCCCTCTAAAAGAAAATTTTCGTCCTCGAAATTTGCAGAAAGCAGAAAGAAAGTAGAACGGAAAACAAAACAAAGACATACCAGATGCCTCATCAGTCTGGTCACGAGTAATCGAATAGACACGGCTGGTATTAGGAGAAGGAGGAGGGTTAAGGTAGTTCCCAATTGCCGCCGTATTATGCTTAGTACAATCCTTCACCTTATGCTCAGTAGAACCACATCTAAAGCAAGCACCAGAAGCATTATGACATTCTCCAGGATGACTCTTCCCACAAGTAACACAAATAGGCGGGGGAGGTAAGTTCTCAGATGGTCCCCTCTGAGTGTTTGATCCAGTAGCCCGATCCTGCTGATAGCCTCTAGAAGACTGATCCCTCCACTGCCTTTGACTATCATTGCGCCCCTGACGATCATTACCCTGTCTAGAAGCCGACCTAGAATCCTGACCCCTCGAATCCGGTCTCCGCTGATCAAAGCTCCTACCCGACTGACCCCGATGATCATGTCCACGATCCGCCTGACCTCGTGGCTCAAAACTCCTACCAGTCTGCCCCTTATTGTCCCCATTTTGTCCCCGTGGCTGAACTCTGTCCCCGTCACGGTTCCGCTTATACCCAACACCATCATGAAAGATCTCAATTTTGCGAGCTGCATCGCAACATGCTGACGCATCCGGAAACTCAGAATTAAGCAAACGATCAAGAATCCAACTCTTTAGACCCCATTTATATTGCTTAGCCTGGCGGCTAGCATCACCAGCAATTGGTCCCACAAAACTGACCAACCTCTGAAACCTCTGCAAATACTCCCCCGCATGCTCACTATCCAGCTGGGAAATCGTACTGTACTCTCGTTCAAACCGCTGCTGTTCAGAATCAGGGAAGTACCTCTTATAGAAAGTGGTGCGAAACTCAGTCCAAGTACAAGCAAGCACATATGGGTCACCCCTTTAGCCTGCTTATGCGCTTTCCACCAGCTCAGCGCATCCCCTTCTAACTTAAAAGTAGCCAAACGAGTCTTAAACTCGTCCTCACATCCTAACACTTCAAAGTATTTCTCCAGGTGCGTAATCCAGTCCTCGGCCGCTTGCGGAGTAGTAGCCGAACTGAATGACAAGGGCTTGAGCTTGTTGAAGCTCTCAAGCCAACCATGAATAGTAGTGGGTCGACCCCCACCACCACCAGAGCCACCAGAACCACCAGAACCACCAGAAGAACCTGCTCCATTACGAATATCGTGGATGATCCGAGCGATCACCTCATTGGCGTTAAGCCCCGGTAACATGTTGGCCACAGCATTAGCAACCAAAGTTCCAAGTTAGGGATCTCATCCTCCCCTTCAAAGCTACCCCCAGTATTACGGCAAGTGACAACCATCTGAACGATTATCAAAACGATTAGCAGATCAAACAAAATATGACAGAGCAGATCAAGAAGATATGACAGAGCAGAACAGGAAGGAGAGTGCGCGAAAGGAAACCTAATGTCTACCCAATCCTCACAGGTCAAAGCCTAAGCTCTAAGGGTTTCGGATGCCTATGCTCTGATACCATAAATTGTAACACCCCGACCCGACAAGGGCAAGGAATGTCACAAAACATGGTTTCATATCAGATCAAATCATTCAAATAAATAAACAGCGGAAATCTTAACAACAATAACCAAATGATAATAAGTCAACAAGACTTATATCAAGAACGTCGAGACAATGAAACGGAAATAAATGAAGTACATAATAATCCAAATGCCCAAACAATGGCATAAACAAAGTCTAAATCCAAATGGCAAACTAAGACGACTAAGGTCAATGCTTCACACAAGTGCTCTCATCCCAAAAGCAAAACCCCAGCTCCTAGCTTAAATACCTGCCGCAGGAAAAAGAAATGCGGCTGAGCTACGAGAGCTCAGTGAACAGATATAACGATAACAAAGCAGTAATACAGAATAATGAACAGTAGATAAAGTATGAATCAGTCAGAGCTAAGGCATAAGTAAATGGTAACAATAATGAAAGGTAAAGGTTATAAGGTGTAGGAAAACAGAAATCCACTACGAGCCCAGAAACAAAAAATATCATAACCATGTAACGATATCAGTAATCCAGAGGGGATGCCTCTCAAGTAACCAGATAATATGAGGGGTGTCCTCATGTATCAAATATATATGGAGTGATCAGCTCCCAGAGATGTGAAAGACGTGTATCGCACACACCATCAGTCACCAGATATAGCAGATAATATAACAGAAACAAGTAACAGAAACAGATCTAGGATGCATCCATACGCCCCAAGTGGCCAAAGTCTACCAATACATACCATATAATCAAGTCAGGGACGGGATAGGACATCACTCTCCTACCCTAGAGTCAAGTCACCGGTGCATCAATGACAAGGACATGAAACCCTCATGCCTAGTGAAACAAGTAGTAGCTCGTAGTCTCAAACTGTAGGTCAATGGTCAAGTATCAAATGTCCAAGTATCCAGTTCAGTTTCATATTAAGTAAATCAAGTCCAAATTCCATTTTAGTTATATCAGAAAGTCCATATCAGAAGTTTATATCAGAGGGTTCAATATCAGAAGGTTCAATATCAGAAGGACAATATCAGAAAGGTTCAATATCAGAAAAGTTCAATATAAAAAAGGTTCAATATCAGAAAGGTTCAATATCAGAAAAGTTCAATATCAAAAAGGTTAAATATCAGAAAGGTTCAATATCAAACAGATCATATCAAAAGAGAATCAAAGAAAGTTCACAATTCAAGGGGAACATAGCAATGGCTTAGGGAATCCTAAGATGAATCAGAAATCAGAATGAAATGAGAAAGAAGATACCCTTACTGAAAAAGGGCAGAATATCTGTACCTTATTACGAATGCAAGAACACAAGAGTAGCAAAACTGACAGGGATCAAATCACTCCCTCTTCAAACCTAAAGGAGTAGAAGACAAAATTACAAGGGGGTTTTAGTTATCTTTCCATTTTAAGTAACTTTCTAGATTTAGCAAGTTTCCACTTTAAGTAAGTTTACTCATTTTAAGTCACTTTCTATTTTTAGCAAGCTTTAAATATCATAAATTAGGTTAAGTCATTAATTAGGCTTATTATGGAAATAATGTTCATTTTAGCAAGTTATAAGAGTTTAGGGTTAATTATGACAAGTTTTCAAATCTTAGGGTTTTAAATGTAAATTTACCAAAGTCAAAGGTCTAATATGAAAATATCTCAATTTACTCATTTAATAAAGAAGTTATTCAGAATGACACTTTTAATCCCTTAAGTTTAGCAATTTACAATTTATACCCCTATAGTTAATTAAATTACAAATTAAACCTTATAATTATATAAATCACAATATAACCCTTACCATATTTATATTTACACATCAAGCACTTTATTTCACCAATTTACAGAATATACCCCTTAATTAATATGTGGTACGACAGCCCCCTTAAGTTTCATAAATTACAAAACTAGTCCTTATAGTTTCCAAAAATACAATTCGAATAATAATTTATCCATAATTACATATTAAGCCCTTAAATATTCAAAATTACACATTACACCCTTTATATCATTATTTACATGAGACACCTTCAAGTTTCCAGAATTTACACTTTTAGTCCCTCCTTTTAATTTATTTACGATTCGACACTATAATTACCAATTAAATCTTTTTCTTGCATATTTTACACATAGGACCCTCATGTTATAATTTTTATACATTACCACAGATCTATATAACATTACAAAAATATCCCACAAGTTTCAAAATTAGCAAAACACACCCTTCTTATTTTATTTCCAAATCGGTAATAGTTTTAACCCATCAAAACTCAACCCTAATTTTCCCAATCACCCAACAATCATTACTTCATCATTAACATGAATTAAATAATCAGATTTCATCATATAAACCCTAAACCTAACCGGTTTTAAGGTTTTCTTATTTTTTTTTTGTTTTCTTATTACACCCGATACAAAAACAATTCAAGAAAAAATCAATTAAGCTTCCATAATTCAAATAGCTATTTTTCAAGACTTATATATTCATCATAGAACTCAGAAAAATTATGTACTTAACCCAGAAAATTCATGTGACTCGATTTGTATTATATGCGTGTTTTGATCTCAAAAATTCATACGATCATATAACCTTGCATGATTCGATTCTACCAATTTATATGAGTCATATATGATCTAAGTAACATCAGAAAAATACCAATTCAATTTTAGAACATGTAGAATTAGGCGTATGAATTTGTACCTCTCAGATTTAAAACGCGACACAAGAAAATTACCACCGATCGAATAATCTATTCCATGACCCAAAACTTATTTCTCCCAGCCTCCTTAGACCTTGATGAACACCATAAAAATGCTAGATCTCTTCCAGAAAATCGGATGGAGTGTGTGTGAATTTGTGTGTGTCGATTTAGGGTTTTTAGGGATTTTTTTTATAAAAATTATGGAATGCCGTGTATATTTAAGAGGAGGGGGAGGGAATCTCGGATATAGGTGATTGTGATAAGGCCAAAACAGATTTTGCAATATCTCCTCTTTTATTTGATGATCTACTCTTTAGTATTTGATTTATAAACATTTAACATATAATTAAAATGTATAAGCTTAAGTATTTTCGGTCAAGGCACATTTTTATGTGTGACATATATTTTGTGACATGTAAAATTATAAAAATGTTCAAGCAAAATTATTTCACTTCATATGATGTTAATTTCCAAGTGTTTGGGATTTAATTTGTGTTTTAAATAATTATTAAGTGAAATTTTAAGTTCAGGGGTATTTTGGTCATTTTGCATGATTTTAAAATTTTTGGTATTACAAGTTGACTTTCACATAGGCGTGATCTTATCTTATCTTGAAGTTGGGGTTGGTTGGATGCATGACTTTCAATGATAACTTGCTCGTGCTTAAGATTTAAGTTGAAGACTTAGTTTATCTAGTTACCAGCAGTCGGAGTAAATGTTTGACGACCTGGTTAACTATCACTTAAAGGAGTTACGTTGTAGTACTCAGTGTCACACGCCGATGACGTTTTGGATAATCGTAAGAGGTGTTAATGTCTCATACTTTGGTTGAGTATTGAGTACTTAGAGATTTGCTTGGAGCACTAATTCTCTACACCGTTCTTCCAACATTAGTGCAAGTTCAAGTCACGAGAATGGGAATTCTACTTCAGTTTCAAGTTTGGTATATCGGGTTTGCTTCATCAGTTATCAATTTAGATGGCCTACTTAAGGGTTGGTAAAGATAGTCAGAAAGTGTTTCGGTAGCGGTTGATTCTCACTTGATACATTTGAGCCAATTTTCGTCTTCTCACAAGATCTCAAGTATATGTGCGTAAAATGTGTTGCTGATTTTGAGGTATCAAAACCTGTAAGGGGGAATGAGACATACATCTGAATGCACAACGAGTACACGTGATGAACTTTATACCTCTTATGAGTTGGGGTTATTCCGGGAAGACAAATGTCATAACCGTAGAGAAAATCAGTGTTTTAACTCGTTCCTTATGGTGTATCATTCCAACTAAGTTGGGGAAGAGATGTATGAAACAGTTTCCAATGATAAAAGAGGTTCACAATGGCAATTTCTTGAAGGGAGAAAAGGGGATTTTCGGGTCTTAATTGATCTTGATGTTACGTTTTCGTCTTCATTTATGGGATTGAGTGTGTGCTTCGGGTTTTTGGGCTTCATACAATGAGACTGATTGCATCACTTCAACTACTTGGGGGAAGTGGTCTCTGGATACTTTTGGTATGCATTACTTCAGACTTTAGCGGGAAGAAATGTGAGAAGGATTATTCAAGTGTGAGATGATACATTGCTGATCTATTTGATGATCCCCAAACTGATAAACACGATGATTATTCTTAAAAGGAGCAGCAATATTTGATGTTGTTTACTACGGTTTCCGCTGTACACTTACCTTATGTAAGCTTGAAAGAGAGCTTCGAATCTGCTCAAAAGAAGATTGTCGGTTTGGGGGGAAGCTATCAAAGCTTCACAATTAAGAAGGCTCAAGTTCAGATGATTATTCAGGAGCCTCGAAAGCTTTGGTGGTAAAAGTTTAAGAGATGTTGACTACTGATTTCTACAACATACTGAACGTATCCTTATTTCGGTATTCATGTTAACATTTTCTTAAATTGAATAATATACTCTGTACATATCTTAAACCAAACTGTAAATAGAAAATTATAAAACCAACAAATTGTAAGTAGAAAAACTTAAACCCAGAAAAACCATAAAAATCATAAAAATTAAAAAATACCAAAAATAGTTTCTCTAGGCATGTCTTCTGTTTATCGATAACATTTACGGTCTTAGAAATGTCATTCAATAATGACACGGGACTTTAAATGAAGCTCGAGCAGAAGTTAAAATGAATTGTTAAAACATGTCTTGATGGCTTGCTATTACTTCAGATAGCAACCCGCGTTTCAAAATGGGGAAAGCACGTCGCCAAAAAGACGGCTGTTCCTCCCACTGGGTGATGTTCACCCGGGCATGGATTACTTCATATCCGTGCATCCCCGATTTAGTGTACGCTTCAATGCATTATTTCCGGATTAAGAAGAGAAATCTTCTTTGCACACAAATAGTTTTCTTTCTATGATTCTTCTGAAAATTATTTGTGAGACACTTGGTGGTTACGTGTTGTTTGAAATTCTTTTAGACTTGGATTGTGCATAAAATTTGTCAATCAATCAATGACTACAGCTCTTTAACTAGAATACGGGTCATTGATTGAGGGGGAGAGTGATTTCAAATTTTATTTCATCAAACGGGTTTCTTGGTTAACTCATAATTCTTAGAAAAGGTTTTGTAGTTAATGGAGTATTAGTTGAAGAGGAAGTTACTATGCTTTATATCTAATGGCCAAATGTGTTAGTTGTTAGAAAGATTAGGGCATTATGTGCAACTTGCGTATAGTTTCCTAGCTTTATGTAACTAGAAGGCTCATTTGTGTCACTTTGGCATCCTCGTTTAATCCCCAAAATACTTTAAAACTCAAAATCTAAAAGAAGTTAGAAAACCCATTGCGTTTAATGTTCTTGAATTCTCCACAGGCATGTGTATGATCTAACTGAATGAGTTTCAAATGTTGTTTGACTTTTGTTAGACGATAGCTGCTTAATTGTTGTTGATTTAGTGCATATGTTCTCAGGATGTGCTTAGGTATATAGTTATCATGTTTGAATCTTGTCCCTAAGATCCTGAGTTGAATGTTGAAATATGTGTGAATTGCCATGTTCATGATTGTTGATTGCTCTTCATGCTAGATAGCAGTTTGATGAATTTCCTGACTGTGGTTTGAGTATGAAATGAATTTGGTATTATGATGTGGCAAGTTGCTATGTGGTAGCTGTTAATGAAAAGTGAATCTGTATGTATGTATATCTGTGTTGATATTCTTATGCAGATTCCATGGCCAATATGAATGTGCCAGTTCCCGTTCTAACCATTTGATCAGATGTTCAAACTCTATTGACTGGCTCTGAATTCACCACAACAACAACATCGGCAACAACAACAACAACACTGTCTTCACCTCTACCACCTTCATTTCAACAAAGCAGCACTTATTTTGGTCTCACCAAGTGGGGATCTACAACATTTGGGAAAGTTTTGTTGGTGGATAGATAATCGATGTTGACCAATGACTCTCTCAGAGAAGCGGATGATCACATCATCTGTGCAAAAAGGTCAATATCATTTGTGTCATAACGATTATCTTTGTACATGATAAGTAGTGAATCTCCCTCATAAATTGAGGGGGAGCAGTTGCATGTTCCATTATCAGCACATATTAAAACTGACCACATTTTCTCCCATAATTTCTAACTTATTTAAATCAATTGGGATCACAAATCTCAAATGGTTTGAAATTTTTGATCGGGGGAGAGAATGTGATTTAAATATGAAATCTGATAAAAAATGTGATGTTTTGGTCTTAAGTGTAGGCTCTCCCATATGTGCTAAACTCTTTCGTATATCGATGCACATATTGAGGGGGAGCGAATGGATGAAAATGGATGTGGCATCTCATGTGAGCACGACTCAGATTTAACCAATGAATTGACGAAACATAAACTGTCATTAATCGAAAGGATGCATCCTGGCCGGGTAATAATTTCAAGCTGGTCTAACCAGTGATGTAAGCGTGTCTCGAAAAGGATGTGTCTGAGTAGAGTGTACCGTTTCGAGAAACTTTCTGTGGACTTGACCAGGCCGGGTAATAATTTCAAGCTAGTCCAACTAGTGATGTAAGCGTGTCTCGAATCGGTCATGTTCACTGAAAGTGGATCAATTCAAAAAGTGCAATCTCTACCCAACATGTGCAAATTTTAAATTAAAACATATGGGCACATGTTAAGGGGGAGAATTTGAAAAATATAAAACTCTCAAAGTGTTAGCAAAATGTGCTTCATAATCATGAACACTTTGAGAGATTTTTCAAGGATTTGGTAAATGGCAACATAGGATAGTCATGAAGTTATAAGGTGGCTAAGGTTAGGAAAACCGTCCTATGATCTGCCAGAGCCGGAGGGATCTACCCAGGGACAATACCTAATAGTTAGTATTAGAAAGTCCTTAGGTATGATCATGAAAAAAGGAGTAATATGAGAAAGGAGAAAGAAGGGGTTGAAGAATTAAAAAGAAACGAAATGAGAAAGGGTGAAAAGAAATAGCCCTCCAATTATTCAACCTTTGGGCAGAAACCGGGTTCAATTCATATGCTACTGGTGGTTACTAAGGTAACACCGGTATTGAAGACAAGACGTCATGGACCCAGTGACGCACTGCACTAAACCTTCTAAACCACTCAAGTTCTCTTAAAAGGACTTGTTTCATTCTCACGGGGAACCCTGCATAATCTATCGACCGCTCAATACGAGTTATGTTGATATTGAAACAGGAGACACCGCTCCAGTCTCCAACTACCAAAATTGTACTTATCGAGTCTAGAGCCACGAGATGCATCATAAGATCTCATAGGAACATGTGTTACTTCTACACTGGTTGTTCAACAATAAGGACACCAGATGTAAACTTATGAGTCCTACGCAGATCTTAGCAATCTGCCAGAACATTTATGAGGGAATTTACAAATGTAGTTCTCAGTGATTGAATGAAAATTCCTGCCAGGGTCAACATCAAACAGCCCTGAAAGCAGGTCACTTCGGTAATTCCTTGTGGATTACGCTTAGTGGTCGCGGCGGTTTCAAACGGTCTACAGTCGTGGAGTGAACTCCAGCGACTCACCTAATCGTTGATTTACTACGATAGATCTTTAAAGCCCTCTGTGGGTTTCCAATTTAGGAACGGCCTTGGTAAGGATTAGAGAAAGTTTTCACACTATGCTGTTAACAATCTCGAAGTCCGAACCTGTAAGTATCGGACATTTTATTGCTAACTGTCGTATGCAGGAACACCTGGCGGTTGTAGCTGATTGCAGTTGTAGCTGATTGCTGAACAAGATGCCAATCCTTCACCACATGCTCACACCACACCATCATCATCTTAATCAACGAAATCATGATATCTAAAAGACCTTCAACACTGCTTTCGCAACTCTGATGCTGAAAATCATGATTTAGAAAAGTGTGAGCATGTCGACCCAAAGATCACAACATCACATGGAGACATAATGCTAAAAGATGACCTGGAGACATACGTTGGATGATGACATCAAAGAATCACCAAAGATCATCCAAGACAGAAGAACGGTCATCAAAAGATCACTGCTGAATGTACAAAGAGTAATGAATTTGAAGAATCAAAGACTACGAGCTAGGAAGTTACAGTCATGTAATAGAATGCTAGAATTCAAAATATTATTTCCGGGGTGACCTCCCTTAAGGGGAGATTGTTAGGAATATAAATATTCATGTGAAGACTCGGTCACCCCGAGTATCTACTTAGCATCTATGTAGCTCGTAGGCTTATTAGTATTATTATTATTAGTTTAGTTATATTATAGTATTTGTGGAGAGGGTCGGGTCTTTACCCACTGTCAGCTCACTCCACAGCCCACTAGGGGCAACTTAGCTAGTAACTATATATACCCCTTCCCAAGTGTGGGAAGGGTTGGAGCTTTCTCTCATTCTAATATAATCTTCCCATCTTTCTCTTCACTCTCTCTCTCTAGAAAAGTTCCCAACTCTTCTATTTCTCTCTAAGATTCAATCCATCCTTTAATCTTGTGTTTGTGTCATGAATTCAAGTATCCTACAAACTAGTACCTTTAAAATTTAAGTCAATGCTATCTAATTAAAAGAACACTTGAAATTACAATTTACGTCATGTGAGAGCTTGGCTAGATTGCAATGGAAAGGTAAATCTTCATGTTGTGTGAGAGCTCAACTGGACACATGTGCAGTTCTTTAAATTAGACGACTTAATTGAGTAATTAGTAAGAGCTAGAACTCAAAGCATAAGATGGGGATAAAACATGCTTACATTGCAACTAGGTTTGGCAATGCAAATCCCATAATGATGTAGGAATTGGAAAATGTTTGCCAATTATTGTTCGACAATTACCTTGTTGAATACTTTCATTACTAGCAGATCAACTGATGTAATGGAACTATGTCAATTAGGATCCTTGCTTTAAGGAAATACTATGGTTTATATGAATATTTACCAACGGGTATTTTATTATCTTAAAGGTTTTATTATCAAAAATACTAAAATTAAATTTTGTTAATTCTTTTAAATGTATTAATGCAATGTTAAACCGTAAACGCAGTTTGGGCTTTGGTAAATTATCTAGTTCTGTTTTCAAACAAATGTTTGATTAAATTTTTTTTTTTTACTTAAAAGACAAACATAGTCTCTTTTCTATGAAAGAAGAGTGAGACTCAATCCTATTCCTTTTCATGAATGAGAAAGGTATGATAGGAACATTAGATTTGTCTAAATTCTAATATAACTCATAGTAAACTTTAATAGTTAAGAGAATTGCACATTTTCCATAGAGATTTCATCACCCTCATTCGGTGATTAAATTCTTTTGTAACAAATTTGATATTTGGTTAACAGGAAAATATGCATGACACTTTATGAGTTATTAAAATTAGAAGTTAGACTAATTACCGCAAAATGGTAAAAGACAAACTAGTATATTTATCTAGTTGTTTTGATTTTGTTGGGAACACGTCTTAGATTATTGAAGTATCGATCATGTTTTGTAATAGGTTGCTTAGGCCTTTAGGTTAGTTTTATTCTACAGCCTGTGTAGAAGGCCCATGGGCTGTGGGCGTTTACTTATTTTCCTTATGGGCTGTGCCCCATCCATTTCTTTTCTATTTAGGGCCAAGCCCATTTCACTCTACACACTATAAATACCCCTCCCATTGAATGGAAGGGGTGTTGGTTAATGCATTATTCATTTTCTATATTACTTGTGATTTAACCTACAAATCTCTCTCTCTCTTAATCTTCCTAGTAACCTTGTGTGATAATAACAAGACCTAACAGATTTGACCATTTATAGGTGCTACATACCATTGTAGGGATGGTAGACCTATTATGGAAGAAATTGCATGCCCAATTTTTCAAGTTAATAGCATTGATGGATAGTCCGTCATTTATGTAGTAGGATACACTCTTTTAGTGCATAAGTAATTGTTACGTATATACATTCAAAGGTGTAGGAATGTAAATAACACACTATTTTCTTTCACTGGTTAATGAAACACTTACAATGTTGTCAAATCCAGTGGGAGCATTGTGTTATTATTACTGAATAAGGAATTCTTGTAATGATATCTAATTTAGTGGGAGCTACAAGCTTTGTCGTCTTGGTAGTAATCTACATTATCTCTAGAATGTCTCAAGATAATCACTTTCCGAATGTAGACACTCATACTTTTAAGGATAGTCTTGAACGTTTCCTTACTAGACATTGTCATCCTACATCTACTTGTTATGCTAATATCAATGACACGATCGTATTGTTCTCATAAACAAACGCATGTCATGTTGTTTATCTGCTACATGATGTTGTTCCATGCATAAGTGGGAGAAATCTTTAATTGTGTGCAAGGTACACACTAGTACAAAAATGAGATTTAGTCACACATGCAGTTTTTCGAACGACCACACAGTAACTTTTTTATGTGACTAATTGTACCAGAATAAAATAAACAGCCACACTTGATCTGACTTGTGTGACCATTTCAGAATTACATCTGAGGCTACAGCCACACATTTGAATATTTTTGTGACTAGAGGTATCTGGTAAAACTTGTTTTGATTTTGTAGTCACTTATAATTTGGGACGTGTGACGGAAACAAATAAGTTTGAAATATTAGTCACGCTATATATATACATATGTGACAAATATATGTCACACAATTGAAAAGTGTGACCAAAATCCATATATGGTCACATGAAATAATTGTGTATGTGGCTAAATTATATACTCAAGTTTGTCACACATTATTTAAATGTGACTATTAGTTTTTGTTGAAAATTTAGCCACATGAATTTGAAATGTGTGACAACTGAAAAGTAAGTTTGAAGCATTAGTCACAATATACATTTAAAAGTGACAAATATATGTCACACACTTGAACAGTGTGACCAAATGTGACCAAATGTCATATATAGTCACACTTTTATTTTTATAGTTCAAATATTTTATAAACTAATTTTACAATATTTATCAAATTTTGATATCTCCCTCACATATTTTCATTACTCCCGCTCACTTTTTTCCCCAAAAATCAAATTTAGATTTTCATTCTCCCTCCTATGGCTATAGTCACTTATTTTCACTGCTCCCAAAATTATGTATCCTCTTTCTCTCTTTTCTTTGCCAGTCACCTCTCACCACAAATTTATCCACCACAGACCCTCTTTCTCTCTTTTCTTTGCTAGTCACCTCTCACCACAAATTTATCCACAACAGACCCTCGTTGGGGCGTAGTATCAAGAAAGACAATGAATTTGAGATCTTGATGCCTTCACCCCGGTGAACTCATGCGGTTCCGACGTGCCCAGAGGCCAGAGGCGAATCCGTACAGGGCAAGCAGCGATTCGTTTTCCATCATCTTAGGTATTTGTCATGATTCTATAATCAAAACACACAATTAGATTCAATCACAAAGAATCAAATCGTTTGTAAAAAAAAGGAACGAGATTGTACAGAGTGATAATTAGGGTTAGGGTTTTGAATTTGCAGGGGTATTGTACATATAAATAACACATTTTACATAGGTTTTGCTACGTACGGCATATTATCGATTAGACTTAACTGATTACTAAATCTTTTCACTTTTGTTGGGCATCACAGGCACTAACAAGTGAAGAAAGAAGGAAAATCCTGTTGGATGTAGCTGCTGCATTGGAGGCAAACGAGCAGTTTATTGTGCTTGAGAATGATGCTGACATTGAAACTGCCCGTGAGGCAGGATATGATGAATCCTTGGTTGCTCGTTTAGCTTTAAAACCTAGCAAGGTAGGTATCTATTTTAATTATCAAAATTTCTTTTATTTAGTTCCTTTTATTTCCATGTGGAATTTTTATTTGAATTACTTTATCTTAATATTCATAGCGTCTTTATTGTTTTTTCAGATCCGTGCTCTTGCAGAGTCTGTGCGTAGACTAGCAGATATGGAAGAACCCATTGGTCAAGTTTTGAAAAGAACAGAGGTGAGAGCAAAATATTTTTAGAGCAACTATTGAGCTCAATTTTGTTTCTCGTATATATACTGTATATAGCTGAGTATCATTAGATGACTAATTCACTATTAACTTGATGCTGAACAAAATATTCTATATCAAGTTTTGTATCGTATCACATATTATATATGGAAATTATGATGAATTACTGATATTTTGATTTGTGTTTACTAACTGCTGACACACGTGTACTAATAATATCACGTGCAGCTTGTAGAAGGGCTTGTCTTAGAGAAGAAGTCGTGTCCTTTAGGTGTTCTAATTGTTTTCGAGTCTCGACCTGATGCGTTAGTTCAGGTAACAAGAACCTTGTTTACCTTTTCAGTAATAAGCTGCTAATATATTTTAAAGTTAATACATTTTTTTTAATAATTTGTCCAAAATTTATTCGATACATAGAGGTTTAATATTCACATATTGATCCTTCGTTTTCTAAACTGAACTTGCAGATAGCTTCATTGGCAATTCGTAGTGGGAATGGCCTGCTATTGAAATGCGATATTTCACAAGGTTTGTCATGTTGTGATGGTTTGAAATTTCATTTTTCTAAACTTTTAATTGAGTACGATATATGTTTTGGTGACTTAGTCTTATATTCTAATCTAATTCTTTGAACAACTTGATGATGTGATAGATCTTGTGATCCCTAGAGGCAGCAATAAACTTGATTCCCAAATAAAGAACTCGACGAAAATTCCAGTTTTTGGTCATTCTGGTAAGATACATTTAAATACATTATAAAACATAATTAAATGATAAATGAATGTCTGTTTGCAAAGAAAGTCACACTTTTCCGTTGCAGATGGAATTTGCCATGTGTACGTCGATAAGGCTGCTAACTTGGAGATGGCAAAAAAGATTGTATTGGATTCAAAAACAGACTATCCAATATTCGTGGACCTGAAGCGGTATGCGTTGTACATATAAATAACACATTTAGATTTTACTCCTGCACAACTGACTTTTTGAATCATCATACTTGACATCTCAATTTCCAACTTGTTCATTCTAGCAGATACTACCAAATACCTCGAGTCAGTTGCAGATGCTTCTCGAGTGGATTAAGGTAATTTTTTCTTCTAATAACTGTCAATGTAGAAAGGGTTTTATAGTTCTCCTCATTTGGTTGTCACTTATCAGGGATTTTTACTCAGAGGGGTGAATTTGTTCACCTGCAAGGACTGCTTTTTTCTTATAAACGATAGTCTTAAAGAAACTATAACTAAAAATCAGTTTGATATGTAATTATTATTTATGATCTTTGAAACTTCTAGTCTCAGTTTGAGCTCTCTGTCATTGCAGATGTTGTTGTAGGACCCCCTTTCATTTACATTGATGAAGTAAAAAACTCTCTTACTGATCATATTGAGATAGCTGCTCAAAACTCTTGGATTGGGAAAGGTGGAGGTTTTACAGGAGAGATCCGGTATTCATCTTCATTTAACACAATATGTTACTTGATATAACCTACCCATTTACCTGCTTATATGCTTCTTTCTGTTGATACAAGGATAACTCCATTACTTGGCAGCCCATTAAATATATTGTGACATAAGTTTACCTCTCCAATAGGTTTGTAACATATGTTTACCACTTGTAATTGCAGTGTGGAGCAATTGAAAGATATTGGAAGCAAATAGGTAATTCTTGGGCATTCTGAGAGGAGACACGTTATCGGTGAAAATGATGAGGTAACTTTTACGTAGAAGTCTTTAACTATATGGGCCCTTTGAAGGTCTAAATAGACGGGCCTTGCGTTGGTAACTGATGAACTGGTTGTAGAACTGCATTTCAACTCATCATCAGGTTTTGGCTTTGACTGTATCGCTTCTTTCTCTTCACTTTCAGTATCTGATTTCAACTCCTTATCTTTTCCTGATTGACTCATTTTCTCATTTGAGACTTCAGATCTTTGACCTGTTATTAATTAAAATTAAGATGATGGAATTGGTTGAAAGTTGCCACCTCTAAAATAAATATGATCCTATTGTTAGCACACTTGTAACAATTGTCTTTTGAGTAGGATGATGTCTCACCACTATGTGCCATCATTGAACAGGTTTTGCATGATCAGCTTCAACTGATACAAAAGCCTGCAACCGAGAAAAGCTCTGTTGAAGAAAGCAGCAGCAGCACCAGCAGTTGGGAGATGGATCTTCCTGTGACTACTTCTGATAGCAAAGGGAAGGCCATTTCAGCATCATCTTTGTTGGTTTCCGGTACTGACCAAAATCAACACGGGTTGGTTGATAACCGAGATGATGTGAACATGCCACCATTGTAGATGAGCAGATGATAGATCCATCTAATCCTTCATTTAGTTAGTACAGGTTCTTGCGATTTCAGAGATTTGTTTTGTGCTGTTAGATATTATAGTATGAGCAGATGGATCATTTTTAATACTGCTAGTGTATTAGTTACAACTGTTAGTTATAAGTTAGTACTGTTTGTTCATATAGTTAGTACTGTTAGTTATAAGTTAGTACTGTTTGTTCATATAGTTAGTACTGCTGTTAGATATTATTGTATTTGAATTTGTTTTGATATATATTTGAATTTGTTTTGATATATATTGATTTCTTAAATGTGACTAAAAGATGTATATAGTCACACTTATTAACACTTTTGGTCACTGTCAGTTTAATTCGTTGTGTGACTGAATATTACAAAAGGCCACACAAACTAAAAATTCATGTGACCATTGGATGATCAATAGTCACACAAAATACACATTTCTTCACTTAAAACAAGATATGGTCACACTTATTAACACTTTTGGCCACTTTATGCTTAATTGTATGTGACTAAATACCAAAAACAAACATGCTTTGTGTGACTAAATATTACAAAAGGCCACACAAACTAAGAATTCATGTGACCATGGGATGATCAATAGTCACACAAAATACATATTTCTTCACTTAAAACAGCATATGGTCACACTTATTAACACTTTTGGCCACTTTATGCTTAATTGTATGTGACTAAATACCCAAAACAAACATTCTTTGTGTGACTAAATATTACAAAAGGCCACACAAACTAAGAATTCATGTGACCATTGGATGATCAATAGTCACACAAAATACACATTTGTTCACTTTAAACAGCATATGGTCACACTTATTAACACTTTTGGCCACTGTTTTTTAAATTGTATGTGACTAACTCGAAAAAAACAACACACGCTGTGTGACTAAATCATCACAAACGTCACATTTAATATATTTTCATGTGGCCATAGGATGGGAAATAGTCACAAATACTGATGAATCCAACAAAACTTGTGCCTAATTAGTCACACATATTCGGGTTTTGGTCACTCTTTTTCAATGAAAATGGCCATAAACTAAACAATGTGACCATATGATACCTACGGTGGCTCGACTTTTCGTCACACACACCCAAAAAAACGTGTGTGACTATATGCATATAGTCACGCATTTTGGGTGTGACGATATCCAGTTTGTGTACCAGTGACAACACATAGGAATATGATTTAAAGGATTCTCTTGACTGCAAGGTAAGAGACTAAAGTTCTAATATGATTTATACACATCTAATCCAAGAAACACTTGGTGCTGTAATTTACGTTATGTGAGAGCTTAGCTAGATTGCAACAACAAGGTAAATCTCCATGATTACGTGAGACCGTACATGGATAAATTTATAGTTTCTAAATTAGACACTTATTAGAACATGTGTCAATATGATAACAAAGGCTACTTCAATTGAATGTTTATGTATTCTTGGAATGACATAAATAGATGAAGTAATCTAATACTACTTAAATTTGAAATTTGTGTATTCTTGGAATGACATAAACAAATGAAGTAATTGATTAACTTGAAATTGCTAATGAAACCAAATTGGTGGTGTTCATGAATACTTTAGTTAAATATGTTTATGTTTTATTGTAAAGTCACAAACATGAAGTCTTTTAACTGTTACAAGAGTTATAATAAAGTAAGACGTTAACTTGTTATGTTAAGACATATACAAGAATTCATTGAATTGATCAATGATTTATTACATATAGTGGAATTATAACAGTTTATGTTTTCTTGTAGAAACATGGACATGAAGTGACTTAGTCAAAAGTATTTGTGTTATAAAGAATGCAATTGGCTTGGAAATTCTATTATATCATTAAAATGACTTAGTTGGTAAATAGATAAGCCAAAAGATACATGGTTATCTTAAATATTGTTATATTGTCTCACAATATTAATTTTAATGAAATATCACATGTTTATGGTATGTTCATTTAGGAAATCAAACTCTTGTTATATTGTTTGATTCAAGATAACTATATTTTCTTTTCTTCCAAAATTTATCAAGGTTAGAAAATTGTGTATGGATTGAATATACTCAATAAGACTCCAACTTAGAAGATTAATAAGACACAATTTTGTTATGGAATTTGATGAATCACATCAAGTCTTAAAATGAACTTATGAATTTGTTAAACTACTTATGAGTAGGTTATTAACAAACTAACGTCAGAAACTGTCATTGTGTTTTGTAATGTCCCAAAAGAGAACATTGTATTGTTGCTCTACTTGCTAAGTATTTATATATAGTATTTTAATTACTAAAAGCAAGTGGGAGTTTTGATCTTGAAAATATAAAATTACAAGATACATAATCTTCTGAAATACACTAGTAAATATCATGATGAGGCTAGACATGTAAATGTTAACCTCAAGATGATGGAATTCTCATTCATAGATCCGCAAGGATATCTCAGATATTTGTTTAATATGCTGAGGATTATGGTTAACATGATTATGGTAAACCTGATAATCATTATGACGCATTGCCAAATATTGAATTGAGTAAATTACTCATAATATGAATGTAAAGATGCTGTCCATAAAGATAATCAATTTTTTAGAAACTTGGTTTATCTTAATAGTTAGACTAGAGAATAAAGATGAGTTTCTTCAAAGATAAGGTAACCCTAGTGGTTTGAATATTTGTGAAGAAATCATATGGACAATATTGTACACATATTTAATGCATGTCTTATGACAAGATTGTTGATCACACTTAAGCAATTAACTGTGATTGAATATTCTTTCCTAAACACATTAAATATATAAAGATGATAATTGTCATACTTATTTTCATTATTATGAAAAATGACAATGGAATATCAAAACTATTTCCTGAGTAATTACTTGAGCGATGACGGTAAGTAATTGAAAGGAGTTTTTGAATTCAAATAATCTTTGGAAGTGTACAAAGTAAAATAATCCATGAATGGATAAATGCATGCATCTAGGAGATTATGCTTAAGTTTAATTATTAAATCCAAGTTTTGATTAGTAATTGCAATAAGATAATTCCTAAGTATTCCTGAAAGCTAGTGGGAGTATTATGTTTAATTTCCTAAATCATACATGTTGTATAACATATAGAAGTAACATTCCATATTAGTAAAATGTTAAGTTTTAGTTTGGAATGAAACTTTACTTGAAAGATTTAGGAAGTAAAACATACAACCTAGGAATGTATGTTTATTGTTATAAACATGTGCGGTAAGTAAATAAATCTAATAGAACATGATATACCATTTGGAAAGTCTAAATGAATACATATCTTTTGAAAAGATAAAATATGAATAAAATCTAAGTACGACACAAAGATTTTTCATGTACATCATGTTATTAAAATTGTTGTATCATGCTTGGATGAAAGATGATTTGACAACATTGATATCTAATTGAAAGTTATTAGATAACTTGTGTAATGAATATTCTAATGGAATATAATTGGACTTAGAATTACATTCCTCAGCCTGGAATTGCTCCTAGATTCTAAGAATGAACAATATGTCAATTGTTGTGCAAATTATTATAGCCAACAAACTTGAAAGTTTGGAAGGTATCAAACATTACACAATAGATATTAAAGTTTACGGAGTTATAATTGCATTATACATTAAAGAATTAGAATACTTTTAACCTTAAAAATGTTTGAAAGTTTGATTATCATAAATTGGTGATTGAGGTTGTCACACACTTTATGAAATATTATGTGGCAATATCAAATTATTTGAATGCTCACATATAAGAACTTCACTAGTTGAATTCTTGAAATAAGTATTCTCAAAATTCCGGTAGATCAAAGTTGGTTGATTTAGGCCTTGTTAACAAGTATGATTATCATGACTTGAGACATAATTCATCAACAAAGAATTTTCATGCATTGATCTATTTAGTATTTGGATAAGGGATGTTAAACAATTATTATAATGAATTAAAATACTTGGTATGTTTGATTTCATTTATAATATATTGTATCCTATATTTGCATGTTTAAATCCATGAATAACTTATGTTATTCTAAATTGTCCATTGTCAATTAATGATATGGGAATATCATTAAACTAAGACAAATCTGGGTATTGGTAGAATATACTTGAAAGCATATTGATGCGTTGACATACCAATTTCACATGATATTCAATAAATTGAATATAAGACTTATCCCAAACTACATGATTGTACTTTATGGATCTTGTCATTAAGTAATCATGAATAGTTATCCTCATACTTGAGATACCAGAGAACTGTCATGGATGTAGTGCATTTTTGTAATTCAATTTAACGCTATACGTAACTGGTAGTAATAAGAATTGTTTTTAGAAGTGTTGCAAAGTTCATGGGTTTTGCTCATAGTCAATAAAGAATTTGTTTCCTTCAAATTTGTTTTAAAGTTTAATACTGTTGGGCCCCTCGTAGGGTTGACAAGATATTTGCATGGCCATGCCCAAGATTTTCTGGAATACGTTCAGAAGATTTGGTAATCTTGCTCAATCACAAACAACGAGAAACAGAATAGTTGAATAAAGAATGACTTAGATCCATATCTTTATTTAACATGGTATTAGTGACAAAAGGATAATAATAATGATGAATCATTAAAAGGTTTTTTTCTGGAGACCTTACTCGAGTTGTACTAGAGGCATCGAAGTGTTGCTAGACGCTAACCGATGTGATTACACTATTAAGATATGTCCAAGTGGGAGCTGTTAGTTTATGGACATAAAATAATAGTCGTATGTTAGGATCGAACTCGAGACCACGAGATTGCACGCTGTATGAGAATTAAAGATTGATAATTAAATATAAAAAGTTGTATTTAATTATTTATTACACAAATATATAACGACCGTTAGTAATTAACGGATATTGACTAACGACTGTTAACTAATAAAATGAAAGAATTATGTGTGAATAATTGGTAAGTCAAGAAGGTTCCGGAATACCCTAAAAGGGTGATTATTGATCGGTTATGGGGAGGGGAAACCCAACCCAAACCTAACTTGGACTCCAAGATTTCTCACACTATATAAACAAAGGCAAGGGTTATTGTTTTGGTACTCTTGTGCACACACACATAACCCTAACTTTGTTTTCTTTTTTCCTTTTGTTTTTGGCCGATCGTACAAACACCCTAAGAAGGGATCGATCAACTTTTTGATCTAAAACAAATTGTTTGGTTTTATCTGTCTTATATTTACTAGCATAAATTTAATTTGTTATAGTACGTGTGTACAAGAACGTGGTACAAACACACTATTATTTGTATCTTGGATTGAATTGCAAAAAGGTAAGGGGCAATTCTTATAATCCTTATAAACCCTAATTAGGGTTTATCTCAATTGCTTGATTGGAATTGATTCTTGTTTAGCTAGAATTAAAAGGTACGCATACTTTTACATTCGGTTAATTAATTTACATGTTATTGATTCTTACGCTTCCGCAATACTTTAATGTTATGTGTTTAATTTATGATTGTCATATTATTAAATTCCAACACAAGACAGGATGTTAAAATAGTGTGGCAGTACCGGCTTATTATGCCCATTGTGTAACAAGTGCAGTGACTCCCATGACCACTTATTCTTCCAATGTGAGTTCTCGAATGAGGTCTGGGAAGTAATGAAGTCAAAAAGCGATGCTGATACTCTACCTAATACATGGAAACAAGCTGTGGAGACTATGAGTAGTATGCAACGCAACAACAGTATTTGAAGTATCCTTAAGAGACTAGTGCTTGCTGCAACCATATACAACATATGGTATGAAAGGACTGCTAGTCTCTTTCAAGACAAAAAGCAGACTGCAGGATGAGTATGTACTAATATCAGTGGTCATATTAGATTAAAACTTCTCACTCGAAAAGTCAAACAATCTATTGCTGAATGTAGCTGAGGAATGGGATGTGCATATGAACTATCAGAAACAGTGATACATGGGAGAGTTGGAATATGGAGTTATAGAGATGGTTGGGCCTCTGATATTGTAGATAATGCCTATCATGAATGATAGTCATTGTGAAATACTGTGAGGATGTTGCTATAGTGTACTCATAAAGATTGCCTTCATGAGGGATATGCATTCTTCTATCAGAGGTAACAAGCTTTCTACACTTGATGATGCCTTTCATGGATAATAGTCTATATGATGCACTGTGAGGATGATGGTACCCATATTAGACCGCCTTCATGAGGGAAATGTAATCAATGTATGAAACTTTAACACAAGCCAAACAAACGTGCTTCGAAGAAAGCCAAATCCGAGACCACGACGAGTACCAGGGGAACGAGTACCGGAGGAACGAGCTCGTCAAGCCAATTCGGGGACGTTATGATATCCGAGTATCGTATCAAACGGGAAGCGGCCCAAGAGGCGTATCGGGCGGCTAAAGAAAAAGATCAAACGATTATGAGGTTGGAAGAGATGAAATTTCTCGGTATGGACACTTCCAAAATGGATGCAAACACGGCGTAATAGATCGACTCGGAAAAATAGAAAATCAACAAAAAAATATAATTTGCAACCACGGTAGTAGATTTATTTGTATTTCGTAATTTCCTTATGTTGTAGTTTCCTTTATGTCGTTTTCATTTTTTTTCCTGTTGTAATTTTTTTTTGAATTCATATTGTAATGTTAAGTTTTAATGTTATGTTGTTTATTAAATGAAGTATTTGTTTTAGTTTAGGGGTTGAATTTGTAAATTTTATTTTTTAAAGAAAAGCGAGGCCCAAAATATGGTGTTATGGTGATGTTATGATAAGGGGTGTTTTTTTAGTGTTAAAGTTGAAATGTTAAACCTGATGTGGCGATGACGTAACGCGATGTTATGGCTTAACTCAAGGTTACTATACCCATTGCTCTAACAGCAATCTCTCTCCTAACAAATTTTGAAATAAACTTTAGCATATTATGACAGTTTTGACAAATGTATAGGTTTTTTGTTAGGGATAATACCTTTAAAAAACATCATATTGTCCAAAAATACACTTCTGAGAAGCGAGCAAACAAAAAAAAAAAAAAAAAAAAAAAAAAACTCTTGTGTGTATTAATGTTTACATTTTTCCTTTATATGAGTAGTTTGACCATTTTACCCTTTCAGGTTACATAAATGATACCTGTGGGTTTGCGAAATTGCAGCCACCATCCCTAGGGTAAATTACATAAATGGCCCTTCAAAAAAAATTCATATTTTTTTTTCGGAACTTTTTTATTCTGAATTTTTTTTCCAACTTTTTTTTTTCAAATTCCTTTTCAATTTTTTTTTTCGGAATTTTCTTTTTCTGAAACAAGCTAAAAGATGAAACCCTTAAACACAAAGACAGGGATGCACGAAACCATCATCATGGGAGAGTACTGAAACGCCGCCTTCCCATGCAAAAGTCATATCGAAACAAATTAAAAACAAAACTTTTAGAAAAAAAACATTAAAAAAACATAGGTAAATGGGCTGATGCAATGGGTTTCCTAAAACTTATACCAATACAAATACTTTTTGGGTTATATTATAAAGACCCCCTACCCCAAACCCTCCCTACCATGTTTTTTTTTTTTTTTTTTTGGTTACTAATTCAAGGGTTTTCTTTTCCACATTTTGATACTAGTCATTTTTTATACAGTCATTTTTTGGTACAAAATCAGTAAATATTCTTTTTTGATACAAGTGTTCAAAGATTCCTTTTGATACTAGCTTTTTTGGTACAAAATCTCGGGTGTTTTGTGTTTGTAAAACAATAAATATACTTTTTTATCGTTATAAACTTACATTTCACAAACACATTTCAACACACATTTCACAAACAAACTTAGCAGATATACTTCGACAAACACATTTCACAAACACTACAAGCAGGTATTTTTTGTTTCAAAATATGGCAAATGCATCACCATTTTACACAAACGAGGTACTAAATTTTACACTTTTACACATATTACTTTCAATATTACATGAAAAAATATGTTACGTTTATCAAAAGCGACAAAAAGACATATCGAGATTTTTAATAGGCTCAGATTATCGTTTTATCATATGGCTGCAAATTCGAAGGTTGCAAAGTGGAAAAAAACTCATGTAGAAACTAGAAGGGGGGGGGGGGGGAATAGTTTCATCGTTTAGAATTACGTTTTAAAAAACTTTTAGTTCTTTTTGAAAAACCGTTAGAGTCAAAGTTATGTGATATCTATGAACACAATAATAATGCGTAAAATAAGTAAAGTAAAGACTAGAAGTAAAGAAAGAAAACAACCAAACCGAGACACGGGATTTATAGTGGTTCGGCACAAAACTCACTCTTCGTCCTACTCTACTCCTCGAGTACCACACTCGAGAGTTCACAATCACTATATCAACATACTCCATTCAGGTGGAGCAAACCGTACACCAAAGCTTACACCAAGTTTAACGACACTAAGCGGAATGTCGAGTTCTAATCCTAGCTAGAACCAATCTAAATAAAGCCCACGTGGCTACACGAACAAGCACTCTTGTAACACCCCCAAATTTGATATTCGCGGAAGCATTTGGGTCATGGGGTGCTACTAAAATTGGTAATCACAACACAAGATAATAAAGAACGGAATACATACTCCGTTTAAATACACTCATCCAAGTTAAATAGCATTTACAATAAAGTTTCAAATTCAGAAAATAAGGCCCATGAGTTTAGTTGTCCCATACAAACAAGTCATAGTTATGCGTAAAAGCACTTGGGAAAATAATCTATGACCCTTACCACGCCAATGCCTTGCAACAATCAAGCAGATTAAACACCTGAGAAAAATATGCTAAAAGTCAGCAAAAAGCTGGTGAGTTCATAGGTTTAGAATGTAGTAGTAAAGTAATGAGTTTGGACCAATAGTTTTGTGTATGAATATTACAACACATATAATGCCATGCAAAATAGTCTATCACGCAAGCACTAAGTTCATGCAACCGAAGCTCGACAGTTCAGTGCGCTACAATGTAGCACAGAAATAATAATCAGGGGCCCATAGCAAGTGTTTAACCCAATACACTCATAGTCCGACTTGGTATACGCTCGCATTGTCCTGTCTGGCCAACCGAACGGGGGAGTCACCCCAATAGATCTATTTGTATCAATCGCGCTTCCCAGCGGGAATTAACAGTTCATAAGGGTAGGCATAACAATGGGTTCAAAGGCTTAGGCTAACTACGCAATAGTTTTGAGAAAATGAAACATTGTTGTGGTCCAGAAAACGTTTTGCATGTTTCTCACCCCATAGTTGTAAAACAAGTATAAGTAAAGTGGGGCTATAAACTCACCTTGGTAGAGTAAGCAGTGAATAGAGTAATCAGAGAGAGTATGGCACCAACACGCGACCTAGATTAGTAAGGCATGTCTTAGTTCAAAATTTCAATTTAAGACTCAACGAAATTTTATTCAAAAGTTTTAAAGTGTTTATGTAATTGTTGCTTGTGTGGCAGCATTTAAGTTTAAAACAGTTTTCTGAGTATTTGTAGCTATTGGCTCTTGGAAGTGCGTAAGTGTATAATAATAATATATCAAGGACGAATAAGATTCTGGTTCGACAATAACCGAAAGACGATGTACGAAAAGTAATTACGAATAATACTAGACGTTGCCAGAATATGGGAACATTATTGTTAAAGGTATATAAAATAGTAGCTATAAAAGTGTATAAATAGTTATTTTTGAAATATTTGCTATGAATATATTTTTAAGTGTATGAATAATTAATTGTAGGTCATGGCTTTATTTAAAAGATTTGTAATTTGAGAAACTAGTTTATAGAAGTTGTATATAAAACATTTCGTTTGTCAATTTTGATAAAAACATGATAAGTATATTTATTTTTATATAAGTCGGGCATGACCCGTGCATACATGCTTGTGCTCCACGTGGTTACTATGTGTTACGAAAATATGTGCTAAGTATTATCCGTTTTATAAATGTTACAAAACTTAAGTAGGTTTTCTAAAATACCATTTTTAAGTTTTTACGAATTAGATATGCGATATCAGTATGTTAATTATTTACAAGTCTAGTTTTTATAGTTTTGTAATATGTATCTATGTGTATATATTGTTTTAAGTTGTAAAGTACTCTTATAGACTTGATATAAAGCGTGACGTGAAATGCATTGTCGATAAAAATAGAACGAGTCAAAACAGACGGACTAAACAAACACGCCCTAAGTTGAGGTCTAGTGGGCTTCGGTCCAAAGACTACCAGGCCACCTCCCCCTTTATATTACGATTTGGGCTTTGGCCCACTGATGATTTTAAACAAACAATTCTTTAGCGATGCATAGGCTTGGCCCACTGGCGAAGCAAACAGATCCATAGGTTGTTGCGAATGGGCATTGGCCCATTGAAATATATAACACACATAAATTTTCCCTTTTTGAGCAGATCACATTGGTACATGATATTACTAGCTAGTTTGCCCCTACCGGGCTGTGGAGCAAGCTGACAATGGGTAAAGACCCGACCCACTCCACAATAATAATTATAACTAATCTACTACTAATATTACTAGTTATGCTACGAGCTATTTAACATAAATGAGTGCTCGGGGTGACCGAGTCTTCAACTGAATATTTATATTCCTAACAATCTCCCCCTAAGGGAGGTCACCCCGAAAACAATGTTCAAACTTCAAGCACTCTTTTCATGAATCTTGACTCCGTAGCTCGTAGACATTGATTCTTCAGTTTCATTAGTCATTGTGCCTTCAGCAGTGTTCTTTTGATGACTGTTCTTTGTCTTGGGTGATTTTAAATCTTCTTCGTGATAATCACCCAACATATGTCTTCCAGTCATCTCTTATCAGTATGTCTCCATGTGATGAAATATATTTTGAGCCGACATGCTCACACTATGGGGTGTCATGATCATCAGCATCAGAGTTTGCAGAAGCTGTGTTGAAGGTCTTTTGGTTGATCATGACTTTGTTGATTTGCATTGTTGATGTAGTGTGAACATGTGGTAGAGGATTGGCAACTTGTCTGCAACCAGCTACACCAGCAACCAGCTACAACATTCCATAGCTACAATCGCTAGAAGTTCCTGCATACGACAGTTAGCAACAAATCGACCGGTACTTACAGGTTTGGACTTCGAAATCGTCAACAGCATAGTGTGAAGACTTTCTCTAATCCTTACCAAGACCGTTCCTAATCGTAAACCCAATGAGGGCTTTTTAAGATCGTACCGTAGTACATCAACGATTAGGTGAGTCGCTGGAGTTCACTCCACGACTGTAGACCGTTTGAAACCGCCGTGACCACTAAGCGTAATCCACGAGGAATTACCGAAGTGACCTGCTTTCAGGGCTGTTTGATGTTGACCCTGACAGGAATTTCCATTGAATCATTGAGAGTTACATTTGTAACTTCTCTCATAAATGTTCTGGCAGATTGCAAAGATCTGCGTAGGACTCATAAAGTTACACCTGGTATCCTTAATGTTGAACAACCAGAGTAGGAGTAATTCGTGTCCCTAAGAGATCTTATGATGAATCTCGTGGCTCTAGACTCGAAAAGTGCATTTTTGGTAGTTGGAGACTGGAGCGGTGTCTCCTGTTTCAATATCAACACAACTCGTAATGAGCGGTCGGTAGATTATGCAGGGTTCCCTGATGTAGTATTTTTATTCCAAAGAAAAAGGCAACGAATGCGTTTTCCCCGGGTCGTGTCCCAACGAAGGTCGAGTATCGAGTTGTCGTGACGTTGTCGAAAACGTGTGGTGAATGTGTGTGAAAAGAGTGATTGATTGGTGTTTTTACACTACAAATAATGAAATATGAAATAAAAACAACTAATTATGCTAAGGGTAAAATTAAGCTAAACATGTAATTCTAAAAACGAAAATTGAATTTAAAAAACTAACGCGACGAATTATAAAAACGTGACTAAAAAGTGATTTTCTAAAATTTAAGCCCTAAAAATGCAAAATAATTTTCCTATATTAAAACTGATAAAAGAAAATTTTTGGAAAAAGAAAAATATTTTTTTGACTTTTTAATAATTTTTTATGAATTAAAAACTAATTAAAACTATTTAAATGATTTAAAAATATTAAAACAACTTGGAAAAATCTGAAAATTTTTGAGTAATTCTAAAATTAGATTTCTAATTTAGGAAAAATAAATTCAGAAAGTGATTCAGCTTAAATAAGCTGAAAAGCCAAATAAGCAGTTACAAAAAGCTATTAAAAATATGCTAACAGACCCCAAAAATAATCTACTGATCAAATATCAACAATCATCCTAAAAGAAGCTTAAAACTTCAGAAAAAGTACCAATAAGCACTTATTAATCAGCAGATAAGAAACATGGCAGTAGCAAGGTTAAAGTAGTAGCAGTGACCAAACAGGCAATTAGCAGTTGAAATATAAGCTAAGAAGCAGTTAATTATGAAATTCCAAGAACAGAAACTTAAAATTCATACCACAAGCTACATAAAAACCAATTATGCCCAATTTTTATCACCAATTGCTACCTTAATTGAGGCTCAGAACAGATGTTGCTGTTGCAGCAGTTGTGTACTAAGACCTCAAACTCTTGCCAAACCTCAATGAAACTAAACCTTTACTTGTGTGATCATATATCCTACTGAAGTTAATAAGAAATCACCAAAAACTCTCTCCAAATAGCCAAGCTTATATAGAAGATTACCTAGGCAGTTTCACTTTTAAAACCAACCCTACTCACTCAAATCCTACAAAAGCTTCTAAACAGCTTATCATCAATCAAATGCAGCTTATATCACAAATTTTAAGCAACCCAAAAAGGCAAATCTACAGTAAACAAACTATTCTACCCCTAACTGTCACTATCCAAACACCCCTTTAAATGAGTGATTTAGCAATTTCTCATTACAAGCTACCACTATAAGCTATATTACTAAATCCTACTGAATATCCAACTTGTAAAATCACTAAATAAGCAAATTTCAGTAACTGAATAAGCACTATTAATCTAAAATAAGCAGTTCAACAGTAAGAATTTAAAAGTGAGATCAATATAAAGCTTACAAGAAGGAATTATGGTGAAATCAGATCTGACTATCACAATAAAACCCAGGCTTATGCTATAAGCCAAAAAAAAAACACCTCAAACAAACTCCTCCTTAACAGCTTATTCTTCCTGAGCTTTTTTGACCATAAGCTTTGACTTCTGCTGACTTTAGGACTTTTTTGAGATAAAAACAGATTGTGACCTAACTTTCACTCACAACAAACTAATAAGCTTGTATGAGCTTAAACTATGGGGAAAAACAGCTTATTGAAGCTGTGGAACATATATATATTTTTTTATTTTCCTTGAATATTTTTGAATATCTTTGGAGTTTTGCAATATTTTGAATAACTACGAAGTATAAAAGCTAAGATAAACTAAATTTGTATAGAATAAACTACTGAAAATTGATAAGCTAAATATGAGAATAATAATTGAAATGGGACAAAATCAAAATAAAACTAAAATCTAACTTTCATTAATAAAAACCTCAAAAGTTACAAAAGAGAAATTACAATTCAGAAATAAATTTGACTGCATAACACTAAATTAAAAACTACTTGAAATCTGAGGAGAATGAGCCTCTATTTATAGCCGAAGAGAAGAGCTAGGGGTCTCCATGCCAAGTCATCAATCCGAGGGAATTTGTGTTAGTTTGATTCGATGTGAGCCCCTAGATCATCCATGATCATCATCCCATCAATAATAGCCGTCTGATCAAAACCCTATGAGGTGTTCGGTCCAATAGGAGAGTGCCACGTATCCATTCGTGTGCTTCTTGACACTCTGACATTACTGACATCTTCTAGAACCCCATTGATCGTACGAAAGTGCCCTTATTTGTGGTAATTAAATTGGAACAGTAATTAGGGTTCTTGAGGTAATATTTTGGGGAAGAACATGTGGGTGGGTAAAAGTGATGTGTGCGTTTTTTTTTATTTTTCTTTGACTGTGGGTAAAGTTTGACCGGGTTTTAGTGATATGGATGGGTCGGGTATGGGTAATGGGTAAAGGGTAGTGGGCTTAGTTGGGTTGGTTTGAGAGTGGGCTTGGGATTATGGGTTTATGATTTTGGACTTGTGTAATTTAAATTCGGATAAGGGTTTTAAGTTAGGATTTTTAGAGAACAATGATAAGGACTTATTGTGTAAATTCAGAAATCTCAAGGACCATTGTTGCCACTTATCCAAAATAAATCCAAGGGCTTCTTTTGACATTTGATGAAACTTCAAGGGTTGACTTTGACTTTTTGCATCCCGGCTTCGGCTTTTGACACTCTTCCAAATCTCGTGCTCGTTTTCCCGGTTTTTGCTTCGATTTTGTCCTTTTTTTGAAATATCCTTCCCTGCACAATCAAAAACACAAAAACACAATATCTTTTGGCATTTTGGTTAATTTTTGGTCTTTTTGGGTCCGGTTTTGGTCAAGAAAAGGTATGTGAATAAGCACATACCAAAATCCCCCAGACTAAGCTATTGCAATGTCCTCATGCAATGTTATAAAAACACGTTTTTGAAACCAAAAATTTCCAACCTCTTTTTACTAACTTTGAGAAGTAACAAAATTTTCAAAAGAAATCAAGAAATCTTAAGTTCTAAAAACTCCCCATTTTTCCTTTTATTCTATTTTTGTATTTTTTTTATTATTTAGGTGACGGCTTTGTTTGACAATCATTATCTATCGATAATTTTTAGGGTCTTCGAGCAGGAAACACGACTCATAAAGAAGTGACCATACGGATAAAATTCGTCGTCCCCGATTTTTCACAAGTCCCCAAACTAAGCTTAAAAACGAAATCATTATTATTTACAAGTTAGATTGCCGACACTACCCATGGAAGCTAATTGTGTATTACCTCTTGTTTCCAAATTCCTATTTTCCTCTATTTATTTTATTTTTGGTGAGAAATGAATTTCTTCAAATTCTCATTTCGATAATTTCTTAGTCCGATAAAGATACCTAGTTTAGACGCTAAGTAGTTTTCAAACCTTCCCTCGAAAACCGTTGCATACAAAAATGAGGTCCACATCAAGGTCTCTGATTTAACATGATTTTGAGTATATCCCTTTTATATATGACCGAAACAACTCATCTACGAGTCCAGAGACAGAAGCTTTTATTAGGATATCCCCGGAGTCGAAATTTGGCATTTTTAACATTATTTAAGCACATTTTATTATTCCTCGGCCTTTTAAACAACCTAGACAACGGCAGCAAACCGTCAAGAATCGGGAGTCTTATTTTGACCTTGGATATTTTTCCTTTGCCTTTATTAGAAGTCTACAACATCGGCTGCGAACCGGAAAGATGTAGAAAACTTTTTATGGCTTTGGATTATTATTATATTATCATATTCATTAATTATTTGTGTTTGCCAAACCCCAAGTCCTACGGCTTTTATAACAATCCCAACATCGGTTGCGAGCCGGCAAGATGGAATAGTCTATTACACCGTAACACTGACAGTACCTTGATGTGTACCCAACTTTCATAAGCAAGAATTCTCTAAGGAAGAAATAAAAACTAATTATCGCCAAAACCAAAATACCTTTAATTATTCCTAGATTACTATTATTGGGTGAAACAAGCTTATGGAACAAAAAGCCACAAATAACTTCGATGAGCTCTAAAGAGATCCAACTACTCCACGTTTAGCAATCTAACTTATAAACAACTCTATCATTTCTCGTTCTTCGCAAATGTAAAATCTTAAATAATAAGATCCGCGAATGCTTAGCCAAATAATCAAGCCATGCATATATAAAGTCAAATACGGGAACTTGCAAACTCTTAAAAAGAATTTGCGTTTTATAGCTCCTTGTATAAAAGACTAGCACGAGCTTATAGATTATAAACGGTTAAGGGGACAAGCTAGGGCTCAACACGCCCGGTCAAGTCAGAATTTTATTCCTACTCTCACCAGCGGAAAGTCAACAAAATGTCAAAATTTATTATATTTTTGCAAAAATTTTAAATTTTTCTCATTTTTTTTTTTTTTTTTTTTTTTTTGAATTTTTTCAATTTTTTTAGGAAAAACGGGGTTGCATGAGAAAACGGCAAAAATGCAAGGCACAAATCAAATCAAAAGATTACCCCCCCTAGACTAAAACGAGACATTGTCCTCAATGTCTTAAATATACGGGTATCCCTACAAAAATCTAAGGCCGTTTATTAATTATGCCAAAGATTAACGTAAAACGATAAGATTTAGGATATCGGATAAGCAACGAATGATGAAACTCGAGTGGAGATAAGTAAACCACGAGCACGAGAGTCTTCAATCATCGGGCAATCCTGGACACATCACAGAAAACTACGAAACACAAGATATGGAAGAGGAAGCCCTCCTCACGTCACTTATTAAGAAAGAAGAAAGAAGATAGAAGGATAAGCATGGGGTGCCTCCCACGAAGCGCTTGTTTAGTATCGAGTCGGAAAGCTTAGACTCGCCCCGAATTCATTTGTTCTTGGGGGAGCAAACGGAAGAGATCATCTCCATCGGACTTTCGTTCAAAATGTTTGGAAAAACATTGAAGCATACAAAAGTTCTACTCCGATGAGATACCCACGACTTTAGAAAGAAAAGAAAATGCCGGGGTCAAAGATGGTATCTTCACTCCCGAAGGAGTGAAATAAAGGAGAAATCACATCATATGTGAAGAAAGGGAGAAAGATCATGATCAGAATGGGAATCCATTCTTCGTCATTAAAGCTCTTAACCTCGGGTGGGAAGGTCGAAATGATAACACCGTCAAGCAAACTCTTATGATAGAGTACATCTCCCCCCGGGTCATGATCTTCCTCAAAAACATAGTAATCATACTCCGGAGGAGGTATGATATGAGTGAGTTCACCGGCGAACTCCTCATTAAGAGATTCAATTATACGAGGAGGATCTGTGAGTCCTGGTTCCGTCACGGACTCATCAAGATTAGAAACAATGGTGTCCTCGCTCTCAACGTTCTCTAACACCCCATCAAAAAGAGGATTAACGGCACAAAAAGTGTACTCGTCATTATATTCAAAAAGGGGGTTAGAGAAAATTCCGGAAGTAACCTTGGAAACGTCGAGAGAATCTCCACAAAATTGTGAATCACATTCACCGTAAAATATTTCCTCAGACTCACTCGGGATTAGGACGATGTTCTCAACATTGTCTGATTCCGTTGCCGGAATAGTGTCGAGATGCTCGTCCCCCATTTTTAGAGAGTCCTCAGGTTCTTTGGTAGGAAAGACGGGCGCTATTTGAGGGAAAATGTTGAACGGAACAAGTCTCTCCTCGTCATCATCGGAATCATCGTCATAGTAAATTAAGCTCTTTTGAAAGTTAGCTGCTCTTTCCTCGGCAAGTAATTCTTCCATGGACTTCTCGGGAGTATGAGTATTAAGATTAGCCGCTTGCTCTCGATATTGAACCAAAAGTTTTTCAATTTTGCGCATTCCATCTTGATATGGATGATTGACGGGATTTTGTGGGGGTTGGTAATTGTCAAAACCGGAAGAATTATAGCAAGGATTAGGTTCATAGTAATTTTGACCCCACGGTTGACATTGATAATCATTATGAGGACCCCCACAATTTGTACAAGAAAAGTTCGGTGTATCCTTGAAATACGGTTCTTGCTCATAAAAGTTTTGAGGAGGGTGATAGAAATTGTTTTGAGGATAATTGGAAATGTTCGGATTAAAATCATAAGTGTATGAATTTTCGGCTTCCGAAGCACAAAACGAACAAAACCCATTGATCAAATTTCTAACACACCTCTCGCAAGTACACCGTTGACAATAAGACGATGTTGGATCAAACGAATCTCCACACCCATCGCAATAACGTTGATCGAACGAAGATACATCGGGCTGTGGTGGGTAGTTGTAAGAATTTGAGGAGTCGTTGAATGAATTCGGATTTGGATCATAATCAACTGAATTCCTCGAACCACAAAACAAACAACTTCCGTTTCGAATATCATTTCCACACCGTTCGCACGTACACCACCGACACGGTAATCCAAAAAGCGGTTCTCCACAACCGACGCAAGGAATAAATGATTCCATCAGAATTAAACATGTAGAGGATTAAGAAGATAAGAATTAAATGGATAAGAAGATGAAGAAGAATATTTTTTGAATTTATAAGTTTAGAAACATAGAAAATAACAAAAGAAAAATGGAAAATAATTTTGAAGAGAAAATCTTTTTGGATTTTTAATTAAGGAAAAATTAGAATTATTATCTTTTTGGTGATCGTTTGATCAACCGTACTCGTTTCTTTCAAAACTACGCGCAGCGTGGCGGAAGAGAAGAATGGATCTCTTTTCGGTCTGCAATTTAATGTCAAGACCTCCTTAAACCCCGTGATTAGGTTGTAGCAAAGAAATAATCCGAGAAACGTTTCACTTCACGATCTCTTTTGTTGTTATTTCGGAATGGTTTACAACGCCCTCTCGAGAGCGAGGATATTTATTATTGGTTTATTTTTTAAAACACTTTAGGAAAAGTGTTTTTGATTATTTTCTTTTTGTATTTGTATTTGTATTTTATTATTATTATTATTATTATTATTATTATTATTATTATTATTATTATTATTATTATTATTATTATTATTATTATTATTATTATTATTATTATTTATTACTATTTTTTTAAACAAAAACGAGAAACTTCCGAGGAAGGGTCTTCAAAACACGATTCAACGGCGAAACTCCAACTCTTCTCAAGCCTTCCCCGGCAGCGGCGCCATTTTTTTGATGTAGTATTTTTATTCCAAAGAAAAAGGCAACGAATGCGTTTTCCCCGGGTCGTGTCCCAACGAAGGTCGAATATCGAGTTGTCGTGGCGTTG
The DNA here is from genome assembly GCA_021014915.2 of Artemisia tridentata subsp. tridentata. NCBI lineage: Eukaryota > Viridiplantae > Streptophyta > Magnoliopsida > Asterales > Asteraceae > Artemisia > Artemisia tridentata. The sequence continues at coordinate 151,805,208 of CP139504.1, read as the reverse complement.
TCGAAAACGTGTGGTGAATGTGTGTGAAAAGAGATTGATTGGTGTTTTTACACTACAAATAATGAAATATGAAATAAAAACAACTAATTATGCTAAGGGTAAAATTAAGCTAAACATGTAATTCTAAAAACGAAAATTGAATTTTAAAAACTAACGCGACGAATTATAAAAACGTTACTAAAAAGTGATTTTCTAAAATTTAAGCCCTAAAAATGCAAAATAATTTTCCTATATTAAAACTGATAAAAGAAAATTTTTGGAAAAAGAAAAATATTTTTTGACTTTTTAATAATTTTTTATGAATTAAAAACTAATTAATAAAACTAATTTAAATGATTTAAAAATATTAAAACAACTTGGAAAAATCTAAAAAATTTTGAGTAATTCTAAAATTAGATTTCTAATTTAGGAAAAATAAATTCAGAAAGTGATTCAGCTTAAATAAGCTGAAAAGCCAAATAAGCAGTTACAAAAAGCTATTAAAAATAAGCTAACAGTCCCCAAAAATAATCTACTGATCAAATATCAACAATCATCCTAAAAGAAGCTTAAAACTTCAGAAAAAGTACCAATAAGCACTTATGAATCAGCAGATAAGAAATATGGCAGTAGCAAGGTTAAAGTAGTAACAGTGACCAAACAGGCAATTAACAGTTGAAATATAAGCTAAGAAACAGTTAATTATGAAATTCCAAGAACAGAAACTTAAAATTCATACCACAAGCTACATAAAAAACCAATTATGCCCAATTTTTATCACCAATTGCTACCCTAATTGAGGCTCAGAACAGATGGGGTTGGGGATTATAACCTGTGCAGGTCTGCACAGTTATGTGGGGTTCATTTGCAGACCTCTATTAAGCTAATAACTAAGCTCTTAATTGCAAATCAAGCTCACAACTAAAAAGCTGATACTACTAACTCTTTGTAATCCAAAATCTAATCAAATAGCACAAGTGACAAAGCAATAGCAGTCCAATGAAAAAGCTAAGAAGAACACAATATGTGCAGGTCTGCACATATGTTGCTGTTGCAGCAGTTGTGTACTATGACCTCAAACTCTTGCCAAACCTCAATGAAACTAACCCTTTACTTGTGTGATCATATATCCCACTGAAGTTAATAAGAAATCACCAAAAACTCTCTCCAAATAAGCCAAGCTTATATAGAAGATTACCTAGGCAGTTTCACTTTTAAAACTAACCCTACTCACTCAAAACCTACAAAAGCTTCTAAACAGCTTATCATCAATCAAATGCAGCTTATATCACTAATTTTAAGCAAATTTAAAGTACCCAAAAAGGAAAATCTACAGTAAACAAACTAATCTACCCCTAACTGTCACTATCCAAACACCCCTTTAAATGAGTGATTTAGCAATTTCTCACTACAAGCTACCACTATAAGCTATATTACTAAATCCTACTGAATATCCAACTTGTAAAATCACTAAATAAGCAAATTTCAGTTACTGAATAAGCACTATTAATCTAAAATAAGCAGTTCAACAGTAAGAATTTAAAAGTGAGATCAATATAAAGCTTACAAGAAGGAATTATGGTGAAATCAGATCTGACTATCACAATAAAACCCAGGCTTATGCTATAAGCCAAAAAAAAACACCTCAAACAAACTCCTCCTTAACAGCTTATTCTTCCTGAGCTTTTTTGACCATAAGCTTTGACTTCTGTTGACTTTAGGACTTTTTTGAGATAAAAACAGATTGTGACCTAACTTTCACTCACAACAAACTAATAAGCTTGTATGAGCTTAAACTATGGGGAAAAACAGGTTATTGAAGCTGTGGAACATATATATATTTTTTTATTTTCCTTGAATATTTTTGAATATCTTTGGAGTTTTGCAATATTTTGAATAACTACGAAGTATAAAAGCTAAGATAAACTAAATTTGTATAGAATAAACTACTGAAAATTGATAAGCTAAATATGAGAATAATAATTGAAATGGGACAAAATCAAAATAAAACTAAAATCTAACTTTCATTAATAAAAACCTCAAAAGTTACAAAAGAGAAATTACAATTCAGAAATAAATTTGACTGCATAACACTAAATTAAAAACTACTTGAAATCTGAGGAGAATGAGCCTCTATTTATAGCCGAAGAGAAGAGCTAGGGGTCTCCATGCCAAGTCATCAATCCGAGGGAATTTGTGTTAGTTTGATTCGATGTGAGCCCCTAGATCATCCATGATCATCATCCCATCAATAATAGCCGTCTGATCAAAACCCTATGAGGTGTTCGGTCCAATAGGAGAGTGCCACGTATCCATTCGTGTGCTTCTTGACACTCTGACATTACTGACATCTTCTAGAACCCCATTGATTGTACGAAAGTGCCCTTATTTGTGGTAATTAAATTGGAACAGTAATTAGGGTTCTTGAGGTAATATTTTGGGGAAGAACATGTGGGCGGGTAAAAGTGATGTGTGGGTTTTTTTTATTTTTCTTTGACTGTGGGTAAAGTTTGACCGGGTTTTAGTGATATGGATGGGTCGGGTATGGGTAATGGGTAAAGGGTAGTGGGCTTAGTTGGGTTGGTTTGAGAGTGGGCTTGGGATTATGGGTTTATGATTTTGGACTTGTGTAATTTAAATTCGGATAAGGGTTTTAAGTTAGGATTTTTAGAGAACAATGATAAGGACTTATTGTGTAAATTCAGAAATCTCAAGGACCATTGTTGCCACTTATCCAAAATAAATCCAAGGGCTTCTTTTGACATTTGATGAAACTTCAAGGGTTGACTTTGACTTTTTTGCATCCCGGCTTCGGCTTTTGACACTCTTCCAAATCTCGTGCTCGTTTTCCCGGTTTTTGCTTCGATTTTGTCCTTTTTTTGAAATATCCTTCCCTGCACAATCAAAAACACAAAAATACAATATCTTTTGGCATTTTGGTTAATTTTTGGTCTTTTTGGGTCCGGTTTTGGTCAAGAAAAGGTATGTGAATAAGCACATACCATTCCCTAAGAGAATGAAACAAGTCCTTTTAAGAGAACTTGAGTGGTTTAGAAGGTTAAGTGCAGTGCGTCACTGGGTCCATGACGTCTTGTCTTCAATACCGGTGTTACCTTAGTAACCACCAGTAGCATATGAATTGAACCCGGTTTCTGCCCTAAGGTTGAATAATTGGAGGGCTATTTCTTTTCACCTTTTCTCATTTCATTTCTTTTTAATTCTTCAACCCCTTCTTTCTCCTTTCTCATATTACTCCTTTTTTCATATCATACCTAAGGACTTTCTAATACTAACTATTTGGTATTGTCCTTGGGTAGATCCCTCCGGCTCTGGCGGATCATAGGACGGTTTTCCTAACCTTAGCCACCTTATAACTTCATGACTATCCTATGTTGCCATTTACCAAAATCCTTGAAAAATCTCTCAAAGTGTTCATGATTATGAAACACATTTTGCTAACACTTTGAGAGTTTTATATTTTTCAAATGCTCCCCCTCAAAATGTGCTCGGATGATTGTTTTATAAATTTGCACATGTTGGGTAGAGCTTGCACTTTTTGAATTGATCCACTTTCAGTGAACATGACCAATTCGAGACACGCTTACATCACTAGTTAGACTAGCTTGAAATTATTACCCGGCCTGGTCAAGTCCACAGAAAGTTTCTCGAAACGGTACACTCTACTCAGACACATCCTTTTCGAGACACGCTTACATCACTGGTTAGACCAGCTTGAAATTATTACCCGGCCAGGATATGTCCTTTCGATCAATGACAGTATAGGTTTCGTCAATTCATTGGTTAAGTCTGAGTCACGATCTCATGCTATGCCAAATCCTTTTAGTCCATTCGCTCCCCCTCAATATGTGCAGCGATATACGAAAGAGTTTAGCACATATGGGAGAGCCTAACATTTGAGTCCAAAACATCACATTTTATCAGATTTCATATTTAAATCACATTCTCTCCCCCGATCAAAAATTTCAAACCATTTGAGATTTGTGATCCCAAATGATTTAAATAAGTTAGAAAAATGTGGGAGAAAATGTGTCTGATTTAATGTTTTCTGATAATGGAGTATACAATACTCCCCCTCAAACCAAGAGAGAGTGTCACTGCTGATGTTGCACAATGTTTAGAAAAAGGTGTCAAAAATTTTGAACAAAGACTTTCCCCCTCAATTAATGACCCGTTGTCTATTTAAAGAGCTGTAGTCATTCAATTGAACTAGAAGTATTTGTGAAAATTTAAGTCCAATTTACCACCTTGTGAAACATCAAAAACTCTCCTAAAGAATCATAGAACTGGAAAGTTTATGATATAAAGAAGATTTCTCTTCTTTTACACGAAATGATGCACTGAAGCGTACATCAGATCGGAAAAACATGGATATAACGTAATCCATGCCCAGGTGAACATCACCCAGTTTGGAGGAACAACCGTCTTTTTGACGACGTGTTTTCCTCAATGGATAGCGCGGGTTGCAGTATGAAGTAACTGCAAGCCATTAAGACATGTTTTAACCAATTAGTATAACTTCTGCTCGAGCTTCATTTAAAGACCCGTGTCATTATTGAATGACATTTCTAGGTCCGTAAATGTTATCAATAAACAGAAGACATGCCTAGATGAGACTATTTTTGGTATTTTCTGATTTTTTTTTCAATTTTTATGGTTTTTATAGGTTTTATATTTTTCTATTTTCTTTTTTGTTTTAAAGATATATACAGATATATACAAGGATATGAGAAGATAACCCGTTACACCTCCTTTTCATCCTGAAGACACTTGAGGGTTTCAGGTGTCAAGCTCTTCATTCCAAGACGCGGGATAATAAACTGAAACCGTTCTCTCGGGAGAGCCTTGGTGATGATGTCTGCTAGCTGAAACTCTGTCCTCACAAAATACAGCTCCACAATTCTCTTTTCAACCTGTTCCCTGATGAAGTGATGCCTGATGTCGATGTGCTTTGACCTAGAGTGCTGGACATTGTTGCAAGAAAGAGCAATGGCGCTTTTGTTGTCACAATATAGAGGAATTTTGTTGTATGAGAATCCATAGTCTGAGAGTTGTGACCGCATCCATAGAATTTGTGCACAACAGGCCGACATAGCAATGTATTCAGCCTCAGTAGAAGATATGGACGTGCTCATTTGCTTCTTAGAAGACCAACTAACCAACTTTTCCCCCAAAAACTGAGCTCCTCCTGAAGTACTTCGACGGGTGTCCTGACACCCTGCATGATCAGCATCAGCATAAGCCGTTAGCTCCATGGCCGTGTCCTTAGGGTACCAGAGACCCATATGGACTGTTCCTTGAAGATACCTGAAAACCCTTTTTACTGCTTTTAGATGCTTTTTGGTAGGCTTGGATTGATATCTCGCACACATGCAAACAGCAAATAGAAGATCTGGTCTACTTGCAGTAATGTACATTAAGGATCCAATCATGCTTCTGTATTTTGTTTGATCAACTGGAATCCCTGAAGGGTCTTCATCTAGCTTTGTTCTGTCTACCATGGGAGTATCAACTGGCTCACTTGAATCAAATCCAAACTTTTTCAAGATCTCGTGTGTGTATTTGGACTGATTGATGAATATGCCTCCTGGACTTTGAGATACTTGTAATCCTAGGAAGAACGACATTTGTCCCATCATTTACATTTGAAACTTGGAACTCATCTCCTTTGAAAATCTATCACATTCACTAGGATCAAATTAAGCAAATATGATATCATCTACATAAATTTGAACATGTAGTAGATGTTTTCTTGACTTCCTGGTGAATAATGTTGGATCAACAGCACCCTTTGAGAATCCATTTGCTAGAAGAAACTTGGACAATGTATCATACCATGCCCTAGGTGCCTGCTTCGACCCATAAAGGGCCTTCTTCAAGCGGTAAACATGAGTAGGATGTTCGGCGTTCACAAATCCTTCAGGTTGACTCACGTATACTTCTTCCTTTAAGTCACCATTCAGGAAAGCTGTTTTGACATCCATTTGGTAGACTATCATATTCCGACTTGCAGCATTGGCCAGGAAGATTCTAATAGCTTCAATTCTAGCAACTGGAGCAAATGATTCTTCAAAATCAATGCCCTCTTCTTGTCTGTATCCTTTTGCAACTAACCGTGCCTTGTTCTTTAAAACATCACCATGCTCATCAAGTTTCACCTTGAAAATCCACTTGAGAGCAATAATCATAGCACACACTGGAGGAGGCACTAACTCCCATACATCAAGTCGATCAAATTCGTGGATTTCATCTTGCATGGCCTCGAACCAGCAGTCTTTGGTCATTGCTTCTTTGGCATCTTTTGGTTCGACTTTAGACAGAACGGAATTGAAGAAACACCACAGTGCATCTGTAGCTAGTTGTTTACGAGTAGATATAGGACGAGAGGGATTGCCTATGATGTTGTCAATTGGGTGATCGTTGGTCCATTTTCTGAGATGGTCATGAGGTTGAGGATTTTGAACTGATGTTGCCGTACTGTGTTCTTCAACAAAGGACGTGTCTGTTGAGGGTTCAGGAGCAAATATGTTCTCAAAAGGAACATCATTTGTAGGAGCAAACGGATTAACTTCTAAAGAATGATCATCTGCAGATTCTTGTTGCACTGGAGAGGATTGAGTGTTTGATGATGAGGGTGATTGACTTGCAGCTGGGGCATTGATACTGATTGAGACTGATGCTGATGGATCTTCAGAACCTAGCGGAACATTAGCCTCAGTAATAGGAAGAACAGCTGCACCATTTGAAGTTGTTACATCTGTTGGCTCAAAATATTTGTCAAACATTGAATCAAATAACTTCTTCAACTCCTCACTCGTTGGTGGAACGTATGACTCTGCAGGCGTGGGATTCTGTACAAGCCCTGAACTAATTGGTCCAGGTGTCAAAAGTGTAAGATCGGGTCCAGAACTGGTTTGTCCTAAAGCAAATTGCTCACTTAGCTCGTCGAACGTGACATGGATGGTTTCCATGATTTGTCAGGTTCTCTTACTGTAGATTCTGTACTCTCTACGGTCTGGTGCGTATCCAACAAAAATACCTACGTCTGCTTTAGCTTTTAACTTTCCCAAGTCTTGACTATCATTAGTTGGATAGCAAAGTGCACCAAACATACGAAGAAATGAAAGATCTGGTTTCTTGTTATGAATTAACTCATAGGGAGTCTTTTCATGAATGGGATGAATCAGAGATCGGTTTTGGGTGTAGCATGCACTAGCAATAGCCTCTGCCCAGAGAAACATCGGTGCCTTTGAAAATATAAGCATGGTTCTTGCAGTTTCTACCAGAGTACGGTTCCGTCGTTCAACTACTCCGTTCTGCTGAGGAGTGCGAGGTATACTTTTCTGATGTGTGATGCCAATATTTTCATAAAAGTTTCTGAGTTGTTGATTGACAAACTCAGTTCCATTATCAGTGCGGATGATTCTGACAGTCTTGTTAAGCCTTACTTGCAGCTGTTTTTATCAGTTTAATGATCACCTCTGGAGTCTCATCCTTGGTTCTCAAAAACTTTACCCATGTGAACCGAGAGTAATCATCTACTATCACCAGAACATATTTCTTTCCATTTATGCTTTGTACTCTCATTGGACCGCACAGATCCATATGGAGGGTATGAAGAACATCCAAGTTGGTGTTGACGGTTTTAGGTTTGTGGGTTTGTTTCTTGCTTTTGCCCAGTTGACATGCAGAGCAGAGATGATCTTTCTCATATTTTAATCTGGGCATTCCTCTAACAAGATCTTTGCGGGAAAGATTATTGATGGTACCGAAGTTCAGGTGGTTCAAACGACGATGCCACAGCCATGATTTTGTTTTAGAGGCTTTTGAAAGCAAGCATATGGGAGAGGACTTCAACATTTCTTCAATAGATATGGTGTATAGATTTGTACCCCGACTACCCTTGAGAAAATCCACACCATCCAATTCCCTGACGAAACATGTGTGTTTTCTAAAAGCCACTTCTAGATCTGAGTCACAAAATTGACCCACAGAAAACAAATTATGCCCTAATCCTTCCACATAGTAAACCCGTGAGATTACACTGTCACCGAACACATAATCTCCATAACCCATAATCGCACCAAAGTGGTCGTTCCCGAATCTAACTGTCCCGATAAACTTTTTCACAAAGTTCTTGAGCCGTGAGCAATCCCCAGTCATATGTTTTGAGCAGCCTGAGTCCAAATACCAAAGGACGATTTGTACGACCTGCATTTGAAACCAGACAACAATGGATAACTGAAATATGTGGATCCCCACTTGCATTTGGGGTCCGTTTGGTTAGCACACAAAAGTTTAGGAGCAGCAATCATTTCTAATACTGATGCCTCTAGAGGGGAAACTACCCTAGAGTTATCAGAAGACTTATTAGAAAGGCAGTGTGTTCCTAATGGAAGGATTCGACCAGTTGGTCTCCATTATTTAACCTTCACAATCTTATGTTCACTCAACTTAGGTAATGGATTCTTATTTCCTAAACTGAATTTCCTTCCAGTGGGTCTCCATTGATACCCAACATTAGTGAAGATTTTTCCTGTTGCTTTCCAAATTTTCATATTTCTTTCAGTTTTCCTAACATGCTTAACATGGGGTGGTGCATGAAATATCAGAGATGACACAACACATTCATCAAGATTAACAGAAATTAAGCATTCGTCACATGTTTTACAGACCGTATTAGAATTCGAATTAATTACAGTACTTTTGATACTAGAATCAACACGATTCAATCTAGTCGTTACAAACTTATTGTTCCTAGGTTGGGCTTCTACTCTTTTCTTGTGATCAATCTCAGCCGGCGCAGTCCTATCATTCCTTGCATTGCCTTTAGGCTTTGACCCGCTAGCTTGGGTGTCACTTTTCACTCCTGTAGAAGTAATGATGGGAACATTAGTTTGCTTTACTAACTCATGCTTTCCTGATATTGAAGTGCTGGGTTCTGATGTTCTTGATGGTAAATCAAAGGATACCTGCTTGTTTTTAATAGTGGATGATGAGGCACCTAATCTATCTCTTTGATTGCTCGACCTAGGACCCGTGCTAATGGCATATTCTAACTGTTCCTGGATCCTTTTTGTGAGGACACAGGCATAACCTACTGCCTTATCAAGTGGTTTTCCTATTCTATCTTCTTCCACAACCTCACGAAGAGTGTCAAGTCCATCCCTAAGGTGACTGAGATACATTTGATGGACAGGTCTGTTGTTTCTCATAGGAAATGGAATAGGCCCCACATCAACATCATATATTTTACAAGCAGAGACCTTTGATGAAACACAATTACAAGATGTACTTGGCATTTTTCCTTTCACCTGAGTCTTAAGATTCTCAATCTCATTTAACAAAGAAGTTATCTTTTCATTATGACTATTTCTTGTAACTTTAATTGAGTCATATAACTCTTTGTAGTGCTGTTTAATCTTAGAATTTTCTTCTCGAAAACACCCATTTTCATAATGTAACTTGTTTATGGTGTCTTGATATTGAAAATTCTGAGAATCTGAAGACGAAGGTTTATTGGTGCCATACACATCACACTTGTTGGACTTCAATTGGGCAATTTGAGCCCTCAACAGTCGAATCGTGTTCGTGTGAGCTTGAATTTTCTCATCCCGTTTGCTTAATTCAAAATATGTATCAAACTCAGGAGCATCCGAAGATGTCTTGGCATTTGATAGTTTACATCTTTCTTCTAAGTGTTGATATTTTAATTGTAAGTTAAGATATTCAACCTCTAGTTTAGAAAAACGTTTGACCATGTTATCATGGTCATCATTTTGAATTTTTTCAAGCAGTTTCAAATTCTCCCCCTCAAGCTCCACAACACGATTCTGGGTAACATTTAAAGCCATAGCATACTCATGATATTGACAAGCAGATAATGCAGAATCAGTAGCAGTAAAAAATACATCTTGTGCAATACATCTTGCAATCAAATTTTCATTAGTGATGAGTATGTTTTTCCTTTCAATCTCACGGCTCTTAAGTTCTATTTCATATTCAGTTACCTCATTTTCCATATCTTTAAACACTTTTTTCATTTCATTTATTTCTGTGTTAAGGGCTGTTTGCATTGCTTCAAAATGCTCTTTCAGTTGTTTAAAGAATGGCATGACCTCAGTCAAGTAACACCTTTTAGCATGTTCAAAACACCTTTCCCCCTCAGTAATTCCAGTTGGTGTGATTCTCTTCTTACATGTATTATCAAAATCAGCAAATAGTTGCCAAAGCACGTATAAGCTAATTAGAGTTTTGCTTTCTGTGGGAAGAGATAGAGGAACCAAATGTCTAGGTGTATTGGGAGGATACACTGTAATGGACGCAACTTTCCTAATGAGTGGGGTATTGGCTTTAAGTTTTTCTTCCTTCATTTTTTTCATGTCTTGTTTCCAAAATATCTGTTCAGGTGTGAACTTCTTTTGAGGTGCAAACATAGTCAAACGATTTTCCTCATAATAATCATGGGGTTTGATTATTACTCGGTTGGCTATGCATTCAGGATCCTTCATTTTCTCATTCATTCTTTCCCTAGTTCTATCTTCTATCTCCTCACTTTCTTTCAGGGAAAAATGCTCAGGGGGTGCATGATTGGGCATGAGCATCACATTACCATCATATAGGGCAGGTTGAGCTATCTTTATATTCCTAAGGATGGCTGACTTGGGTTCACCTATCATAATTCTACTATGCTTGTCACTCAACTTTTTGTGCCTATGAATCATTTGAGCAGTTTGTATGGTTTGATCTTGTGTGTACAACTTATCTTCAAGCTTATTCTTTAATGTTTTGAGTCTAGAAAAATCATTTAAGAGTTCCTTTTCTTTTTCTTTGAATTCTAGCTTTAGCATACTTATGCAATTTTGAGCATCCTATTGTTGCTTAATAGATAAATCCAGCTGATTTTTCAAAGAATTTAACTCTTGTTTTAATGTTTCCTCTCTTACCCTAGATTCTTTCATAAGAGTACACATTTGATATTCCATTTTCTGCTCACGTGCATTCAGCTCAAACTTAGCGCGCTGTTCATACATAGCTACTTGTTCCTCATATATGTTTAGCCTAGTGATCAAGTCATCATGTGGTGCAAGTACAGTGCTTTCATGTTTCTTATATGCATTATCTACTTCACATGTATTTTCTAAGGCACACAAGTTATCAACAACACAAGCATTATTATCAACAGAAGATTCGCCATCTTGTACATCAGGCACATTTTTGTGACTCAAATATTGTTCATATGGAATCATATTGCTGTTTTCCATGTCAACATTAGTTGAGTCAGAGACAATTGCCTGTTGTACTTCGTTGGGAAACTTTTGTTTGTCAACTATTTCATATGTGTCATATAGTCTTAGTACCTCTGAAATCACAGAAGCATTTGAAGAACCAGCTTGTCGAGATGGAGAGGCCAAGGATGATAAATTGGCCATGAAGACAGTTTGAGCAGTTGGTTCTTCATCCACATCAGAGTTAAATGCATCACAATCATCAGCTTGGAAGATATTAGGATCATTGAGTGCCAGATCTTGGACAGGTTGCTCATCCACATCCGCATCAAAAGTATTAGCCCCATCACCAGCTAGAAACAACAATTCTTCCTCATCCAATACTGCTCCATTCTCTTGAGCCTGCATTAACAGCATCTTGTCCTTGAAGTAATCTGAGTTCTGAGGACGTTTTGGTTGATTGCAGTTTCTGGCAATGTGTCCCAGACCTCCACAATTATAGCACTTGAGCTGTTTGCCTTGCCCCTGGTTGGCATTCCCTGCTCTGTTCTGCATAATACCTCAACCCATGTTTCTTCCAGCTCTCCCTTGCACATTTTGAACCACAATTTTTCCATCCTCCACCATTGCAAGATTGCGCGGGTTGGATGAATTTCTTAACTGATTGTTGGTCTGAGGGAGAGAAGCTTTGAACTGTTGAACAAGTAATGATACTTGATTGGTGAGGTTATCCAGCATTTTGTCAGTCTGAGTATAGCCTGAGTCAAGTTGAGGACTCATAGCAGATGATGGTGATTGAAATTGAGGGTATCCTTGGTTGGATGATGGTTGAGTGTTTGGTACAGCAGTTGCCATAAAGGCCAGTGGATCATTGGAAGTTGAAGGATTCAACTTTTCTCTTAGTACCCGATCAAAGACAGCATGCTTCTCATGTTGTTGGAGATAGGCATATAGCTGTTCATAGTTGGTGTCCCTCAGACCTTTGTTCAGTTTGACAGCAGTGACAAATCTGTCCCATTCTGGAGTCATGTTGTTCACAAACTTGGAGTTAAGTTGGATGTTGGGCATCGTCATTCTGATTATCCTCATGTCATTTACCAACTTATGGAATCTCACATAGTAGTCTGTGATATTCTCTCCTGAGTTCATTTTGAAATGTTCAAATTCATCATACAATTGAGATTCTCTGTCTTCCTTTGTGAGTTCTGACCCAGCTAACAGCATCTTCACATTGTCCCATACTGCCTTGGCTTCTGTGTTGAAGTTGATGAGTTTGTAGACATCATTTGGTAGACCTTGAATGATGATATTTGAGGCTCTAATGTCAGCATCATACCTCTTCTTTTCCTCCTCAGTAAGATCATTGTAAGTGCGAGGTCTGTCAATACCAAGTGTGACTGTGCCATCTTCACCAGTAGTCACAGCATCTCTGGTAGTACCCATCTGAAATGGTCCTTCATCAATGGACTTAAGGATGTTTGCCCCATTTTCTTTCCCCAAGCAATAAAGTCGTATTCTCTGTGCCCATGACTCATAGTCTGTCCTATCAAGCATAGGCGGACAGGTATCGGACCCTGCTGCTTGAATGTCATCTGATGCAATGCTAGTCATGTTGATAACAAAGTATACGGGATTTTACAGTTCTTGTGATTTAACCGAGAAATTGAATCTTTCGCGGTACTTTCTAAAATCACCAAGAAAAGAACCGTAAACTAGAAGTTACTCGCAAATTAGAACAATAAATAACTCAGATAACTCAAGAGAACTCAATCTCAAATGATCAAAACGCAAGAAGTCAAGACACCACTAGTTAAATCGCAACAAGACAAATCGCAGGATTATCAAGTCGCAATAAGTCAACTAGCAGCTAGACAAATCGCATACAATCAAGTTGTAATTTGAGAGCTATGAGACAACACGCAATGTTCAATTTTTAGGTACACAAGTCGCAACACTCTGACACAAAACGCAACAGACAAATCGCAACCTCTGAAGATACTAATCGCCACAGACAAGTCACAACTTCTGAGTATACAAAACGCTACAGACAAGTCGCAACTTCTGAGAACATAAACCGCAACAGACAAGTCACAACTTCTGAATATACAAAACGCAACACACAAGTCGCAAATTCTGAGAACACAAGCTGCAACAGACAAGTCGCAACCTTCAGAAACACAAACCGCAAGTCACAAAAAGACAGAGCTGTCACTATCAAGGATAAAATGCAACTTCACTACACGCCAGACAAGTCACTATCGTAGCATTTTGTCATTTTTGCCAAATCCGGTAAAGAGACAAGTCGCAACTTTGACGAAACACAAAACGCTACTTTTCTTTACCCCACTAGACACAAAACGCTACTAAGAAACAACCTCAATAGGACAAACCGCAACTAAAAACACAAAGTACTACCCTTCGAATCTTCCAAAAACAGCCACACCAAGCCACAAAATATGATTCCAAGCACCAAGAACAACTCCTATGTTATCCCAAAGCTGAAAAGTACAAGATCTAACACCTTCTACCAACAAAACAAAGCGCAAAATGGAATTTTTAAGAAAGAAGCTATTCGAACCAAACTAGTCCCAAAACACCACGAATTTGTAAATAAACCCTTATGTGAACCTAACCATGGCTCTTGATACCAATTGTAGGTTATTCACGAGCAAAGAAACACAAGTTGGGATCTTAATATGGATCGAATAAGAAGAAGTTTAGAGAGAAGAAGTGTTGGAACCTTAGAGAGATAAACCAAAGAAAGAAAAATGTATAAAACTTTGTGAAGGTCCACCCCTCTCCACATGAGGAGAGGGCTATTTATAGTACATGATATTACTAGCTAGTTTGCCCCTACCGGGCAGTGGAGCAAGCTGATAATGGGTAAAGACCCGACCCACTCCACAATAATAATTATAACTAAACTACTACTAATATTACTAGTTATGCTACGAGCTATTTAACATAAATGAGTGCTCGGGGTGACTGAGTCTTCAACTGAATATTTATATTCCTAACAGGGAAAATTACCGTTTGTCACATCCTTCCCGCCTTAGAAGGAAAACCGTCCTCGGTTTTCACTTAGAGTTACTCGATAGATTTGAGAAAAGGTGCGGGTATTTACGCTTGATCTCGTCCTCACGCTCCTATGAGTATTCGGGACCTTTTCGAGAGTTTCAACGAACTTTAACAATAGGATACGGCTTTGCTTAAGCCGTTTGATTTCTCGATCCAATATCTCGACGGGTTCTTCAATGAAGTTTAGTCTCTCGTCGATTTGGATTTCCTCCAGAGGAATAACAAGTGTTTCGTATGAGAGACATTTCTTCAGGTTGCACACGTGAAACGCATTGTGTACAGAACTGAGTTCTTGTGGTAATTCGAGTCGGTAGGCTACCGGTCCGATCTTAGAGAGAATTTTGAAAGGTCTAATGTATCGGGGATTTAGTTTCCCACGCTTTCCAAAGCGAATCACGCCTTTCCATGGCGAAACTTTTAACATAACCTGATCTCCAACTTGGAACTTAAGTGGTTTTCGTCTCTTGTCTGCGTAGCTTTTCTGACGGTCTCGAGCCGCTTGCATCTGGCTCTTGATTTGCACAATCTTTTCAATAGTCTCTTGTACTAGTTCGGGACTAGTGAGCTGACTTTCTCCGACTTCAGCCCAGCATATAGGTGATCTGCACTTTCGACCATAAAGTGCCTCATAGGGTGCAGCTTTGATTCTTGTGTGATAGCTGTTATTGTAGGAGAACTCGGCTAATGGTAGGTGCCTATCCCAACCGATTCCAAAGTCTATCATACACGCTCGCAGCATGTCTTCTAAGGTTTGAATGGTCCTCTTACTTTGACCATCTGTTTGAGGATGGTATGTGGTGCTCATATCAAGATCGGTACCTAGAGCATCTTGTAGTGATTTCCAAAAGTTCGACGTTAAACAACTATCTCTGTCAGATATGATAGAAATCAGAACTCTATGTCATGCAACTATCTCTTTTACGTATAATCGTGCATGTTTATCCATGCTGTCATTCTTTTTGATTGGCAAGAAGTGGGCAGACTTGGTGAGACGATCGACGATTACCCAAATGGTGTCATAACCGCTTGATGTCCTTGGCAGTTTGTAATGAAGTCCATCGTTATGCGTTCCCACTTCCACTCGGGAATCTCGGGTTGTACAAGTAAACCTGATGGCCGCTGATGTTCAGCTTTGACTTTCGAACACGTTAAGCATTGACTTACATACATTGCAATGCTAACCTTCATATTGGGCCACTAGTATAGTTTCTTCAGATCGTGGTACATTTTGTCAGCTCCTGGGTGGATAGAGTATTTAGGCTTATGGGATTCGTGCATGATGAGGTTACGTATCCCTCCATAGAGTGGGACCCAACTTCTGTTCTTGAAACACAACGTCCCATCGGTTCTTTTCACGAATCCGTTCCCACTCTCGGGCATACCATAGATCTTCTCGTTGGGACTATTTTCTTCCTTGAGTGCCTCGGCCTGAGCCTCAAGGATTTTCGATGGAAGAGGTGAAACGATTTTCATACCCAACGATCGTACCCTCAGGGGTTTTGGTCGTTCTTTCCGGCTAAGAGCATCTGCTACCACGTTTGCTTTGCCTGGGTGGTATTGAATCTCGCAGTCATAGTCGCTGAGCAATTCTAACCAACGGCGTTGTCTCATGTTGAGCTCCTTTTGGTCAAGGATATGTTGCAAGCTTTTGTGGTCGGTGTAAACTACACACTTGGTGCCATAGAGGTCATGTCTCCAGATTCGAAGTGCAAACACTACTGACCCCAATTCCAAGTCGTGTGTAGTATAATTCTTTTCGTGGGTTTTGAGTTGTCGAGAGGCATAAGCTATCACCTTCTCTCGTTGCATCAAGACGGCTCCTAAACCTTTGTGTGAAGCGTCGCAGTAAACTACAAAATCTTCACTGCCTTCAGGTAGGGTTAAGATAGGTGCGCTGCACAACTTATCCTTAAGGAGTTGGAAGGCTTCCTCCGCTTTATCTCCCCAGTCAAACCTTACATTCTTCTGAGTTAGTTTAGTTAAGGGCTTTGCTATCTTTGAGAACCCCTCAATAAACCTTCTGTAGTACCCCGCAAGTCCTAAGAATTGGCGTATTTCGGTGGGTGTTGTGGGTGTCGCCCAATCCTTTATTGACTCGATCTTTTCAGGATCCACATGAATGCCTTGACTATCAATCACGTGACCAAGAAAATAAATAGTTGGTATCCAAAACTCACACTTTGAAAACTTAGCATACAACTCCTATTTCTTTAGCAGCTCTTGGATTAGCCTAAGGTGTTCCTCATGCTCCTTCTCACTCTTAGAGTAAATCAAGATGTTGTCAATGAAGACGATCACAAATTTGTCCAAGTATGGTTTGCACAACCGATTCATAAGGTCCATGAATACTGCCGGTGCGTTGGTTAAGCCAAAAGGCATAACCTGGAACTCGTAGTGACCATAACGAGTTCTGAATTCCGTTTTTGGGATATCTTCTTCCCGAAATCTAAGTTGATGGTATCCGGATCTCAATTCGATTTTATAGTAAACACACGAACCTTGGAGTTGGTCGAATAGGTCATCGATTCTCGGAAGTGGGTAACGGTTTTTGATGGTTAGTTTGTTTAGCTCTCGGTAGTCAATGTACATTCTGAAAGACCCATCCTTCTTTTTGAAAAATAGAACTGGGGCTCCCCATGGCGAAGAACTCGGCCTGATGAATCCTTTCTATGAGAGTTCCGACAATTTGTTTGATAGTTCCTATAGTTTTGTCGGAGCTAACCGATAAGGTTCTTGTGCTACGGGTGTGGCACCAGGCACTACGTCGATTCGAAATTCGACCTGTCATGTTGGCGGGAGTCCAGGTAAGTCTTCAGGGAAGACCTCCGGAAAGTCTTTCACGATTGGTACATCTTCCAAACATTTTCCCTCTGGCTCCTTCTCTTTCTTCTCGGTGACTTGTGCTAGAAAGAGATGGCATCCTTTCTCGAGGTATTTCTGGGCCTTTGTGCAAGAGATGACGTTTAGTCTTGACGTGTTTCTTCTGTCTCTTCTGTCGTCTTCTGCAATTAGGAATTCGTTCCCATAAGGTAGCCGAACGATTTTCTCGTCGGAAATGATGGTGGCATGATACTTCGACAACCAATCCATACCGATAATAACGTCAAAACTACCCAATTCTACCGGCATGAGGTCGATGTTGAATGGGTGATTTAACAGGTTTAAGGTACAGCCTCTTATGATAGTGTCTACCCTTTCTACGTTCCTATTAGCTAACTCCACATTGTATACGTTGTCTAGAGTGGTCGGGGTAATACCAAGTAGTGGACTAAATGCAGTTGAAACAAAACTCCTATCTGCTCCCGTATCAAACAATATGGATGCATAGCGGTTATTTAAAAGGAACGTACCCGTCACGACGTTCGGGTCCTCTTGGGCTTCCACCTTGCCCACTGCATAGACCCTCCCGCGGGCTCCTCCATCATTGCCTCGGTTTCCCTGATGCCTAACAGCTCCTTGATTTCCGCCGGTTCCTTGATTCCTTTGGTTACCCTGATTACCCTGGTAACCTCTGTTAACCCCATTACCCTGATTCTTGAGTTTTCGGCATTCACTTCGGTAATGCCCTTTCTCACCGCATCCAAAACATGTTATTTTGGCCTTCGGGTTGTTTGTTGGTGCAACTTGTGCAGCTGCAAGGGGTCTTGCCTTGCAATCCCGGGTCATATGTCCTATCTTTTGGCATTTGTGACATCTGACCGTGCACTGACCCTTGTGGTGCAACTTGCAGCGGTTACATAAGGGTAAGTTTCCTGCGTACACCTTTTTCTCTGTTGGTCTCACAGCATACACTTTAGCAACTTCCTGTCTTTTGTTTGGGTGATGGTTGTTTTTGTTTCGTGAGTGATCATCCCATTTTCTCTTGTTAGTTACACCCATTTCAGCCGAATCCTCAATCACTTGGTCCATTAACTTGTTGGCCACTTCCACAGTCTCATAGAGATCAGCAGCCTTGTAGGTACTGACATTACCCTTGATGGATGGGGGTAATCCTCCAATGTACCTTTCCAGTAAACGGGTTTCAGTCTGGACCATCTCAGGGCATAGCAAAGCAAGCTCTTGGAAACGTTGGTTATACGCAGCCGTGTTGGTACCCTGCACTTTGAGGTTCCAAAACTCACCTCCAACTTCTTAACTTCGTTGCGTGGGCAATACTTTTTGAGTACCATTTCCTTGAAGTTTTCCCATGGCATTGCGTAAGTAGTGTCATAGCTAGCCGATTTCAGATAGTTATTCCACCAGGTTAAGGCAGCATCCATGAAAGTAAATGATGCGAACTTAACCCTGTCTACATCCGCACAACTACATATTCGGAATACAGTTTTCAAACTTTCAATCCATCTGACTAAAACAAACGCCCCCTCAGTTCCTCCAAAACCTCCTGTCATGGTCTTCCGAAATTCTTGGTAGGTGCAACTGCGAGTGTTGTTGTTTGTTGGTCTTGAGTTTCCAACATCAGTAGTTGAGTTGTTTGCTGCAGCCAGTGCTGCTGCCACCCGTTCCTCTACTGATTGATCAAGCATCATTCAGTTCACATGTGGAGCTGCTACATTAGCCCTGGCTGGGCCTGGGTTAACTGGTTGCGCACGAGTAGTTCTGTTTGTCTTTATCTTAGGAGGCATTTTGCTGCACCACAACAAAAAGATAGAGACAAGTGAGATTCAGAGAGTTTGTTATCACACACGAGGATAATCACCACAAGTAGAGTATATGAATAAGATCAATCATAGAGAGAATGACACAATAGAGTAATCAACCAAGCTTGTTATAGATTAGAAATTAATACATGTTCACAAAATTACAAGCTTAGAATACATAAGAGAAAAGTACAAGTTTCGAATACATAACAGAAGAATACAACTGCCACTAACTGATGACTACTCAGTTTAGTGGAAAAATACATCACAACTACTAAAAACTAAAATCAATCACGCCCAAGGCGTAGCTGCTCCAACTCTACTGCCAACTGTCCTACAGTAGACTCCAACCGTCCTACAGTAGACTCCAACTATGCAATGCGCCTCCTCGATGCCAAGACCTCACTACGATCGTCCTGCTCTAACCTCATCACCCTAGCGATCTCTGACTCCATATCATGCATCCTATGCCAAGTGGTCCACTCTGCATCCCAAGCTCTCGCCTGATCCCTCCCGATATCATCTATCCTGCGATGCACACCTGCAAGCTCTCTGGCAACCCGCACATCACGTCTCCCAAGTCTCTCCAGCTGGTCTGAGTGAACATCTATCAGGTTTGCTTGTGCCCCCAACTGAGTCAAGATCCTCATAACATCATCCTCGGCCATTGGTGAGACAGCGGGTGGAGGAGAAGCTGGTATTAATGGAGATGGTGGCACAAAAGATGGTGAGGATGGCTCATACACTGGACTATCAGCACGAGGTGGGGTGATGTGAACACACTCGATGTCTCTCCATATCTCGCCATTAATCTCACAAGTAGCAGGAACATCCAAACCCTCCTCTCTAGCACGTAGCATGGCAGCTCTCTGTCCTAACCCAAGAGGTGCATTGATGCGTGGTTTTGCAACCTTACAACAGGTTTTACCTCTCGAGGGATCTCAAGAGGCTTACAACCCCACCAGGCAGTGTACCTGACCGATGTAGTATAGTGTAGTGGTAAGTACGGGGGATTGATCGTTCTCCACAGGGAATAGTGTCGTTAGGATTGAAAAACTACTCTAATAGGTCTAGGGGTGAGAGAAGATTCTTTTTGTGTTTTTATATTTTATGAAAGCAAGTAAAATCTCGGGTTTGAAAGAGTGGGCGGAATTAGTTGCTAGTCAACTAACCCAAATAACTACGAATGCAAATAAAATAAAATAACTAAAAATGAAAAGGTGGTGATGCGCGTGATGTGTCGTTGCGGTTTAGCAGTTTTAATGCCTACTCAAGTTTTAAATTTATATTTAGCCGACTTATCAATAACACACACACTTAACGAGCAGTGTACCCGGTCAGTATGAAGATAATGGTAAGTAGAGTGTCGATCACTAAGAGTGGAACGTATTATCTCGTTATTCTAATCAGTATTTTAATATCCTAACGCAAGGGGGTTTCAGCCTGAGAGACTGGCACAGTTTTGTTTGCAATTAAATAATAAAATAAACAAATAGGCACGAATCAGCAAGTAGCACACACGTACACAGATAGATACTAGAGACAATAAGAGGGCTGTCCTTATGATTAAGTAGATTGTCACTTGTTTTATTGATAGCTTTATATGAAGTGTATGTAATTAACCCTTTCTCGTTGGTCCTATTCTTATCGGCGAGTAAACCCTTAATGACGACTTATGTCTAAAAGTTATTCCTAAGTGATCAATTTAGAAACAACCGTGGGAGCCACACCTTGTCCCGCAGTCGGGTGCCCGCAAGCCACTAATAAACACAGAGGTGGTCAATGCACTAATAAGTAGTAACCAAAGACATCAACATATAAACTTTAATTGATGGGAAAGCAAGTATTAAAGGGAGTGCAATCTTTCCGTTGTCACATTACACAAGCCACCAATCCTGATGAATTAAAGTTTGCTAAAACAATAAAAACAAAACTACTTAATGAATTAAATACATGCAGCACCTTCTTACAGCTCTTGTATCTTCGATTTGGGTGTGTCTTGTGCTGCCTTCTTGACTGAATTCGTCCTTCTCTTCTGTTCGGTCTTTAGGTTTTCGAACTTCCGAATCTTCCAATCTCTAATCTCCGTCTGGTCTATGGGGTATTTATAGTTTGTGTCTGAGGGAAGATGCGGCGCATCTACTTAAGTAGATGCGGCGCATGTACTTAACTTCGCGTGGGGTCCAAGATTATAATATTCAGGAATATTCGTACACCGCCAGAAGATGCGGCGTAACTCCATGATTAGATGCGGCGCATGTCCTCTTGTATCTTGGATCGTATCTGGTGATATCTTGATAGAGATGCGGCGCATGTTGATAGTGAGATGCGGCGCATCTGGAGCAGATTAGTCTTGATCTTCTTCATTTCAGTAGACTCTTCACTTTATGCACGTTTTGCTCCATTATTAGTCCAAAATCGCCAAGTTTCACCAAATGCTTGTTTTTACCTGAGAATTACAAAAGTAAACGATTAAGTATCAATCCTCATACATAATATAGTAAAACAAGTCAAATTAATAGGATAAATGATAGTAATAAAATGTACTTATTTGAGTTCATCAAATATCCCCCCACTTGAACTTTACTTGTCCCCAAGTAAACCTTAGATTAAATCTCATGAAAATGTATCCTAAAAGATGTTAGGATTTATTTTTATATTTAAGCATGTATTCGTTTATTTCGTAATCACACAACTAAACACTTAACGAATTAGAAGTAAAATAAAATAAGTCGATAAAAGCAAATCTAATCGTTTAACTGTCCAGTCGCGACGAATATTCTATCATAAGCTTGGCAAGTATACACATCTCCACCACTAAAGCTAAGGAATAACAAGTCTAAGGCGGTAAAAAGGGTTTTTAGGCTTAAGGGTTAATTATTCTCTTTTCACTATCGATCTCAAATTCCAGAAAAGGCGACAAAATCACAAATACATGATCGAATCCACGAACACGATACTTGCAATTGCTCAAATCCTTAACTCGAATAGGCTAAAGATAGGTCCAAACTTCACCAATAATAATATATCAAAAAGGGCGACAAAATCATAAATACATAGCCGAATCCACGACTACGATACTTAAGATTGCTCAAATCCCTAATCTCAATAAATCAAAGGTTCGGTTGGATAAAGAACAATACAGGGTATGGATAACATTTGGGATATAAATTGGTGTAAAAATAAAAATAAAAATAAACAAAACAAATAAATTAAAATCCTAAGTGTGGTTAATCACTATCCCAACCATCCCCTGAATAAGACTCATATCATTGAATAACTCACGCTTTAACACTTGAAACACACGCTTTAGGTAGACACGAATTATACTCAACAAAATCTTAATCAAAGAATAATCCTTAATTGGCATTCCCATAACTGCCAATTCCCATTCAATCCATAGATATAATACAACAAATAGTGGTGATATCGACCACTTACATAACTCTACATCGTTGGCTTAAAATAAACATCCAACTCTTTTTTCTTTCTTTTTTTTCTTTTTTTTTTTTTCATTTTTTTTTTTTTTTTTTTTTTTTTTTTTTTTTTTGAAACATAAACATAGATGTGTAAAATTTCACCACATCACTACAACTTTCTTTCCGGATAATTTTTTTATTCATACTTTTCATACTTTCAGAAATAACGCTAATAGTGAAAGTAGTAAACACACGAAAAATAAACTCAAAGATATACAATATTTACTTTCACTCCAATTGCATTATGCAATTTCCCGACCTAACCAAAGATAATGAATTACGCACGCGAACACAGGTAATATAAGGAAACACACTCTGCCTATAGCAATTAACCAACCACGGATTCTAATCTACAGGGTAGGCTAAGGTTTAAGGTGTAACGAAACATTTTAAACATAGGTGTAAGAAACGAAAGGAATGGCTCTGAGGGTTTTTCTAGGGGTATCTTACTCTTAAAATGAGAGTAACAAAAGGGTTTATACGGGGGTTAACTAACCAGTGTAGTTAGTTAATAACACATAACATATAAAGGCTATTTGGTGTAATCCTAGAATTTTACCAATTTAGACAAGTCATTCCAATTAAATAAATAATACTCATTATGGTGGTCTCGAATAGTATACAAGCCAAGTTCTAAAGTTTACAAGTCACCGGCACACTCATAGATTTGTGAATTTTGGAAAAATCACAATTTTTGAAAATAACGTCATGTGTGCAGTTATGTAACTTAGATCTTAAACAAAAACATGCTAAAAAATTTTTAAGTTTGATATATTAAGCACATTTTAAGCATAATTTTTGAAAAAGTTTAGGACAAGTAAGTGTTAAGTGTTCTAATTCTCCTATCCCCCCACTTAAGTTAAACAACGTCCTCGTTGTTTGTATAAAAGGTTAAAAACTGGAAAATAAAAAGAATTAGAACAGAAAAACTCCCCTGAGATTTGCTCGGTATGATCCTCCATTAGTGTAAGAGCAAAAATTATCTTTCTTGTGGATTAGAACGTTAAAGCTTCATACTTGATTTATCCGCAGGAAATCCAGAAAACTATAATACCACCAACACTTTAAAACACACCTAAGATAAGAAAGGTTCAACTTGCATAATACATTAGTAGTTAGGAAAAATAAAACTAAAAAAAATAATTAAAACTGAAAATCATCAGGTCAGTCGATGCGCCGTATCTTATTGAAGAAGATGCGCCGTATCGAGCCTGGAATAAATACGGATCAGAATAAAGATGCGCCGCATCCTTAACCAGGGATGCGCCGCATTAAAAATAAACTGATAAATAGTTTTAAAGTCGAAAATTAAAATGCAGAAAAATAAAATAGGATATGACCATTGCAGAGGATGCGTCGCATCTCAGGACTGAGATGCGCCGTATCTTCGTGCGGCCTGGACTGACTCGACACAGAAAACAGAATAATAAAAAATAAATCCGGGTTGTCTCCCGGTAAGCACTTGTCTTTATTCCAGAGTCTTCAAGTTAGACTCACGTTCAGCTCTTTAATCCATTACGTCGGGCTCAAACTCCACCACCTCGCTCTCGTTATCCTCAATTTAGTAATATTGAACACTCCTTGCTCGTCCTTAATTTCCACGCCGTTTTTCTTTAATATCTGTATAAACAAAGTCCTGTCCCTTTCGGGCAGAGATGACAAAATGATAGACGGGAAATTCTTATTATCATACAGGCACAAATAAGCAAGGTGGGGTGGTAGTTCAATAAACACATCATTATTCAAATTCGTTTTCTCAACTATTCTCCTACGTTTATTAATTACTACACAATCATACCACTCATCATCAGAATCACTAACAATATCGCGTCTAAGTTCCGTAGGTACATTAAGGTCAATGAATTCCTCAAAGTCTTCATGATTAGGATTAGTTGAGTTGTTTTGAATCAATGTTTCTCCCATAAGTCTAGCTTCAAGATCGAGGTCCATACGCTCCCTTAATCCTAGCACATAAACACCTCTAATTATGCTTTTAACCGGATCTTGGCACTTATAGACTAGTTTATTATTCCCTACTCTTAATGAAATTTTTCTTTTAAACACATCAATCTTAGCGTGGGCAGTAGACAAGAAAGGTCTTCCGAGGATTAAAGGAATCTTAACATCCTCGGGCATGTCTAGTATAACAAAGTCTACGGGAAAAATAAATTGCTCAATCTTAACTAGCACATTATTAGCAATCCCCTCAGGTCGTTTTACTGTTTTATCAGCCAGTTCAATAAGTAATTTAGTTGGTACTAATTTTCCTAGTCCTAGGGTAGCGAATGTCTTAAGAGGCATAACACTAACACTAGCTCCTAAGTCAGCCAACACATTATTGAAAGATATTTTATTAATAGAACAAGGTAGAGTAAAACTTCCTGGGTCTCTTTCTTTATGAGGCAAGGCATTTGAGTCGGTTGCAGGGCTCTCTTCTTTCATTGTTGCCTTGATCTCCTCTTCAATTTTTGTCTTTTCTTTTAGTAGTCTCCTTAAGCTGATTGAAGAGTTAAAGAGAAATTCGGGTCTTGCACCATCATTACTATTCATCGATCTTCTATGTATATTAGGAGTGACTTCTTCAGTGGTGCTTATGGCCTTGACATGATCCCTTGGGTTGGTTTCAGTTGAGCTCGGTAAACTTCCATATCCCCTTTCTTGAAGAACTTTGCTCAATTGACCAATTTGTTGTTCCAATGCTTTGATCGAAGCTCCTTGATTTCTTGTAGTAGTGTCCGTTGAAGCTCTAATTTCCTTGATCATAGCAGTATTCTCTTCATGTCTTTTAGCAGCATCGGCCATAATTTGCTTTAAAGTATCATCTAAAGTCTGCCTCCTCTCTTGATAAGCGGGATTGAAGTTGTTCTTTTGATAGAATCCCGGACTAGCTTCCCTAAATCTTGCTGAAGGTCGGAATGGTTGTCCAAATTGGGTGTAATAAGCTTCTTCAAACGTCTCACTTTCATTCTTGTTCGGGCAATCTTTAGTGTAGTGAGGTCCTTCGCATTTTTCACATCCAACTTGGGCAGCATATGCTCTTTCATCTCGCTTCTTCATCTCTCTACTAATTTTATCCAATTGAGCTTGAATAGCAGCAATTCCATCAAAATTAGTGCTGCTCTTAGATCTAGTAGAGGTCCCATCGTGCCATTTCTGAGAATGATCAGCAGCTTCTTGGATCGCTTTCCTAGCATTAGTTGCACTCATCTGAGGTACAGCTCCCTTAGCATCCAAAATCTGTCTTGTAGGCACGTCCAATCCCTGATAAAACAATATTATTTCCTGCATAGGGGTTAGATAGTGTTGAGGACATTTTATCAATAAATCTTTAAATCGTTCCCAAGCTTGATAAAGGGTTTCATCAGGCTCTTGCTTGAAACTATTGATAGCCTCCATCTTCTTAGCAGTCTTAGCAGGTGGACAATATCTCTTCAGGAATTTGCTCTTCAAACCTTCCCACGTAGT
Organism: Artemisia tridentata subsp. tridentata; assembly: GCA_021014915.2. NCBI lineage: Eukaryota > Viridiplantae > Streptophyta > Magnoliopsida > Asterales > Asteraceae > Artemisia > Artemisia tridentata. Next base: position 151,779,324 of record CP139504.1, on the reverse strand, counting down.
GATTGAACTAGCAGGTTCATTCCTTAGCCACTTGTTAGCAGCTCCTTTTAGTGAGATTGGGAAGATTCTTAGCATGAGTTGATCGGTATTGACACTTTCTGTAGTAAACAAATCTGCAATCTCCAGGACCTTTTCAACATGCTCATTAGCATCCTCTTGTTCCGTCCCACTGAAAGCATTCTCTCTGAGCTCTTTGAGAAATTGTCCCTTCAACTCAAATTTTGACTTGTCATCAAACTTAGGTCTAGCAACTCCTGAAGTGTAATCAGCACGGGTATTGTTCATGTATTCCTCCATAGTAGTGTTTTCGCCCATTGTTTCTGTTTCAACTTCCTCTTTTTCTTCAGAAAAGTAATCAAGCTCGAGTGAACTTGAAAGATCAAAGCTTCTTGTGTTGAAAAGCCTTTTAAGCGAATGTAGGGCTCGTTCAGGATCTTCGAAAGGTTGAATCAAGTTCTTCGTAGAACTCCTGGTCATGCACTTCCTGAAATCAACACAAAAATATCAGTAGGGCATGCTCGAGAAAGTAGTATATCAGATAATTAATAACGAAAACGGAATACGAAAAATTAAAGTTACTGATATCTGCAGACGATGCGCCGTATCCAAAGAGTTGGATACGCCGTATCTTAATACGTTAAAATTTAATCAGACTTTTATTCAGAAAATAGATACGCCGCTTTGAATTTATGAATGCGCCGTATCGAATTAATCAATCAAAAATCAATTTATCTAATTAAAATTAAATGCGTCGTATTAACGAAAGTTAATGCGCCGTATTTTCGTTACGTTTAAAAATAAAAGATTTTTGATTCAGTAAGATGCGCCGTATCGATAGAAATCGATACGCCGTATTTGTTTAATAATTCGCAAACTGTTTTTAATTAAAATAATAGATACGCCGTATCTGCGAAAGCAGATGCGTCGTATGGCGTTAACGTTTAGAAAAAATTTTTATCAAAACAGATACGCCGTATCTACAAAAGCAGATGCGTCGTATTACTTTATCGCTTAGAAAAATTTTCTTGTTAAAAACAGATACGCCGTATCTTGGGGAAAAGATGCGTCGTATCGAATTAATTAAACGCGTTGTATTTAAAAAAAAATTAAACGCAATACGCCGTATCTGAGAGATCAGATGCGCCGTATCGTTTGATTTAGCACAGTACAACGATAGCAGAACAGAAAAATACGAAAAATAAAAACAAAAAATAAAACACACGAAACAAAAATAAAACACACAAAAATAAAAACAAAAGCAAACAAATAACACACAATACAACAAATATGCAAAATAGTACAATGATGCAATTTAATCTAATAAAAAGAAAAATAACCTAATTAAAATACTAATCAAATTAACAGATAATAACAATTCACTCCCCGGCAACGGCGCCAAAAACTTGATGCGCGTGATGTGTCGTTGCGGTTTAGCAGTTTTAATGCCTACTCAAGTTTTAAATTTATATTTAGCCGACTTATCAATAACACACACACTTAACGAGCAGTGTACCCGGTCAGTATGAAGATAATGGTAAGTAGAGTGTCGATCACTAAGAGTGGAACGTATTATCTCGTTATTCTAATCAGTATTTTAATATCCTAACGCAAGGGGGTTTCAGCCTGAGAGACTGGCACAGTTTTGTTTGCAATTAAATAATAAAATAAACAAATAGGCACGAATCAGCAAGTAGCACACACGTACACAGATAGATACTAGAGACAATAAGAGGGCTGTCCTTATGATTAAGTAGATTGTCACTTGTTTTATTGATAGCTTTATATGAAGTGTATGTAATTAACCCTTTCTCGTTGGTCCTATTCTTATCGGCGAGTAAACCCTTAATGACGACTTATGTCTAAAAGTTATTCCTAAGTGATCAATTTAGAAACAACCGTGGGAGCCACACCTTGTCCCGCAGTCGGGTGCCCGCAAGCCACTAATAAACACAGAGGTGGTCAATGCACTAATAAGTAGTAACCAAAGACATCAACATATAAACTTTAATTGATGGGAAAGCAAGTATTAAAGGGAGTGCAATCTTTCCGTTGTCACATTACACAAGCCACCAATCCTGATGAATTAAAGTTTGCTAAAACAATAAAACAAAACTACTTAATGAATTAAATACATGCAGCACCTTCTTACAGCTCTTGTATCTTCGATTTGGGTGTGTCTTGTGCTGCCTTCTTGACTGAATTCGTCCTTCTCTTCTGTTCGGTCTTTAGGTTTTCGAACTTCCGAATCTTCCAATCTCTAATCTCCGTCTGGTCTATGGGGTATTTATAGTTTGTGTCTGAGGGAAGATGCGGCGCATCTACTTAAGTAGATGCGGCGCATGTACTTAACTTCGCGTGGGGTCCAAGATTATAATATTCAGGAATATTCGTACACCGCCAGAAGATGCGGCGTAACTCCATGATTAGATGCGGCGCATGTCCTCTTGTATCTTGGATCGTATCTGGTGATATCTTGATAGAGATGCGGCGCGTGTTGATAGTGAGATGCGGCGCATCTGGAGCAGATTAGTCTTGATCTTCTTCATTTCAGTAGACTCTTCACTTTATGCACGTTTTGCTCCATTATTAGTCCAAAATCGCCAAGTTTCACCAAATGCTTGTTTTTACCTGAGAATTACAAAAGTAAACGATTAAGTATCAATCCTCATACATAATATAGTAAAACAAGTCAAATTAATAGGATAAATGATAGTAATAAAATGTACTTATTTGAGTTCATCAGGTGGTAAAACTTATGTGGAGAGAAATGTGTTTACTTAGATTTCCTTACTCCCTAACTATCTTTTACCGGTTGATTAGTGTGCATTAATTGCGTGGATGACGGGTGTATTCCTTAATACCAATCGTGGGGTGGCGTACGTACTTCCCCAACTCTACAAGCTCCTACTTCACTCCTATGTCGAGCCGGCTAGGAAGCTCCTAACATGGGATCACTAGAATTCGCTTGTGCATTAAATACAACCATAAAAACCTTAGTACGCATTGGTTCATGTTTCTTAAGACGTTCAAGCAAGTTACCGAATAGGAGGTTAGCCAGTTTTCTTAAGCCTAACATAGATAAACAATCGTCCAATACAACTAATAACACACTAATAACCAATAATCAATAGCTAGGTTTCATTAGATCTAAGCAAACACAAGATAAATCTAGCCTAGCATGTTAATCAAAAGACAAGAACGAGACATAATCAAACAACACATAGACATATTGAATGATTAAACGATTACTTATCTTCAATTAAACATGGGAGATCCAAGGGTATGAAAACCCTTAAAATGGCAGAAATTCGTCTTAGGGTTTCTCCTCAAAAGTTACACACAATAAGTTCCACCCTAATGACAAAAAATTGCAAAACTATATATAGAGTTTAAGGGCTGACGGCGTCACGTTATAGCTCCTGACGCCGTCACCTCGCCGCTTTTAGGGTTCCCGGATGGCCTTCCTGACGCCGTCCCTCTTTAGTGCTCCAAAATCCGCTCTGGCTTATCAAGGCTTGACGCCGTCAGAAATGGGCTTGACGCTGTCCTTCTTTAAGTTAAGCCGTGATGGCCTTGATCACTTCAAAGGGTGACGCCGTCAGATTTTTCATGCAAAATTCTCTGGCTTATCATGAGTAATTTTCATATCCACCACTTTTGCCAAGACATGACGCCGTCTGGACCAATATCTGACGCCGTCAAAGGTACTTTCCAGCATAATTTTGAGACTTTGTCGTTTTCTTCACTTTTATGCTCCAAAAACGTCCAAAATGCTTCCTTTTCCAGATTTCTTCTCCGAAGTACCTAAAATGACAAAAGGAACGATTTAGGGCAATATTTGATCAAATAAATACGATTTAGGGCTTAAATGACCCCCTAAAAGCGGTACACTTTTCGCTTCATCAAATACCCTTACACTTGAGATTTGCTTGTCCTCAAGCAAATGCGCTTTTATTCTAATCAAAATACAAGTTAGGGGTCATTTAATGCTAATATAAAAGTAATTACAACAAATAGTCGTTCCACTTTAATCATAATAAGCACGGAGATTACATACTAGCACCTCACAAGTAGTGTTTAGATACTCACATCTCTCAAGTGTCATCAAAATAAATCTCATAAATGAAAACGGATATTATCTCTCACTACCTGTCATAGCAAATAGATTACCATAGGCTTGGGAAAGGATCAAAAACCTCCTCCACTAGGCGTAAGCACCTAAGATAAACTATCAAAGAGGGCTTTTAAACGGTTATAACGTTAGGTGTAGGGATATGATAAACACGGTTTTGTTGGATAAGGGATATTTTACTGGTGGCGAGTTAAAGATCTTGATTAATTACATGTACTATACAATGTTGCTAAGCCAAGACTCGACTCAATCTTAAGCTAAAAACAAAATAACAAAAACATAAAATAAACATAAAATAAAACGGGATGGTAGTCCGTATGTTTTTTCAACTTTTCTTTTTCTCATTTTTTTTTGTATTTTTCTTGATTATTTATTTATTTATTTATTTATTTTCATACACTTTTACCCTACCATCCAAAATAATACATCATAGGGGCGTTGCATTCCCCTTACACTTGAACTTTTACATAACTTTACAAATAACTATTCTAATGACTCGAATTAAGATAATTGAAAAACTTGGAGTACTTTTAAAATATTTAGCACATATGGGGGTAATAAATGATGTTCTTCCCCATTACTCCATTACACTAGTACTTTACCCATGAGTCCCAATCGTTCCAAAACAATATGTACAAGGATATGAATCGACTTAGCAATCATGTAATCAATTAGATAATTAACTTGGGGTTAAACAAATGTTGTCACAATAATGCACTAAAGATGAGTGCATACAAGGTAGGCTAAGGCGATTTGGGTGTACATTTAAGTGGGGTGTAACAAATTCTTCTTTTAAGTAAAATGCTTAAAGGTCGAAACGAAAAGATAGGCTCTGAGGGGTGTACTAGGGGTATCGTGTACTAAAAATGAGTACAACGCAAAGGGTGTGGGAGAATTACTTGACCAATGTAGCCAAAGTAATTATAACAAAAACACAGGTGTAAAACAATGGGTTAATCCTAATGCCTCTTATCATGTAGTAAATCTAACTACACGAATGTAGTCTCACTTGTGGCCTCGGAATGGTCCTAACGCAAGTTCTAGAATCTAAGTGCTACCGGTACACACATCATAGCATGAATGCTTTTCCTACCAATTCTAGGGGCGAACCTCACATATTTGGGGGTGGAAAATTTTTTAGTGGTACGGTTTTTGTGCTAGTCATATAACTCCTATCCGTGAGATGCTCATTAATATCAAAGTTTCACTCCTATATGTTGTAAAAAAAAAATTTTAATTTGGCACTAAAATTGCCCTAACGGGTATTTCTCTCAGTTTTATTACACATCTACTATTAAACAAACAAAAATCAAGCGCAATAGCATTCTCTAAAGTATCGTATTTTTACCCCCCCTTACACTTAAGATGAACATTGTCCCCAATGTTCAAATAACAAGATGTAAAAGTACTAAGGTAAAAGAATGAAATCAAATACTCCCCTGATTCGTTCGGTGGATAAAGAAGTAACATGGTTAGATCTTCTTCCAAGGTGATGTTGAAGCTCCATGACTAATGCATCGCCATAAGCTTGATTCCACAAACATTTCCTTGTCCAAAATAACCTGTTAAACCTGAGAAAACAAACACGAAAACCTGCATAACATCGGCGGGATAAACTCTATATAAGGATATAATGCTTGTGGAATGATTATTTTGCAGATTCCTGGAGATTATAAGTTAGAGATTTAATAAAAACTTTTTTATGAAAACAAAACTTTCAAAAATTTTCAGAAAATTAAACCTGACGCCGTCAGGTTGTAAAGCCTGACGCCGTCAGAAATGATCTGACAGAATTCTCATGTTACGTTTCCGGAAATTTTTTTTGGAAAAACCTATATGATATGTGTCTAAATACACATATATTTACCTTGTTTAAACCCACGTAAACAGTCAAAAACACTTTGAAAAGTCTCAAAAAGACAGAAAAATATTTAGACTGTGTTTTATTCATAAATTGTCAAATCTAGTCCCTAGTTATTCAAAACATGGAAATTTTTCATAAAAGGCCCTCAGGGATTTTCAAGTTGTCAAAATTAGCCTTATAAAGTTTAGTTTTGCAAAATGGCAACTTTAGTCCCTGAAAATTTCAATGATTGACAGAATTTACCCTGGACATTTTAAATTGGAAAATTAACATTTTTTGGTCCTTTGGAAAATTAAAATTGTCAAAATTGGTCCTTATAACAAACTTTGGAAAGTTTTCATTTTCAGTCCCTAAAAATCCAAAATTGCACAAATGGTCCTTGTGCTTATTTAAACCAAATCCGGACCCTTATTATTAAAACCCAAATAAACCCTTAAATCCCAACCCAATATATAAACAAACCCAACACCCCTTTTGTATTCCCTGGCCCAACCAAACCAAAGCCAAACCCGACCCAACCTTAAATAATAAAACGGGGTCAAACCCACAGTCAAACAAAACCCAGTCAAATACCACCCTTCCCCTTATCCCTTCCACCTCACCCCGCCAAAACCACCATCACCTCCACCTCACTGGTTTCACCACCACCTCACCACCCTTTCCAGCTCACCTACTCTATATCACCAACTCATCCCCCTCCTCATCATATACCCACTTTGCATTAAATGCATTTCCCACCAAAATTCCCTCCAAACCTTATCACTACCCCTGTTCTTGCTTTACAACTCACCCCAGCCCATAACCTAATATCTAAAGTGTCCCTTACACCTTCACATAACTCCACAAAGCATTAATTGCCTCAAACCTGCTTCTATCCACCTGTTTAGAATTTGGCGCCAAAATGCCATGTGTTCAATTTTGAGGAATTAGTGGAATCCAAGTGTTGAAATGGAGTGGGATATTATCAGAGGTCGACAAGGAAGCATTGGGAATGATATTTAAAGAAAAAGAAACACAGAAGTTCAAGTTGTCACTAGTTTTTTAGACCACTTTCTTAGTGTAGCTTTTAAATTCAGTTAAGGTTAATTGTTAGTTTAATTTCAGTCAAATGTAACTTTAAATTTCACTTTCCAGTTAACTTCAGCAAGTCTTGTAATTATGTTCTCAATTTAATTTGAAGTTTTATCATTTGGTCAACGAAAGTCAAAAGTTAGTCAAATTGCTTATTTCTGTCACTCTAGTGCTTGTTCTGGATTCTATTTGCTTATTATGTCATATCTTAGCTTCATTGATCAGTAGTTTAGGTGTTATTTAGTTTTTCACTTAATATCACATAAAAGCTCAAAAACAGTCATAACAGCTTTAGCTTGTTTAGTGCTTATTTAGTATGTGAATATTGCTATTTAGGAGTTTTCATAAGTTAGATAATCAGTTTGAATCATATTAATGGCTTTAGTTGTTGTTTTCTTAGGGTAAAATTGCAAATCAGTTAGTTATAGGGGTGTTTGGTTTGTGGGTGAAAGTGGGTCAAAATATCACATGCACTGTTCCATTACCATTTGGTTAGTTTTGATTAAGCTTAATTCACCCAAATTAAGATGATTTCAATTCCCTTTTGCTGTTTTTAGTCCAATTGCAGGTTTGGAGTTGGGTGGTTGCAGGCAAGGCAGTCAACTGCCCTCAATAAGCTCCAAATAAGCTCAGGCATATTTTGGAGCTATTTTTGCATTCCTCAGGTTTGTCTCAACCCATATTCAAGTTCCCTTTGAGTTCCATAGCCTTGCCCCTTAGAACTTCCCATATCAGTCAAATACTTAGCATAGCAGTATTAAAAAGTGGTTTTTCATAGTTTCATAGATTTTCAAGATTTTCTAGCTTTCTCAATTTAAGTTGTCAAAAGATGAAATTCTGGATTATAAGTATTCCCTAGCTCACCTAGTTGTAGTATTTTTCATTTGATTTTTAGATTAGCCTTTCACAGCTTTTTCTGGCCTTGAAAAAGGCCTTAATTGCCCTGCTCCTCTGCTGCACAGCAGCACCACCCACTTTCACAAGCTTCTCAAAAGCTTGTAAGTGGGCCCCACAGTGTGTGCCTTGGCTTTTTGGGAAGCCCAGCCACCAATCTCACTTGATCCATTCCTTGTTTGGACTTATTGGCTTATTTGATAAGCTCAATAAGCCCATAGATTTTCTTGCAGGCTGTTTGGCCTGCAGTTGGGATTTGGATTGCTTATTTTCTTTCTTTCAGCTTATTTCTCTTGTTTTCTCTTTTCTTTGGCTTTATTTGAGCTTTTCTAATCTTGTTTTAGCTTTTTCTAATCTTTGTCTTCAGTTTGTAGCTTATTTGGTTGTTTTGATAATTCAAAAATCCAAGTTAAGCTCTTTTGAGCTTAACTGTTGTAATTTTGATCTCCAAATCTGCTTATTCCTTTGTTATAAAAATATTGTTTTTATTAAAGTTGTTAGTTATTAGTGTGTTAATGTGTTTGTAAAAGAAAACTACAAAAATAAAATAGTTTTGTGGTTTTGCCTTTGCTGGGATTCGAACCAGTGACCTCTAGGTTGACCTGGTCAAAACTCAAACCTAAGCCAAGCACCATCTGGGCTATACGTTTGTTAGTGTTTTAGTTTCCCATGGTTATTTATATACCAGTCCATGTCATTTTAGCTTTATTAAGCTTATACAGCTTATTTTCCTGCTTATTTTTAAGCATTTCCAACTTTTTATATTTTTCCCTAGCTTCTTATACTAATAAGTAACTTAGGAAAAAGTTTTAGAATTTTCTTAATAGTTTTAATATTTTTAATATTTTATTTAGTTTAACATAGTAATTAAATCATAATAAATAGAAAAATAATCAGAAAAATATAAATCCAATTTTCATAATTTTCTTTTGTCATTTTTAATCTAGGAAAAATATAATCTTATTTTTAGTCCTCAAGAAAAACCAAAAATAGAAATATAGTGATAGCTTCTATTTAATAGAATTTATCTTTTTAAATTTTAATTAAGTAATTTTCATTTTTATAATTTTCTTAGCTTCTATTTACCTTATAGTATTTATATAATAAATTTCAGATTTTTCTTTGATCTTTTAGTATTTATTAGCATTTTAATTAGTTTAAATAATTGTTAAATAGTTTTTAATTAATAATAATTAATTAATAAGTCATATAAATAATTTTCTTTTTCCAATAATTTTCTTTTATTATTAGGATTGTAAAAATATAATTTTCATATCCGTAGGCCTTTTATTAAATCTCACTTTTTATTTCGTGCGTTTACGTTTATTTAAATTTAAACGTACGCGTTTTAGTTTCTAGTTAATTTGTTTTCACGTTCTTGTTTTCATAGCTTATTTAAAGTTATTCTCTTTTATTTCCTTAATTTAATCAACCTATCAACCAAAATCCTTCTCCGTTCAATCGTCACCCGATCACAAATTCGTTTTATTTCAGAATTCACACCTCGCTGGGACATAACGACCCGGGGAAAACACTAACTCCTCTGGTAAATTGCATCGTGTTCTCAAGTGATTGACTCTTGTTGAACATTTACCTGGTTAATTTGGGTTGACCGTTTGAGGCCGAATCAACCTATACCTTACTTCCTGGAAATCTTGCTAAGCATCATTATGACTCGATACAAGCATTTGACTCAAACAAATACTAATATGTATGTTAATTTAATATTATTACGATTCATGTTCATTTGTGTTCTAATAAACCGATTTAGATTTCCCTTACACTTAACTTTTGCAAAATACCTTTATATGTAGTTAAGACGAAGTTAAAAACAAAATAAAGCATTTTCACAATTTAGTTTTTAACATGAATCAATAATAATAAAATTTAATCATACACACGGAAACAAATAAAATCAAACAAACAATTAAATAAACACACAAAGCAAATAAAGCTTGGGTTGCCTCCCAAGAAGCGCTTTTCTTTATTAACGAGTCTTGTAGCTAGACTCAAAGTCACTCTACCCTATGTAAGTGAGTTCGTCATCGAGGACGTCATTAGGGTTAAGCTTGGATTGAAGTTTCCTATTGGTCCGCTTAGTACAATATGTCTTTTCAAACTTCTCTCCATCCGGGTCATACAATGTCATCTTCATATGCCATGACCCATCTCCATCTTTGGGTGGTTTGTCCCAATCCCACTTATGATCATCGTCCTCACGAGTCCACTTATTCATTCCTAGGTTAATTGGCAAAACTCCTAGAAAATCAATCATCTTCCTAAAAACTAGAGGGTCTTCAAATGGATCCAATTCGGTGTCCCTAGCCAAGAGTTGTTCTACCGTATGTGTTCGGTTTACAAATTCCTCTTCTAGGTAAAATGGGCGTTGGGGTCCTATGAAGTCTCTATCGATCCAAGGTCCATATCTAGATGGTCTCCTATTTAATTCTAACCAATGGGGTGTTGGTTCCTCACTAGTATCATAGGCATGTTTCTTCACATCATAGACTGACCAAGTATCACCTTCTCCTACCGCTATCTTAGATTCCTTACAATCAATCATAGCACTAGCGGTCGCCAAAAATCCTCTACCTATTAACAAGGGGCATGTAGGGTCGCTAACCATATCAAGGACGTGGAAATCGGCTAAAATGGTTAGTTTTCCTATGTGTACTAACACGTCTTTGACAACTCCAACCGGGTAAGCAACACTTCCATCCGCTAAGCCTATTATCACCTCGGTTTTTTCAAGTTTCCCTGGTTTTAGAGAGGTGTAGAGAGGTAACGGAAGTAGGTTAAGGCTTGATCCAAGATCGGCTAATGTGTCATAAGCCTTCGAATTACCGATCTTGCAAGGTAGAACAAATAAGCCCGGATCATCTAACTTCTTAGGTAGCTTGTTTTGAACGAAGGCGGTCCCTTTTTCGCCTAATTTGAGCTTCTTCTCATCCAACACATCAATAACCGGACTTTCAAGGTGGAGCTCCTTGAATTCATTGTCAAGGTTTTGAGTGGGAGGTGTTTCAACTATGTTGTTGACCAATTTGGATATCATAACTTCTTGGTCATTTTGAACGACTTGGGTTTGTTTGAAACACGAGCTCATGGAATTGACCGAATAATATTGTGGACAAGAACTAGGAGACGAAACCGATGAAATGGCGTTGACGTTTAGTTTCAGGTTCTTGACCGTGTTGCTAGGGAGTGCTCCCATTTCTCGGTCATTGAGGGCTTTCAACAAAGTGTCAATCTTATTGGTCATCTCGCTTTGTTTTTGTTTGAAATCGGCTTCAAACTTGGCCAAACGAGCTTCTTGAGATGCCATAAATTGGGACATCAATCCTTCAAAGTTATTGGTACTACCATTGCTGGAAGGATTGTTGTTGAAAGTACGGTTCGAGTTGGAACCGCTTGATTGGAAACGATTAGGTGGGTTGGAAGAATTAGGTTGTGGTGCGTTTGGTTTTGTTTCCACCTAAGGTTTGGGTGATTTCTCCATGAGGGGTTGTATGAATCACCATAGGGGTTTGGCTCGGGTTTGAAAGTGTACCACTTATCTCCCGCTCCGTCGGTACGCGAGGATGCGTAGTCCGCAAAAGCTTGTTCGGGGAGTTCCATGCAATCACGAGTGTCGTGGGGACCACTACATAATTCACATGAAGAAGTGATTTTGTTCACTTGGCTTGAAGGTTTAGGAGCCTCGTAGGATTTCATAAGAAACTTGACTTGGTCTTCAAGTTCTATGATCCTACGGTCGGAAGTGCTTGAATTATTCAAAGGCAAAGATATTGCCTTGACCGTTTTATTCAAATCACGGGGATCATTCCAACTTTCGTTGTCATAAAGAGCAAGATCTTCTAGGAGAGCCCATGATTGTTCTGCACTTAGATCACGTAGCTTACCATCGGCCGATTGGTCAATGGTTTGCCTCGTGGAGAGATTGATATGGTCATAGAAGATTTGGACTTGGAGCCAAAGTTCTATGCCATGGTGAGGGACTTTTTGGAGTAAGTCCTTGAATCGAGTCCATGCCTCGTAGAGGGTTTCGCCTTGACGTTGTTGGAACATCAAGATATCATTCCTTAGCTTGGTAGTTCTTCCCGGTGGGAAAAAACTGAGCAAGGAAACGAGTAGTGAGATCATCCCAAGAGGTGATGGATCCTGCGGGTAGACGCTCTAGCCATTGACTAGCTTGGTCCCGCAGAGAGAATTGAAAGAGACGCAGTCCGGTCGTCTCTCGAGTGGCAACATCAAGGTCTATGGAATCAACAATTTTGAGAAAGTCCTTGAGATGTTGGTTAGGATCTTCGGAATGAAGTCCATGGAATGCGCATCCGCTTTGCACCAACCGGATGGTGTTGGATCGCAAGGGAGTAACATTGGCTCCTTGAGTGAGCTCAATGGTGTTTCGATAGCCATGGTGGCTAGGACGGGAGTACTCTCCTAAAGTACGGGCTCTAGGAGGTTGTGGTGGTTGGTTGTTGGGATCGAGGATATTACCATCTTCCATGATGTCGAATGGTAATGGTTACGAACAAAGAAACGAAGAAAAAAGATAGACTAAAAAAAACCTAGAAAAATAAAATAAAATAAAAATCTCACTAGAAAGGAATCTAGTGAGTAGACCTATAAAATAAAAAATTCAACCTAAACAATAACTATTCCCCGGCAACGGCGCCAAAAACTTGATGCGTGGTTTTGCAACCTTACAACAGGTTTTACCTCTCGAGGGATCTCAAGAGGCTTACAACCCCACCAGGCAGTGTACCTGACCGATGTAGTATAGTGTAGTGGTAAGTACGGGGGATTGATCGTTCTCCACAGGGAATAGTGTCGTTAGGATTGAAAAACTACTCTAATAGGTCTAGGGGTGAGAGAAGATTCTTTTTGTGTTTTTATATTTTATGAAAGCAAGTAAAATCTCGGGTTTGAAAGAGTGGGCGGAATTAGTTGCTAGTCAACTAACCCAAATAACTACGAATGCAAATAAAATAAAATAACTAAAAATGAAAAGGTGGTAAAACTTATGTGGAGAGAAATGTGTTTACTTAGATTTCCTTACTCCCTAACTATCTTTTACCGGTTGATTAGTGTGCATTAATTGCGTGGATGACGGGTGTATTCCTTAATACCAATCGTGGGGTGGCGTACGTACTTCCCCAACTCTACAAGCTCCTACTTCACTCCTATGTCGAGCCGGCTAGGAAGCTCCTAACATGGGATCACTAGAATTCGCTTGTGCATTAAATACAACCATAAAAACCTTAGTACGCATTGGTTCATGTTTCTTAAGACGTTCAAGCAAGTTACCGAATAGGAGGTTAGCCAGTTTTCTTAAGCCTAACATAGATAAACAATCGTTCAATACAACTAATAACACACTAATAACCAATAATCAATAGCTAGGTTTCATTAGATCTAAGCAAACACAAGATAAATCTAGCCTAGCATGTTAATCAAAAGACAAGAACGAGACATAATCAAACAACACATAGACATATTGAATGATTAAACGATTACTTATCTTCAATTAAACATGGGAGATCCAAGGGTATGAAAACCCTTAAAAATGGCAGAAATTCGTCTTAGGGTTTCTCCTCCAAAGTTACACACAATAAGTTCCACCCTAATGACAAAAAATTGCAAAACTATATATAGAGTTTAAGGGCTGACGGCGTCACGTTATAGCTCCTGACGCCGTCACCTCGCCGCTTTTAGGGTTCCCGGATGGCCTTCCTGACGCCGTCCCTCTTTAGTGCTCCAAAATCCGCTCTGGCTTATCAAGGCTTGACGCCGTCAGAAATGGGCTTGACGCCGTCCCTCTTTAAGTTAAGCCGTGATGGCCTTGATCACTTCAAAGGGTGACGCCGTCAGATTTTTCATGCAAAATTCTCTGGCTTATCATGAGTAATTTTCATATCCACCACTTTTGCCAAGACATGACGCCGTCTGGACCAATATCTGACGCCGTCAAAGGTACTTTCCAGCATAATTTTGAGACTTTGTCGTTTTCTTCACTTTTATGCTCCAAAAACGTCCAAAATGCTTCCTTTTCCAGATTTCTTCTCCAAAGTACCTAAAATGACAAAAGGAACTATTTAGGGCAATATTTGATCAAATAAATACGATTTAGGGCTTAAATGACCCCCTAAAAGCGGTACACTTTTCGCTTCATCATGCATCCATATCTCCACCTAACATCTAAGCAGCCCTCGAACTCTGCCTTATCTCGAAAGTACTCGGCACCTCCTCCAGAATCATCTTCCCATGTCGCTGCATAGTCACCCCCTGATCTAGACCTGTTGGTAAACATGCATCCCTATCTGTAAGTGCACACATGGGGGGCTTGTTCAGCTGGTAAAGTCTCCTCAGATGCAGGATCTGCTACTGGATCCTCCTCTGGGTCCTCCTCCGACTCTTCCTCTGGGTCCTCCTCCGACTCTTCCTCATCCCGAGCTGAATATGAATCATCGGCCCTCCTGAGCCTCTGGCAAAGTGGTGATTGGTCAGGAGATGAAACATGTAACACCCCTTGACCACTTAGACCAAAAATTCAAAACTTTTTGACTTTTTACGAGGAAACGCTTGAACCATGACCCATACATAAACAAAGACTTTAAATATTGATAAGACCATTTAGATTAAAGTAGTCTACCTTCTACACTAAAGTAGTCTACCAAGACCAAAAGTAGTCTACACAGACCAAAAGTAGTCTACACAGACCAAAAAGACCCGTGCTACCTTATATCTACCCCAAACTCACTCAAAGCCATTAACATAACATACAAAATCGTTTTTACACTCAATCAACCCGAAATAGTACCTTAAAATTAGACGGGTCATGCAAATAACCCGTTTGACCCATTTATACCATAAACCACTTATACCACTCATATCATATCCGACTTCATAACGTAATCACATCCATTCATCATAACCATAATCACAACATACCTTAACTAGTCCAAAGCCGATAACTAACATACTCTTATCCAAGGTCACTAGCCATCCATCCTTAGCTTACAACCATACTAACCCAACTCCTATGCTCTTACACAACCACAATACATACATGATAAATACATACATAACACATGTTTTAGGGAGAGTTACTTACCTTAGTCCAAGCTAACAACATCAAAGTCATCATCATCACCAACATCATCCATCATCATCATCAATCTTCTACAACATATCAAACCATGTGATGATTATCACTAATGAAGGCTACCAATACTTGATCTTCACCTATTTCTTCTTGGATCATCATTTAGCTATTTCCCTCCCTTTTTCCTTCTCTCTAAATCCGGACTCCATCACACACCTCAATAATTGAGGAAACAACTAGAATAAACTAGTTATAGCTAGTTAGGTGGCTCTTTGGCCCATTGGCAAGAATAGCCCCTCAAGTCCTATCCCTTCTATTTTAGCCACAACTAACTTAATATAACACTTTGCTACAATGAAAACTTAGATCCCTTTAGTTATGCATCACATTTCATATTACTACTTTAGTCATACTTTGACTATTAGTTTGACTACCGGGTTTGACTTTCCACGTAACTTTGTTAACCAACCAATCACATCCAATCTTAGCATATTTCATCTAGGGTGGGGCCTACTCGTAACCGGGATACGGGTCTAACAATTCTACCCCCCTTATTTAGATTTCGTCCCCGAAATCTGTCGTCCATTTCTAATCAAAACTTAGTCTCATAACTCATCTCTTTCCCAACACCTTACTTACTAGTTTACTTATTGCAACGATCTAAGTGACCTTGCAACTCTATGCATACCATATTATATCACATGCCCTAATCCACGTTACTCCCGCTTACTTCTATACCACACAACTCCTGCTTAGACTTTACATAATACAAAACATACTTATTACAACTAGCCATCATTCTAATCCACTCTATTATCGTTACTTCACAATCCCACTTGCCTTACCCCCTACTCTCATTCTTTTACTACTTGATACTTAAGAAACTCGTACTATTTGACTTATCATAGTTACATTCGACTAACACGTTCACATTCCATTACTTTCATTCATCATGTTTATACCACGCCGCAAGGCACATTATATCATCATTACAATTTCTCCATTCCATCAATGTTTCTCCTAAGCCCCAACTAAAAGCCATGGTCCAATTCTAACCCTCTTATCTTAGTCCTTACAATTCCTAACTAACTCTAAACTCCCTCTTTCTACTTCTCTAACCCTACTCGTGCCATGTCGGCAACACATAGCCCACTCGTTTATAATTCCTCATTTACATGGAGAGGCGTCCCAATCGATGTAAATCAAGAAATATAAACTAGTGGTTATGTACTCTCGACATAACACCACTACTCCTAATTCCCAATTTAACTTTTATTATTTTCTCATTGTTTTTATTACATTATTTTTTTACTCTTCTTAGACTTGGATCCTTCACATTATCACATTCATCATGGGGATACTTTTATATGCCATGGACGTAGGCAACCCCTTGCCGGTGAAGGCAACACTTTTCATCCCGAAGGATCTTTAACATTCATCCCGAAGGATTCCTTAACATTCCTTTACTTGGTCATCCCGAGGGATACCACATTTAACATTCATCCCGAAGGATCATTACATTCACACTTTATCACCTTAACAACGGATCCAAGTCATAAGCACCACACACACATTAGTACATTCGTTTATTATAGTAATTACCGCTAATCGCCTTAGCAGTAATATGATAATTTCAGAACAACGCCTTTATCTCATACACACTCCTTACATTCTTAATCCGCTTTAGTTATTTTCACATCTTTACTTTACCTCTTGCATTCTTAGCCTTCATTAATCATTTTCACATTCTCACTTTACATTTTAGTCCACTCGACTCATTTACATATAGACTTCTCACATTTTACCAACCGAAACTCATGCATTCATTATGGTGATTACAGCTAATCGCCTTAGCCGTAATATGATAATTTCAAGACAACGTCTTTATCTCACACATACTCCTCTCATTCTTTCTTACGTTTTTAATCCATCACATTTTTATTTCCATATCTTATCTCTCTTCTTTTAGTCTCACTCGCTTCCTTTACATGTAGACCTTACATAGATCATCAATTATAACACGCTCATTTTTTATTAATGATTACAGCTAATCGCCTTAGCCGTAATATAATTATTTCATGACAACACCTTAGCTTCACACATATTCATCTCATTTTAGCTATTATTATTTAGGAAGTTTCGTTCTATTTTACTATTTACTCAATCACTATGCCTTTCCTCATCTTGTAACTAAGTTCATCACAAACTTATTATGTATATATTTTTATTTCATTTCTTCACCACACACATTCAACGTTACCACATGTTCATAATCATGCTCCTAATACCTTGACTTTCCACTAACCCATCTCTAATACCTCATTAATGACCACCACGCTAAATATAAATGCTCACAAGGCCATGCTTTGATCATCACTATCACACAAATCACGCACTTTCATTTTTAGTCACATTTCCTATAAACCACCACACAACTTATTACATCCATTCGCCCTCGCTAAACTACCATAGCACACAATCACATAATCATATAATAATTACCGAGACAGCCCGAGGTGCACGGTAATCCTATCACTCACACATCAAGTCTCCCCACAACATATATCACATAAGACACCTCCCTAAGTCCCCATCATTATACCCATATAGCAATCACATCATTCGTTTCAAACTCGACATTCATATCCTATAACTTACAAAGTATTAGCCCGCCTTTCTTAAACTTAAACTTAACGCGTCTACGAGTGGTTTAAGACTAGGCAACCTAAAGGAAACCTAATTCACTTAAACCGAAGCTTTGATACCAAGTTGTAACACCCCTTGACCACTTAGACCAAAAATTCAAAACTTTTTGACTTTTTACGAGGAAACGCTTGAACCATGACCCATACATAAACAAAGACTTTAAATATTGATAAGACCATTTAGATTAAAGTAGTCTACCTTCTACACTAAAGTAGTCTACCAAGACCAAAAGTAGTCTACACAGACCAAAAGTAGTCTACACAGACCAAAAAGACCCGTGCTACCTTATATCCACCCCAAACTCACTCAAAGCCATTAACATAACATACAAAATCGTTTTCACACTCAATCAACCCGAAATAGTACCTTAAAATTAGACGGGTCATGCAAATAACCCGTTTGACCCATTTACACCATAAACCACTTATACCACTCATATCATATCCGACTTCATAACGTAATCACATCCATTCATCATAACCATAATCACAACATACCTTAACTAGTCCAAAGCCGATAACTAACATACTCTTATCCAAGGTCACTAGCCATCCATCCTTAGCTTACAACCATACTAACCCAACTCCTATGCTCTTACACAACCACAATACATACATGATAAATACATACATAACACATGTTTTAGGGAGAGTTACTTACCTTAGTCCAAGCTAACAACATCAAAGTCATCATCATCACCAACATCATCCATCATCATCATCAATCTTCTACAACATATCAAACCATGTGATGATTATCACTAATGAAGGCTACCAATACTTGATCTTCACCTATTTCTTCTTGGATCATCATTTAGCTATTTCCCTCCCTTTTTCCTTCTCTCTAAATCCGGACTCCATCACACACCTCAATAATTGAGGAAACAACTAGAATAAACTAGTTATAGCTAGTTAGGTGGCTCTTTGGCCCATTGGCAAGAATAGCCCCTCAAGTCCTATCCCTTCTATTTTAGCCACAACTAACTTAATATAACACTTTGCTACAATGACAACTTAGGTCCCTTTAGTTATGCATCACATTTCATATTACTACTTTAGTCATACTTTGACTATTAGTTTGACTACCGGGTTTGACTTTCCACGTAACTTTGTTAACCAACCAATCACATCCAATCTTAGCATATTTCATCTAGGGTGGGGCCTACTCGTAACCGGGATACGGGTCTAACAAAACAGGTAAAAGAGATAGTGGAGTGGTGGAGGTACCCATGTAAATGGCTCGAGTCCTCTTATGAGGTGGGGATGGTAGGTCTAAGTACCGCAGTCGGCGCCCTGGGACACGTATGCGGGTTGTGCGACGGCCAGGAAGAGTCTGAACATGTGGGCTGGGCTGTATGGCAGGATCGGTAATAGAGGTAGGTGTAGGCTGGACAGGAATGTGATCAGCAATGAGAGTGGGTATAGGTAGTGCTGAAGTAGGTGTGGGCTCAATGGTGTCAGGATCTGGTGCATGATATGCCTGAAGCACCTGCATGTAAGGATCATCTGAGCCCGGCGTAGTCCGAGGGATGTCGTAGGAAGGCATAGTCTGTGACAAAAACGGTATATGTGTGTAAGTATATAGTAAATACTTATAGTATATATTGTAGAGTAAAATCAACGAAAACGTAATACGTGGGTAATCAAGTAAATTGTAATACCCCCAAATTACCGCAGCGGAACAGTAGAGTCAAGGGGGTATTACTTCATAATATAGATCAAGGTATATAAAACGACCTCTAAATGAGACGTTCTAAAATGTTACCATTCTAATAATTAAAATCAGAGTTAAACAAGTAATCCGAAGTATAAAGTTACATAGATGTTTCGAATGGTAAAAGATAAATGATATGAGTCTCCAAGTATGCAATTGACTCTAGAATCCATCCATCCACTATCGCATTATTAACCTGAGATAAACATGCTAAAAAGTGTCAACCAACGGTTGGTGAGTTCATAGAGTTTAGTTTAAGAGTAAAGCATTTGAATAAATATTCCACAGCAAAGGCCTTGTAAATCCACTCAGTCCCAAGTCCCGCCCAAACAAGACTTGCAACCTGTGTGTTTACAATCCACTGCTAAAGTATAAGTATATGGATTCCTGATTATATTCACCCAAGGTCGCGTCATTTTGGACCCAAGGGCGGGGAACCACCTTCCCAAATAGTACATGTCTCCCAAGGTCATGTGTCTTGGACACAAGGGTGGGGGTATCATCCCATAATAGTACTATCAATACCTCTCCATTGACTATGAATAGAATGCATAAGAATAGATTAACACGTAAAAGCATATAATGTAATAAGACTACACATCATATCTAGAGAGTATAAAAGAGTAATCGTATCATGAATTTATAAGTGTTTGAGTAATTGCATCACAAAGCAAATCATGTAATTGATATAAGAGTAAAGTAATTTAAGCATGTATCTCCCCCAAGTAGTTTAAAATGAATAAAAGAGTAAAAATGGGGCTATGACTCACCTTAGTAGTAAGGTCAAAGTAAAGTTATGTCAAAAGTATCACGGGAACGGCTTCAACACACGACCTGAATAATAGGGAAGTCTAAGATTTCGATGGTTTAAGTTTGACTAGATGTGAATAATGATTGTGGAAAAGTGTCGGATAACGGATTGGACTGTGATGTGAATGCATGATATGCTTAAAATGCTTAAAGTTCAAAAATAATATTATATATAATATTATCATGTTTTTATTTCTTTAAACCCAATAATATTGTTTCCTCGAAAGTGGTGAAACAAAACGTTAAGTTAAATCGTTAAAGTTCGTTATATATAAATATAAACGTAACGAAAAATAAATATACTGAAACGAATGACAAAATGCATATGAAATGAGTAAAACATGAAATAGAAATGATTATAAATAATGTTACAGTTCATCCCTTGGTCTTTTACAGAATTTACACTTTTTACCCTAATGGTGTAAGTTTTGCACCGTTAGTCCCTAGTTAGTAATTATTTATATTTTAAGTCCAAAAAGGTTCCAATTTGTCATTTTGTGACTTTTATTTACTGTTTCTTCATTATCTATCCATAATTTGCATAAATGGCAGTTTGATCCTTAGTTTTCCGAAAGTTACAGTTTAAACCCTAATAGTAAAATGCTTTTGCATTTTTAGTCCAAAATGTACAAAACTTGTATAATAAAATTTCTGAAAATTACAATAACTTTATAAAGCTTATTTGAACTTATAAAAACTGCTTATTTTATGAAATAACTTATTTTTACATTATTGGGCTTTTACCGAGACGAGTAAAAGCCCATTAAGAGATTTAGAGCTGAGGACATTCAAACAAGTTTGGGCCTGAAATTGGGCTATTTTTATAGTCCTAAAAATGTATTCGATGTGCTTATTAGACTGCTTATTCGCCATGGCATATTGGGCTTTTAATAAGCCCACTCGACATATATGTTAAGTTAAAAATAGTTCCGACTAGCGTTTAGTTTAGGACTTTTAAAGAGCTTATACGAGCTTATTAATGAAAACTTAAAACATGAACTTGTTAAATGAGCTTGTTAAGAATCGGTATGAACAATAAAAATGATATGGTGTGTGTATGATTTCGAATTTATTAGTCCATTTCTTATGTCGATATAACATGGTTACAAAATGTGAAAATGACATATTATGCTAAAATATGATTCGATATAAATAGAAATGAGATACGATAAGTAAATAACGAGTATGTAAGTGTCGAGTATAGATAATACACATGTTCTTAGCCATCCATGAAGGAGGTCAATGATTATGTACGTAAAATAAATAAAAGTAAAGCGAATAAACGTATAAAAAGTGATATACGATCGAAATAAATAAAAGTACAATGCATGGTGAATCGAAATAAACAAAATGAGTATGTAAAGATTTTAAGGGAGCTTACAACACCGAAATGGTGGGACGTTTAACGTGTAAAAGAACTAGGATTCGAGAATTATGAATGTGGTTCGTTAGGATTTGCTACGAAAGGATCGGGTTCATCATTTAAATGTTTGATAATGGCTTGATCGACTAGTGATAGTTCCTTGTTCCTTCAAATGTACTGGGCAGTAGGAACTTAGGAGAATAAAGTGTGTGAAATGAATTTGAGAATGGAAGGTGTGAGAGTGAATACGTATACGAGGACATGCATGTATATAGTGTAGTTTTTATTGTATTCTATTTAGGCAAGTGGGGATTGTAGGATAAGACATGATTGGAGAATCCTTCCAGAATGTAAATCGAATATCATGGATATTTGGTTCGGGTTATAGTATCAAGTGGGGTGTACAAGTGTGAATATGTACAAATATCTTCTAGACATTTTAATTACTTCTTAATTATACAAACCATGTGGTGATCCACTAATTATGAATAGTCTATGTTTATTTCTACATATAAACATATTAATAATCAAATCATGCGTACGCATTATGTACTGTTCCCACCTCAACCTAATTTAAATATAGTCTTTGGTGTTTCTTAAAAATTTTATAATTTGATATACAAGAAAAAAAAATCCACAATAATTTCTAACGTGTCCAAAACATCTAAAAGTGTGGTACATAAACTTGGGAACTCGTATTCGACTAGAAAACATGAAGTGTATAGGTGAAATTTGATTTGGTCGTGTTTGAGTTAAATTAATAAATATTGGTCGGATTTGTACATGTCACGGTTGTGATTTACTTTGTGTCTCGTTTTATGAGTAAACCTTCGAATTTGGAATTGAGGTTCGTCGAACTTGATTATTTGTATTATGAAAAATTGAGTTGTGTAAAAAGTTTCACATGCTATGTGTCGAATTTAAAAGTTATCGAGGTCAAGTAAAGTGTGTTTAAATCGTATGATATATAAGAAATGCAAATTTTTGGTTTGGACCATGAATAGTAACAGGCTCAATTTGTTGGGTCATAAATAGTGTGGGTTCGTTTGGTGTATTTAAGTGTTTTTGATCGGACGTGGTCCGCGTGTAAGCTCGTTCCGAAGCATCATGAATAACGTAACGATGTGTTAATACTAGATTAACATATACTAATGAGTAGGGAATTTTACGAGTTATTACAGTACTGATGAGTGGCCTTTTACTCATCATTTTATACCCAAAAAACCCCACAAAAACGACCAAAAACACCCAAATAGACCCTATATTGTTACATATATCCTTGGTTTGTGTTTTATGCGTTTCAGGTACAAAAGGATTGAAAACGGGGCAAATATGGACAAAATCGAGCTCAATATGGAAAAGAGCCGTAAATCGAAGCCGGAAAAGACATTTATTTATTCTGATTTAATTCAAGCTCTGAAAATCCCAAAACGGCCCTTGGATTATTTTTAATTGGCAATATTGGTCCCTTGTTCAACTTTGGAGAAATAGCAGAAATGGTCCTTGAGGTTACATGATTTACAATATTGGTCCTTGTGTTAAAACCTATTTTGTTCTAACTAATACACCATATCCGGATCCTACAATTTATAACCCATCCCATTATTTCCCACAAGCCCACTATACCAAGGCCCAACCCCCATCACCCCATATTAGTTAATTACGGGGTCAAGCAATGGTCAAACTCCCAAACCATCGGTCAAAATCCCTAATTAACATCCTCTACATCTCCCTCCTTTAAACCCTAATCCTAATTAAACCTAATCACTTTCCCAGTCACCATCACCTCCCACTACCATCCAAGAACCATCACTTTGGCCCCCCGCCTCCACCTCAGCGATCCGAGACAACCAAACCATCCAACGGCCAAGATTTGAAGATGTGGGGAGCAAGAAATATCCAAGGGTCACGAATTGATGCAGGAAAGCAAGAAGAACTCTATCACAGAAGAAACACAAAAAAAGGAAGAACCCTAGAAATTTTATATAAATAGATAGTAGCAGTAGCCATTTTTTCTTTAGGTTTTATTTAGCTTTAATTTAGGTATGTTTTTTTATTTATCTTTCATTGTAATTCTAGTTATGTAATTTATTTTTCTGTTAATGAAATTTTAAAGTTTCTTGTTTTTTTATCTTGGTCAACTCTTGGTCAAACTGCTTATTTATCTGCTTATTTCTAGTCTAGGACTGCTTATTTATGTTGTTTAATGTTTATCATGGTAAGCTTGGAGATTAGAAGTCATTAGTTTTTTTTTCACAGCTGAAAACCCCTCAGTTTGCTATTTGCCATGTTTTGTTCCGTCCCATATAGCTGTGTTAACAGCTTATTTTTAAGCTCAACCTGGCCCACATGTTCTTGGGTAGATGATTTTCTTTGTGTTTAAAGTAGGTTAGAATTATGGATTTCAGCTTTAAAATAAGTTCAAAGTTTCCCCCCATGGCCTGGTTAGCAGACTGCATGATACTTTTTTAGTCTTATCAGTTTTTCAGCCCTTTTCTTGTGAATTTACATAAGCTCATACAAGCTTAAAACTAGCTCAAAATTGGCATACATGTTCATTGGTTGCTTGATTTCAATTGTTTTAGTTTTTTTTTTTGCATTAGCTTAATTGCTACTAGCTTATTTGTTAGCCTAAAGTTGCATGGTTGGGCTGTTCAAGCCTGCAGCCTATAGTCTTTTGTTCTTTTTTTCAAAACTGTTAAGCTAGAACAGTTTTTCCCAGCTTATTTGTGATTTCCACTAGTTGTTCCAAGTTTAAATGATGCTTATGAACCTTTGCTTAACAAGATTTAACCAGAAAAACCAAAAAATAAAAAGTTTGAAAAAGGGATATAAGTGGGATTCGAACCTGGGTTGCTGGGTTCATACACCCACAGACTTACCACTTGCCCTAAGGCTTCTTATCAGTTTATCTTTGTAAATTCACTTATTTTAACTTTGTTTTCATTTTAAGCTTATTACACTTATTGCTTATTTACTGCTTATTTCATTAATCTTTTTCTGTCTTTTTATTTTTCCCAGCTTTAGTTTGTCATAAAGTATTTGTGATAAATTTCCCAGATTTTTCTTAAACGTTTTAATATTTTTAATCATTTATTTTCTTTTAATTAGTTTTAAATTCGTATTTAATTATTAAAAAGTCAAAAAAAATATAAATCTCTTTTTCAAAATTTTCTTTTATCATTTAGTACGTAGCAAAATTATTTTGGTACTCGTAGGTTCATTTTTCATAGATTTTGACGTTTTTACTCGTTCGTAGTTTATCGTTTGCGATATTTTAATTTTCGTTTTAGTAGATATTAAAAACCAATCAACCCTCGTTATTTCAAGCATTTTAATTCCAAACCGAAAACGATATCCTCAATTTCACGCCTCGTTGGGACCTCGACCTGGGTACACGCTTATCCGGTATTTTACAATCGATTTTCGCGTCGAACAGTCGCGAGTTGACTTTTCTTTGTGAGAGGTTTGACTTGTGACGCGTTTTGGCAAGCAGACTATCAATTTTTGGCGCCGTTGCCGGGGAGGTGTGTTGCTACAATATCGTTACGGTTTGACGATTAGTGACTTGAAGATCCTTCCTCGTGAAGTTTCGTATTTATCTTGTGAATATTTTTTTATCAAAAATCCAAAAAAATTGAAAAACTTTGAAAAACCCAAAAAGATTTTATTTTCAAAAATTATTTTCCTTTTTCTTTTAAATGTTTCAAAATTTTAAAAACCCAAAAATACTCTTCTTATTCCTCTTATCCGTTTAATTCTTTACCTCTCATTCCTCTTAAAAGTTTAATTCTATTTTCTTAATCCTCTATATGTTTAATTCTGATGGAATCATTTATCCCTTGCGTCGGTTGTGGAGAACCGCTTTTCGGTTTATCGTGTCGTTGGTGTACGTGCGAACGATGTGGTAATGATATTCGGGACGGAAGTTGTTTGTTTTGTGGTTCGAGGAATTCATTCGCTTATGATCCAAATCCGAATTCGTTCAACGACTTTTCAAATTTTTCCGGCCACCCTCCACAACCCCAGCTATCTTCATTTCAGCATAATTGCTTTGTATGTGGAGATCCGTTGGGGGATGATTCACAATGTGAACGATGCTTCTGCAAAGGATGTGGGTTTACCCATGGACTTTGCGTGTGTTGCAATTCTGAAATCGAAAATACAAATCCAGATTTTCAAAACGATTTCAACCCTCCTCAAGATTCATTTTGGCAAGAACCATGTTATCAAAACTTCAATGATACATCATTTCAAAATATGCCAAATGATCTTTGTGAGTTTTGTGGAGGTAGTCCACACCCGGGTTTTGATTGTCAAACAGGGAACACGTTTGTCTATGAACAAGTTCCATGTAATCAAAATTTCGGGTATGACCATTATCCATATAATTCACCGAATCAGTCACAACAATATTATTGTTGTGAGTACTGTGGAGGTCCTCACTATAGCTCTGATTGTCAAACAAGGAGCCCGCTTGTCTATGAGCACGACCCTTGTGTCAATTATGACTATTCTTATCATGACCAACCTCCACAGTGCCAAATGATTCAACCACAACCTCAGCCATCATTCACAGAACAAAAAAAATGAAATTCTCATTGGTCTTCTTGATGTGCTTAAAGATCTTAAGGCTGAAATAGCCGAAGAACGAAGAGCACAAGAAAATCCTCATGAAGAATCTATGGCAGAATTACTAGCCAGAGAACGAGGAGCAAAAATGCGTTCCATATTTCTCAGGGCTGCCCTTCTTGATGACGATGATGATGATGAGGAAGAAGACGAGGAGAGTACGATTCCTTTGAGTGATATCATTTCTCAGCTCCCTCAGTCTATTGCAATCACAAACATCTTTCCTTCTCAATCTAGACCCAAGGACTCTCTCATTATGGGGGATGAGCATCTTAGCACTATTCCTGAAAAGGAATCGGACGAATTCATAAAGTCTAGTGCTGAGAACCTTGTCCCAACCCCAAGTGAGTCTGAGGAGATATTTGACAGAGAATGTGATTCTCCAATTTTTGGAGAATCTCTTGACATCTCTGAGGTTACTTCCGGGATTTTCTCTAACACTCTGTTTGAATTTGATGACGATTGCTTTTCAAGCAACGTTAATCCTATTTTTGTTGAAGTGTTAGAGGACGATGAGGTCAAAGACTCTATTGTTTTTGATAATATGACCTCAATTGTTAATCCCGAGAATCAAAAAGATATTCTTTCTCCGACATATGTGACATTGCCTTTTAGGGATCACCCTTATATTGACTTCACATATGTCGTTCGAGTTTTTCTACCTTTCTTCTCCTATAAGGTAGATTGTCCTTCCATTCACTCGCTCGGGAGTGAAGACACCATTTTTGACCCCGGCATCTCTCATTCTTTTAAGCCGGGTGTATCTCGTCGGAGTGGAACTTTCAAGCATTTCAATGTTTATCCAAACATCTTAAATGAAAGTCCGATGGAGATTTTCTTTTCCACATACTCCCCCAAGAACAATTAAATTCGGGGCGAGTCTAAGCTATACGACTCGATAAAAAACAAGCGCTTCGTGGGTGGCAACCCATGCTTATCATTCTATCTTCTTTCTTATTTCTAACACTAAGTGTGGGGGAGTTCCTCTACTTGTTGCTTTGTGGTTGTATGTTTGCCTTTGTTTTCAGGATTCCCGTAGATTGTGATGATTGACGCGCCTGTTTTCAATCCAGCCGCCCAATATCCTATCTTTGTGTTTATGATTATCCAGGGATATCTTAAAATCCTTTTTGTGAAAAAGATTTCGTTTCCACACTTAGGTAGTAGTCTTACCCTTTTACGTTCTATAGTGTCGGCTTAGGCCGGTACTTTGAATATTGAGGGCAATATTCAATTCTAAGTGTGGGGGGAATTCTCATTTGACCAAATTTTCACATTTTGTACCTACTAGTCCCCTAGCACCCCCGTTTTGACCAAAAATTTTAAAATTTTTTCGTATTTTTCGTCTAAAAGAAGTGCTTTGCACAATAAAAATAATTTGCTATACATTAATGCTTCGGTATTAGTGGAAGTTTAGACTTGATTAGGCTAGAACAAGGGGAATCCCGACTCTGCTAGAGTGTTGATCTGGCTGCTACCCTTAACGTTTAGGCTAAGTTTTTACGAATTGTGCAAATGAAAATGCTAAGCGTGGAGTAGTTGGTTCTCTTTAGAGCTTATATAAGTAATCTATGGCTTTTCCTCCCAGAAGATCCTAATCTGACTAAAATTAGTGCTAATTTTCAAACTTTTGAACGCAAAAACCGTTTTTGTTAAGCTAAAAATAAATTTTTATACAATCTTGATTTAGAGTACTAGTTCAGAGTTTTATTTAAATTTCTGAACAAGCATACTTTCTTACAAACGTAATAAGAATGCAAAATGAAAGTGAGCAATTTCTTGAAAGTTGCAAAGATTAAAGTTTTGAGTATGAATAAATAAGTGCTCTATGCTACGGTTTCGAGATCGGGCCTTGGATCCTTATTTCCGGAAGGCGTTTAGGTCTTGGCTACCCTCTTGCACCGGCCCTTAGACCTCTAGTTCAGGAATGTGTGAGGTCTTGGTCTAACCACCTTGGATCCTCATTTCATGAATGTCTAGAGTCTTGGAACACTCCGTTGTAACGGCCCTTGGATCCTTTATTCCGAAAGGTGTAAGGTCTTGGAACTAAACCGTGAAGCTCCGTAGTTTATGGTACAAGAATGAGTTAAGTCAAAAAAAATAATAATAATAAAAAAATAATAATAATAAAAAAGTGAAAAAAGTGATGAAAAATGAAAAAAAAAATGTTTGTTGCTTATGAATAAATGTGAGAAACTTGCTTCTTCTTAAATTTAAATCGAAAGTTGAACTAGTATTCGTCAATATTGTCTAAAAGCTGGACGGTGATTTAGAAATTGTTGACTTCAAAGATCCCGTGAGCTCCGATACTATTCTCGAGGGTGTAAAAACCTAGCCTCCTAAGTTTACTAAGGGTAAGCTGAGAAGAAAGTCGCTACATGGAGTGATCTCACCTTTGAATCTCTAATTTCTAAATCATTGTCGGTTTTTTAACCCTAATAAATGTCGATTTTTACGGTCAAAACTTTGAAAACAAGCACACATACCTAACTTATGAATAATTGTGGGAGTGAAAAGTTAAGTCTCGGCTTACATATGTTGCTAATATAAGTAGCATTAGCATTTTACAAAAACGTTTGCACAAGGATTTTAGACTTAGTTGGGGAGTATAAAAAGAGGATGACGATTACAATTCCCCGGAGTGACCCATTTTATGTGATTTCCGTTCCATGATGCCATTTTTTGAAAATCAAGCATGCTATTTACGTTTTATCTCGTTTTTAATTTATTTGCATTTTATAATAAAGTCATAACGGGGTGATATATTTTTGGTACCTTGATATTCTTTTGATCCTTTCATTACTTTATATGATCGGATTGCTAGGGACTAGCAATTGCTTAGTGTGGGGGATTGATGAGTGGCCTTTTACTCATCATTTTATACCCGAAAAACCCCACAAAAACGAAAAAAAAACACCCAAATAGACCCTATATTGTTACATATATCCTTGGTTGTGTTTTTATGCGTTTCAGGTACAAAAGGATAGAAAACGGGGCAAATATGGACAAAATCAAGCTTAATATGGAAAAGAGCCGTAAATCGAAGCCGGAAAAGACATTTATTTATTCGGATTTAATTCAAGCTCGGAAAATCCCAAAACGGCCCTTGGATTATTTTTAATTGGCAATATTGGTCCCTTGTTCAACTTTGGAGAAATAGCAGAAATGGTCCTTGAGGTTACATGATTTACAATATTGGTCCTTGTGTTAAAACCTATTTTGTTCTAACTAATACACCATATCCGGATCCTACAATTTATAACACATCCCATTATTTCCCACAAGCCCACTATACCAAGGCCCAACCCCCATCACCCCATATTAGTTAATTACGGGGTCAAGCAATGGTAAAACCCCCAAACCATCGGTCAAAATCCCTAATTAACATCCTGTACATCTCCCTCCTTTAAACCCTAATCCTAATTAAACCTAATCACTTTCCCAGTCACCATCACCTCCTACTACCATCCAAGAACCATCACTTTGGTCCCCCCCCCCTCCACCTCAGCGATCCGAGGCAACCAAACCATCCAACGGCCAAGATTTGAAGATGTGGGGAGCAAGAAATATCCAAGGGTCACGAATTGATGCAGGAAAGAAAGAAGAACTCTCTCACAGAAGAAACACAAAAAAAGGAAGAACCCTAGAAATTTTATATAAATAGATAGTAGCAGTAGCCATTTTTTCTTTAGGTTTTATTTAGCTTTAATTTAGGTATGTTTTTTTATTTATCTTTCATTGTAATTCTAGTTATGTAATTTATTTTTCTGTTAATGAAATTTTAAAGTTTCTTGTTTTTTTATCTTGGTCAACTCTTGGTCAAACTGCTTATTTATCTGCTTATTTCTAGTCTAGGACTGCTTATTTATGTTGTTTAATGTTTATCATGGTTAGCTTGTAGGTTAGAAGTCATTAGTTTTTTTTTTTCACAGCTGAAAACCCCTCAGTTTGCTATTTGCCATGTTTTGTTCTGTCCCATATAGCTGTGTTAACAGCTTATTTTTAAGCTCAACCTGTCCCACATGTTCTTGGGTAGATGATTTTCTTTGTGTTTAAAATAGGTTAGAATTATGGATTTCAGCTTTAAAATAAGTTCAAAGTTTCCCCCCATGGCCTGGTTAGCAGACTGCATGATACTTTTTTAGTCTTATCAGTTTTTCAGCCCTTTTCTTGTGAATTTACATAACCTCATACAAGCTTAAAACTAGCTCAAAATTGGCATACATGTTCATTGGTTGCTTGATTTCAATTGTTTTAGTTTTTTTTTTGCATTAGCTTAATTGCTACTAGCTTATTTGTTAGCCTTAAGTTGCATGGTTGGGCTGTTCAAGCCTGCAGCCTATAGTCTTTTGTTCTTTTTTTCAAAACTGTTAAGCTAGAACAGTTTTTCCCAGCTTATTTGTGATTTCCACTAGTTGTTCCAAGTTTAAATGATGCTTATGAACCTTTGCTTAACAAGATTTAACCAGAAAAACCAAAAAATAAAAAGTTTGAAAAAGGGATATAAGTGGGATTCGAACCTGGGTTGCAGGGTTCATACACCCACAGACTTACCACTTGCCCTAAGGCTTCTTATCAGTTTATCTTTGTAAATTCACTTATTTTAACTTTGTTTTCATTTTAAGCTTATTACACTTATTGCTTATTTACTGCTTATTTCATTAAGCTTTTTCTGTCTTTTTATTTTTCCCAACTTTAGTTTGTCAGAAAGTATTTGTGATAAATTTCCCAGATTTTTCTTAAACGTTTTAATATTTTTAATCATTTATTTTCTTTTAATTAGTTTTAAATTCGTATTTAATTATTAAAAAGTCAAAAAAAAATATATAAATCTTTTTTTCAAAATTTTCTTTTATCATTTAGTACGTAGGAAAATTATTTTGGTACTCGTAGGTTCATTTTTCATAGATTTTGACGTTTTTACTCGTTCGTAGTTTATCGTTTGCGATATTTTAATTTTCGTTTTAGTAGATATTAAAAACCAATCAACCCTCGTTATTTCAAGCATTTTAATTCCAAACCGAAAACGATATCCTCAATTTCACGCCTCGTTGGGACCTCGACCCGGGTACACGCTTATCCGGTATGTTACAATCGATTTTCGCGTCGAACCGTCGCGAGTTGACTTTTCTTTGTGAGAGGTTTGACTTGTGACGCGTTTTAGCCCGAATATCAGTTATTACAGTACCTACCCCTTGTTTTTGAATCTCGTCCTGAGATTCAGTCTGTGTTATCTGTTAAAAGATGCTAACGAATAGTCGATGTGTAAAGTTTTGAGTAATCATGCTAAAGCTTACGTATCTAGGGTAGAATATGACTTGTCTAAGGAAAACGTACCCATTATTCTTTTGCTGCATCCAAGTCACCCAAGTAGTAAGCTCTACCACGAGCTGGACCAATATGGACTCCAGGGGTTGGGTTATTTCCTTCAATTGCTAGAGCTAGATTTCCTTGTCTTTGTCCAGGTGCTCTATTCAAACTAGGACACGTATTCTTGAAGTGATCCGGGCTGTTACATTCATAGCATGTCCTTTGATTATTCCTTATGTTGCCTGCATTCCGGGGCGCTTTACATTGGTCCGTATAATGACCCAACTGATTGCAGTTTGTACACTCACGGCAGGGCACAGATCCCGGATAATGATAAGTACATTTAGTACATTTAGGGTGTGGACCTACATATCCTTTCTGTCTTGACCCAGTGGCCATAAAATTCCTTGTTCTTTTGTTGTCATTCATGGGGACCATTTATTTGTCTTACTCATTCTTTCCCTTCCTTTTGTCACCATTCCTTAAAACTCCAGTCCTAATCATTTCGTCTGTTAGAGTTCCAGCTCTCAGTATTGCACTCTGAATTATAGACGGCTCAGTTGCTTTCACAGTTCCACGAATTTCGGGGACAAGACCATAGATGTACCTCTCGATCCTCTTTGATTCAGGGGTAACCAGATGAGGAACTAGTTTTGCTAATTCATGAAATCGATCTGTGTAGGCTGCATGATCAGCTCCTATCATAGTGTGATGCCAGAGTTCACCTTCCAGCTTTTGCATTTCATTATCCGGGCAGTATTCCTCTTTCAGTAGTGCCTTGAAATCGTCCCACGTCATTCCTACAGCTGCTTCTCTTCCTCTAGCCTGAATCTACGTGTTCCACCATGTTAATGCCTTTCTCGACAGCGAGCATGCTGAATACTTCACCTTCTGATGCATTCCATAGCTACTGATGTCGATCACTGACTCCATCTTTTCGATCCATCGGGTATACTCCAATGCTCCTCCTTTACCTTCAAACTCTATTGGCTTGCATGCTGTAAATTCCTTATACGTGCATCCCGTTGCACGGTTGTTAGTATCATTCCCACCTACACCATTGGTGTCGTCATTTCTGCTTCTTTGGTTTCCCGAGTTGTTGAAGTGATTGCCGACTTGGGTGATAATAGTAGGTATCAAGGTTTGAAGTTGTTGAGCGATGATGGTGGCAAAATCAGGATTTCCACTGTCGTTGTTGTCATTGTTACTAGTGCCGCGACCACCTCCTCGACCTCTACGTTCACTAGTCCTTCCACGGTTAGCGTTACGAGCTGATCTCCTTGATGCCATTGTCTCTGCATGGAAGGACCTTTAGCGAACGTTAGAGATGAGGGAAAAGTCGTTGACTATCCGATGTATACTTAACATTCTCACATAAACCCCGTTACTAGCTGTTATCCTAAAGGGGTCAATGACGATTAACATACGCATGGTTACATATGTCCACGTGAGTCGTGATGCACTTATAATTATGTTGGCCACCATAATTATACTTGCCTCCTTTCACACTTGTACATATCACCAAGCATACATATCTCGACGTTACTTAAATGGTGAAAGAGTAGGGTGATTATCTCTCAAAAATCCTCGAGTGAACTCATCAAATTTTTGCGGCCGAGTGATAACCTTTATTTAACTTAATCCCATGTCTCATCAGACAAGAACTGTCACAAGATCAAGTTAAATAGCTAGTTATCACTGAGCTCCACTCTTTTGATGTCTCGACCAAATTCTGAGATTTTTCCCTAAACAGTATCCTCAAGAGAAATCCCTTTTTTGAGCAAAATCATCAAATTTCTCTGCGGCTAAGTGATAACCTTTATTTAACTTAATCCCATGTCTCATCAAACAAGAATTGTCACAAGATTAAGTTAAATAGCCAGTTATCACTGAGCTCCACACCTTTGATGACTCAACTAAATGCTGAGATTCCTCTATCGGTGCAGATACTCATAACATTCAACAGAGTGCACATAAATGAGAAAAGTTCTACGTATGTAAGGCGATAGGGATAAGAGTCTCAATGTATATAGTAGTTATAGTCTAGGCTCCTAAATGCATCCTAGTTCTCTATAACAAAGTCTCTGATACCAATCTGTAACACCCCCAAATTACCGCAGCGGAATAGTAGAGTCAAGGGGGTATTACTTCGTAATATAGATCAAGGTATAGAAAACGACCTCTAAATGAGACGTTTTAAAATGTTACCATTCGAATTATTAAAATCAGAGTTAAACAAGTAATCCAAAGTATAAAGTTACATAGATGTTTCGAATGGTAAAAGATAAATGATATGAGTCTCCAAGTATGCAATTGACTCTAGAATTCATGCATCCACTATCGCCTTATTAACTTGAGATAAACATGCTAAAAAGTGTCAACCAACGGTTGGTGAGTTCATAGAGTTTAGTTTAAGAGTAAAGCATTTGAATAAAGATTCCACAGCAAAGGCCTTGTAAATCCACTCAGTCCCAAGTCCCGCCCATACAAGACTTGCAACCTGTGTGTTTACAATCCACTGCTAAAGTATAAGTATATGGATTCCTGATTATATTCACCCAAGGTCGTGTCATTTTGGACCCAATGGCGGGGAACCACCTTACCAAATAGTACATGTCTCCCAAGGTCACGTGTCCTGGACACAAGGGTAGGGGTATCTATTAGGAATGCTCCTAACACGAAAATGTGACAACATATTCGGTATTACAATATCTATCTTGTTAGGCTCAAACACATGGACTAGAAGCGTCAATTATGTAAAGTCATGTGTATGGTTGCCTTTATATACCCTCCTAGACTTCACTAGGAGGGTGAGCCTTGTTTGTGTAATTTTAACTTTCACTTTGAATAAGAAAACCAGGCCTTTTACTTTCTCTCTCAACACTCTCTCTCTCTAAACTCTTACCATGGAGATGATGCATTATCATCATCCCCGACCTCCCGATTCACAATATTATCAACAAAATACGATCCATCAATTGGTATCAAGAGCCATGGTATTAGTTTTGGTTGATTTGTGTGATGTTATCTTGTCAAAATCGTACCTTTTTTTGTGGATCTGAACTGTTTTTGAAGCTGTTGTATTATTGCTTTTACTAGTCCATATTTTCTTGTCAAATGGTACTATCAACAGTTTCTTAACAGTATTATTGTATCAAAATAGTCCTGGTAAACTGTTTATATAAATTTTATCATTTTTTTATGACTGTTCGTATCTATATCCGTGATATGTGGTCGTATATAATGGTCAAATCTGGGTCGCCAAAATGTGGACAGAAAAAATGGTCGGAATTTTTGGTCAGAAAATCGCTGGATTTTTAGTTCAAAAAGTCAAAACCCCTTTTTATTGCAATTGCTTGTAAAGCAAAATGCGATAAACCCTCATCTATCGCAATTTTGGGATTTCTATCGCAAACATGGGATTCTATCGAAAACGTTGGAGTCTATCACAAACGTTGGATTCTATCGCAAACGTGGAATTCTATCGCAAACGTGGAATTCTATCGCAAACGTGGGACTTTATCGCAATTGTGGCATAAGGTCAAGGCTATCGAATTTCAGAAAAAGATGAAGATGAGATGACCAGTTGACCACTAACAAAAAAAAAAAAAAAAAAAAAAAAAGAGGCTCTAAATGACCCAAGTTCAACTACCATACCAAACCCAATACAAACACTAATCCTAATCTTAACACAACCAAACTCCTCACCAACACTCACAAATCATCAAAGACTCGAGACTAAATGGCAATAATTACAAGTCTCAGATTTTATTCGTGTTTATTAATGAAACATCAAGACCTTGGAGGTCCAACACACGAACTATCTGTCATCACAGACTTTAATTTGAAGCTTATGCTTCATTTTAAATAACCGAAACCAGAAAGATAAAGAATATAACAAATATGTTATTTCTTTCTCTTGATTCGTTAAGAGTCGAACGAAAAAGAAAATATTAATATGATCTCAGTCCTATCTCTTTTTGGTACTCAAATTCGTCCACAGACAAAAACCATAGAGACTTTACATCACCGATCTATCTTTTGAAGACCACGCTTCAATTTATATCTGAATCAGATAAGGAAATAGCCAAAACAATAATGTTTCGATTATTTCTTTCGTTCGTTAAAAGTTAAAGAAAACAAAAAACAAAAGGAACATGACCTACCGGAGACCTATTGTTAGATCATGAAGCCTCTTTTGCATCTTCTTGATTCGAAAACGTGCAAAAACTTTAGAAAAAGGTCACGGTATAATTGTTATTGTGTTTGAAAGTATCGGATAGTAAGACATGTTCTTCGATTGTTGATGTTCGTCAATCGGTGTGATGATAGAAGCAGATATGAGATGATTTTGGTGGCTGAGTGAAAGGAAGAGGAGGGGGCGGAGAGTTTATGGATGATTAGGGTTAAGTGGAGTGATAAGGTGGTGTTATATATCCCTAATTTTAGGGTATTTATCAATTGACTGGGTTTTCTATGTTGGACGGATCTTACCCGGGTCTGTTTGTTGGGTTCTTGGATTAGCAATGGGCTTGGCCAAATTTTTTGATAAGGGTGTGTTTAAGTTAGTTAATTATTGGGCTTGGCCGAATTTTCTATATGATAACTAGCTTGGGCTGTTTCTTTTTTCCAAATGTGCATAATTTTGAGCTGAATATTTTACAACTTATGTATCATTAATACATTATGTAATATTTGGGATAAAGATTTGACAAAAGGAGTGGTATTTTGGTTATCACAAATTTTCACGCGGATACATTTTGACAAGATCGGGATAAAACCATCATCAAAGTTCATTTTAACCAAGTAACAAAGGCTATTTTTTGGGCATATAACCGCAAGATGTGACTACAGCGTTAATTCATTATTATTTATTTGAGGTTGAAGTAGAATATCACGGGTGCTTGTACTTAGTATCTTGAAGATATCGAGGTTGGTTGGATGCATGATTCTTCGAGATCCTTGTTCGAGCTTTTAACTGTCAGAATGATTAAGACTTGAGTTATCTAGTTATACCTGATGTAAGGAGTTACGTTGTTGTGCTCACAGTGTATAGCTATCACTTTAAAGGAGTTACGTTGTAGTGCTCAAGTGTCACAAAAGGCTGTGGATAATTCGAGAGAAGTTCATATACAATTAAGGATGGTTGGATGGGTATATGATTCTACCTTTATTGAAATTCTCAGTATTGGTCCTTAGTCAGACAATAGTGCAAGTTTAAGTCACAAGTTCGGGCTATTTTACTTCAGTCTCAAGTTCGTAATACTGGGTTTTCTCCATCAGTAGTCACTACAAAAAGCCATCAGAATGATAATGGGTTCGGTAAAGAGTTAGCAGAGAAGAGTATCAAAGAGTAGAGATTTTATCAGCGGTTGATTCTCACGGGCTATTTATGTTACTTCACACATCTTCAACTAATTGGACATACAGGGTTTACGCTGCCTCCGTTTCCATCGTAACCATAGTGTGTATGCTTCCGATTCCGCAAAGACATCGTGGGGGAAGAGAGAGTGGGTGTTCTTTGACTTTTCTTGCATTCTTTGCGAAAACACTCTTTTTCCACATGTATCTGCAGTTTTAGGGGGAAGAAATGTGCACATCGGGGAAGACTCACGTGATCGAGCTTACAATTTTATTACTACCGGAGAGACGTCCGCAGAGATGATCAGTGATTCGGTTTTGTGATTTTGGTGTTATCATTTCAAATTTCGCAGGTTGTGATGTGCGAAGTAGCCTACTTATGTGAGAAGATCTTGCTGATTTCTTGCATGTTACCCCCGAACGGAGTTTCCAAATTGAGCATAATCGTTACTGAGTACTCGTCAGATTTGCTTGGTGTGGTTTACGATGTCATCTACAAATTCCGCTGCGAACTTAAAAAACTTTAAAAGTTAGAAGACATGTTAACTACATCAAAGTTTCGAATTTGCTGAAGACGGTTGTCAGTTTGGGGGGAAGCTGATTCAGAAACTTCGCCAAAAAGAAGTGTACGAAGAAGCCGTTAAAGACATGCAGCATGAATTGGGGGAAAGTTAATCCAGTTCATGCATATTACATCATTTGACTACAAGTGAAGAAAAGTTCTCAAGCTGAGGTACAAGATGATGACAAAGAGCGTAAACTGCAGTCATCCTCAGCAATTGAAGAGCCTATGAAGACCTTTCTTTATTTTTATTTGTACTTGTAGGAAATGGTGTAAGTAATCCCATATGTTGCCACATTGGGGGAAGATTGTTAGGAATGCTCCTAACACGAAAATGTGACAACATATTCGGTATTACAATAGCTATCTTGTTAGGATCAAACACATGGACTAGAAGCATCAATTATGTAAAGTCATGTGTATGGTTGCCTTTGTATACCCTCCTAGACTTCACTAGGAGGGTGAGCCTTGTTTGTGTAATTTTAACTTTCACTTTGAATAAGAAAACCAGGCCTTTTACTTTCTCTCTCAACACTCTCTCTCTCTAAACTCTTACCACGGAGATGATGTATTATCATCATCCCTGACCTCCCGATTCACAATATTATCACCAAAATACGATCCATCAGTATCATCCCATAATAGTACTATCAATACCTCTCCATTGACTATGAATAGAATGCATAAGAATAGATTAACACGTAAAAGCATATAACGTAATAAGACTACACATCATATCTAGAGAGTATAAAAGAGTAATCGTATCATGAATGTATAAGTGTTTGAGTAATTGCATCATAAAGCAAATCATGTAATTGATAAATGAGTAAAGTAATTTAAGCATGTATCTCCCTCAAGTAGTTTAAAATGAATAAAAGAGTAAAAGTGGGGCTATGACTCACCTTAGCAGTAAGGTTAAAGTAAAGTTATGTCAAAAGTATCACGGGAACAGCTCCAACACACGACCTGAATAATAGGGAAGTCTGAGATTTCGATGGTTTAAGTTTGACTAGATGTGAATAATGATTGTGGAAAAGTGTCGGATAACGGATTGGACTGTGATGTGAATGCATGATATGCTTAAAATGCATAAAGTTCAAAAATAATATTATATATAATATTATCTTTTTTTATGTCTTTAAACCCAATAATATCATTTCATCGAAAGTGGTGAAACGAAACGTTAAGTTAAATCGTTAAAGTTTGTTATATATAAATATAAACGTAACGAAAAATAAATATACTGAAACGAATGACAAAATGCGAGTAAAACATGAAATAGAAATGATTATAAATAATGTTACTGTTCATCCCTTGGTCTTTTACAGAATTTACACTTTTTACCCTAACGGTGTAAGTTTTGCACCGTTAGTCCCTAGTTAGTAATTATTTATATTCTAAGTCCAAAAAGGTTCCAATTTGTCATTTTGTGACTTTTATTTACTGTTTCTTCGTTATCTATCCATAATTTGCATAAATGGCAGTTTGATCCTTAGTTTTCTGAAAGTTACAGGTTAAACCCTAATAGTAAAATGTTTTTGCATTTTTAGTCCAAAATGTACAAAACTTGTATATTAAAATTTCCGAAAATTACAATAACTTTATAAAGCTTATTTGAACTTATAGAAACTGCTTATTTTACAAAATAGCTTATTTTTACATTATTGGGCTTCTACCGAGACTAGTAAAAGCCAATTAAGAGATTTAGAGCTGAGGACATTCAAACAAGTTTGGGTCTGAAATTGGGCTATTTTTATAGTCCTAAAAATGTATTCGATGTGCTTATTAGACTGCTTATTCGCCATGGCTTATTGGGCTTTTAATAAGCCCACTCGACATATATGTTAAGTTAAAAATAGTTCCGACTAGCGTTTAGTTTAGGACTTTTAAAGAGCTTATACGAGCTTATTAATGAAAACTTAAAACATGAACTTGTTAAATGAGCTTGTAAAAAATCGGTATGAACAATAAAAATGATATGATGTGTGTATGATTTCGAATTTATTAGTCCATTTCTTATGTCTATATAACATGGTTACAAAATGTGAAAATGACATATTATGCTAAAATATGATTCGATATAAATAGAAATGAGATACGATAAGTAAATAACGAGTATGTAAGTGTCGAGTATAGATAATACACATGTTCTTAGCCATCCATGAAGGAGGTCAATGATTATGTACGTAAAATAAATAAACGTAAAGCGAATAAACGTATAAAAAGTGATATACGATCGAAATAAATAAAAGTACAATGCATGGTGAATCGAAATAAACAAAATGAGTATGTAAAGAGTTTAAGGGAGCTTACAACACCGAAATGGTGGGACGTTTAACATGTAAAAGAACTAGGATTCGAGAATTATGAATGTGGCACGTTAGGATTTGCTACGAAAGGATCGGGTTCATCATTTAAATGTTTGATAATGGCTTGATCGACTAGTGATAGTTCCTTGTTCCTTCGAATGTACTGGGCAGTAGGAACTTAGGAGAATAAAGTGTGTGAAATGAATTTGAGAATGGAAGGTGTGAGAGTGAATACGTATACGAGGACATGCATGTATATAGTGTAGTTTTTATTGTATTCTATGTAGGCAAGTTAGGATTGTAGGATAAGACATGATTGGAGAATCCTTCCAGAATGTAAATCGAATATCATGGATATTTGGTTCGGGTTATAGTATCAAGTGGGGTGTACAAGTGTGAATATGTACAAATATCTTCTAGACATTTTAATTACTTCTTAATTATACAAACCATGTGATGATCCACCAATTACGAATAGTCTATGTTTATTTCTATATATAAACATATTAATAATCAAATCATGCGTACGCATTATGTACTGTTCCCACCGCAACCTAATTTAAATATAGAGTCTTTGGTGTTTCTTAAAAAATTTATAATTCGATATACAAGAAAAAAAAATCCACAATAATTTCTAACGTGTCCAAAACATCTAAAAGTGTGGTACATGAACTTGGGAACTCGTATTCGACTAGAAAACATGAAATGTATAGGTGAAATTTGATTTGGTCGTGTTTGAGTTAAATTAATAAATATGGGTCGGATTTGTACATGTCGCGGTTGTGATTTACTTTGTGTCTCGTTTTATGAGTAAACCTTCGAATTTGGAAATGAGGTTGGTTGAACTTGATTATTTGTAGTATGGAAAATTGAGTTGTGTGAAAAGTTTCACATGCTATGTGTCGAATTTAAAAGTTATCGATGTCAAGTAAAGTGTGTTTAAATCGTATGATATATAAGAAATGCAAATTTTTGGTTTGGACCATGAATAGTAACAGGCTCAATTTGTTGGGTCATAAATAGTGTGGATTCGTTTGGTGTATTTAAGTGTTTTTATCGGACGTGGTCTGCTTGTAAGCTCGTTCCGAAGCATCATGAATAACGTAACGACGTTTGAGTTATAGAATGTAATAACAAAATTTTAAATTTGCTCATAAAAATGGTTAAGTGAATAGTAATTATGTGTTAATACTAGATTAACATATACTAATGACTAGGGAATTTTACGAGTTGTTACATAAACAGCAAGAAATTTGGCAAGCAAGGCAGGCAGACAAGTGGTGGTTACAGGGACTTGTTTTTGTAAAACGCGGTTATAGTTTAGGGTTTATATGTACCTAGTTCTTTATAACCTAGGCTCTGATTCGCGGAAACATTCGGGTCATGGGGTGCTACTAAAATTGGTAATCACAACACAAGGTAATAAAGAACGGAATACATACTCCGTTTAAATACATTCATCCGAGTTAAATAGCGTTTACAATAAAGTTTCAAATTCAGAAAATAAGGCCCATGAGTTTAGTTTTCCTATACAAACAAGTCATAGTTATGCGTAAAAGCACTTCGGAAAATAATCTATGACCCTTACCACACCAATGCCTTGCAACAATCAAGCAGATTAAACACCTGAGAAAAACATGCTAAAAGTCAACAAAAAGCCGGTGAGTTCATAGGTTTAGAATGTAGCAGTAAAGTAATGAGTTTGGACCAATAGTTTTGTGTATGAACATTACAACACATATAATGCCATACAAAATAGTCTATCATGCTAGCACTAAGTTCATGCAACCGAAGCTCGACAGTTCAGTGCGCTATGATGTAGCACATAAATAATAATTAGAGGCCCATAGCGAGTATTTAACCTAATACACGTGTAGTCCGACTTGGTATACGCTCGCGTTGACCCGTCTGGCCAACCGAATGGGGGAGTCACCCCAATAGATCTATTAATATCAATCGCGCTTCCCAGCGGGAATTAACGGTTCATGAAGGTGGGCATAACAATGGGTTCAGGGGCTTAGACTAACTACGCAATAGTTTTGAGAAAATGAAACATTGTTGTGGTCCAGAAAACGTTTTGCATGCTTCTCACCCCATAGTTGTAAAACAAGTATAAGTAAAGTGGGGCTATAAACTCACCTTGGTAGAGTAAGCAGTGAATGAAGTAATCAGAGAGAGTATGGTACCAACACGCGACCTATATTAGTAAGGCATGTCTTAGTTCAAAATTTTAATCTAAGACTCAATGAAATTAAATTCTAAAATTTTAAAGTTTTTATGTTATTGTTGCTTGTGTGGCAGCATTTAAGTTTAAAGCAGTTTTCTAAGTATTTGTAGGTATTGGCTCTTGGAAGTGCGTAAGTGTATAATAATAAAATATCAAGGACGAATAAGATTCCGGTTCGAAAATAACCGAAAGACGATGTACGAAAAGTAATTACGAATAATAATAGACGTTGCCGGAATATGGGAACATTATTGTTAAAGGTATATAAAATAGTAGCTATGAAAGTATATAAATATTTATTTTTGAAATATTTGCTAGGAATATATTTTGAAGTGTATGAATAATTAATTGTAGGTAATGGCTTTATTTAAATGATTTGTAATTTGAGAAACTAGCTTATAGAATTGTATAGAAAACGTTTCGTTTGTCAATTTTGATAAAAACATGATAAGTATATTTATTTTGATATAAGTCGGGCATGACCCGTGCATACATGCTTGTGTTCCACGTGGTTACTATGTGTTACGAAAATATGTGCTAAGTATTATCCGTTTTATAAATGTTATAAAACTTAAGTAGGTTTTCTAAAATAACATTTTTAAGTGTTTACGAATTAGATATGCAATATAAGTATATTAATTATTTACATGTCTAGTTTCTATCGTTTTGTAATATGTGTCTATCTGTATATATTATTTTAAGTTGTAAAGTAATCTTATAGACTTGATATAAAGCGAGACGTGAAATGCGTTTTCGATAAAAATAGAACGAGTCAAAATAGACGGACTAAACAAAAGCGCCCTAAGTTGTTGCATGGGAATGGGCTTGGCCCACTGGCGACGCAAACAGATCCATAGGTTGTTGCGAATGGGCTTTGGCCCATTGAAGTATATAACACACAGAAATTTTCCCTTTTTGAGCAGATCACATTGGTGCTCTTACTAAATCATCCAAAAAAAGTACTCAACGCAAGAGTGAGTTGACTACTTGGCACCGTGCATAAGAAGAAAAAGACTCGACACTCAACCAACAAAAAAACTACAAGTACAAGGCAAAGCCTTGTTTCAAAGTCTATGACCAGTTTAATTACACTCGATGTGAAGAAAAGACGATATAGGACGCTCGTTTTCAATCTATTTGACATCATGAATTTGAGTATAGCCTGACCACAATGAGGCTCGAACTGAGGACCTCACTTTGATGGTGTCAACAAGGCTAAGTTTACACTATAAAAACCAACGACTTGTTTCGAACTCGACTTATAAGATCTACTCACACCACTGTAGTTAAAGCATTACTCACTCATTCTTGACTCGACTAACCAAACGCATCTTATAATTTTATCAGGTTCGACCAACACATAATCCGAACATAGACAAGAACCTTGACTCCTCGCCTTTAGACTAGCACGACCTGTTGAGGTCGACTCCAAAACCAACACAACTCACACTCAAACAAGTAGCCAAGTAATAAGCAACTAATTACGTACAACCAAACCGAACATATATGATTCGACATAAGCTAAGGCTTAAACCACATATTGCTAATAAACAAGTCCTATAACAAGCAGTCAAGTCATTTTTGTCTCGAAATTGAAACGATATAGGTTATTACGAATACGCAAAACCGCAAGACCAAAAACAAGGAAACAGACTTCCATTTTTGAGCCACGTTAAAAGCTGGTTTTTGACTTGATCAAAATCTTACCACACAAGAACTTTAACACAAAAGTTGTATCACCAGTACCACATAAAACATCTATAACCAAGAACGCATAAATCGTACCAACAACAATAACATCGATTGATTCACAAAACAATGACAAGATTATAACAATCAAGCTCCAAAATTTTTCCAAACAACATACAAGAACTGAATAGAACATAATGATTCCCACATATTTGAATGAAATCAAAACAACAAGAAGTTTTTAGAACCTTACAAAGGTATAGCCGACTGACATAGATTAACAATAAAACCCGAATCCGATTCCAAGCTAACCCAAATCAGAACCCCAGCTAATCTACACCTCCGATGTAAATCAGTACCCTTTGAAGACTAGATCTTGTGAAGATTATGGTGAGTGAGATTTGAGTGTGTGGATTCCCTGGACTTCGAATAACAATAAAAAGAGGACACTATGGAAAGCCTTCGACATTCTTTCTAGCCTGGAAGTTGAGGAGCATCCGTTTGAAGCCAAACTCATTCTCAATCCTCGTCATCTAATCTCTTCCATATCCGTTGACCCTGGGGAAGGGTTACATGAGAGCGACAGTACGCTTCGGGAGAAAGGAAAGGTATATAGATCCATGGACAGTGATGGTGATGGATGATGGTCTGGGAAGTTGGAGAAAGATCCAAAGAAGAAACGTTAAAATATGGGATTGGATGTATGTGGCGGGGATACCAGGGTAGGGATAAGAGGGATAAAAAAAATATCTTGTTTTGTTATATTAAGATGTAGTTTGTGTACCTCGTGTCCCGTTGGGCTGAGGTGTAATCGTGGTCCCCCAGTTTGGTATAAACACGAAAAATATAATTCTGAAGACGTTTTTATAAAACTGGTATAAAAGTAAAATTTATCGACTCCGAAAATAAATTATAAAATTAAACCGTTACTAGTGTGTTGTCGGTACGCGTGTGGTATTGTTTTTCAGGAAAAGTGAGATAACCTCTAGCTTTTATTACATTGAAGTCTGTAAATGTCAGAAAGTGGAAAAATTCACTTTTTCTGATAGGGTTACATAGTTTTGCGA
This sequence comes from Artemisia tridentata subsp. tridentata, assembly GCA_021014915.2. Classification (NCBI taxonomy): domain Eukaryota; kingdom Viridiplantae; phylum Streptophyta; class Magnoliopsida; order Asterales; family Asteraceae; genus Artemisia; species Artemisia tridentata. The sequence goes on along the minus strand of CP139504.1, from coordinate 151,734,506 downwards.
GTTACTGTCTGCTACAGCGTGCAGGTTTGCTTCCCGAATAGTTATGCAAGCTCATGAATGCTTAATTTAACAGTTAAGTAATAATAAATTAACATTTATTATTAAAATATTAGTGGCAAAGTTACCGTTTGTCACAACTCTTGTCTACTTGGATTTACACACAATCCAAATCTTCATACGGATGATCACCTCGTCCAAATCTTCACATGGACGATCACCCCGTCCACTTGAATCTTCACCCGATCCAAGTCTTCACACCAAGTCCAAGTCTTCACACACTGACACACCAACTTACACAAAGTCCTAATCTAGATACATCACTTCACGGACTTACACTTTGTCCGTATTATCCTAACACACCTAATCACGACTCACACACAAGTCGGATATACGAATTTACAATATATACAATTGAGAGAGTTTGGGGGAAGAAGAGAATCGTAACACGAGTTACGTGTGTGTGATGACCAATCTATAACAATTCATTTCTTGACGAATACGAGCATTCTTCTCTTGCACTTTGATATAGAGTGTAACGGGATCACTTATAAACACATATCGACACGTTATAGTGATCAAAGAAGAGAGGAAGAAAGACCAGAATGTTTTTGTGCAAAGAGGGTTATTTTTCTGAGTAAAACAATGTTGTATCTATAGGCACCAGGAGGAGCGGGGGACGGTCCCGTAAAGTTGGACGGTCCTTTATATATAAGGGACTGTCGCCTTATTTACGGGACCGTCTCAACAGACGCTCCCATTTTTTTCCGGATGTGGTGAAAGTTTATCTGTTGTAAAACTTATCCCTGTATCTCGGGTTTTTTTTAACAAAAACCAACTGCTTATTTCATAATAAGCAGTTTCAAGAAAGCATTTCAAAAAAGTAAGTTTTTTTTTTCAACAGCAACCAAAAGCAGTTTTAGATCGGCTTAAACTGGTTATCATAATAAGCAGTTTCATTAAAAAAAAAACCAACTGCTCAAACTGCTTATCATAATAAACCAACTACTCAAACTGCTTATTATGCAACCATTATAAGCAACCAACTGCTTTTTTAAGTAGTTTCAATAAGCAACCATTATAAGCAACCAACTGCTTTTTTAAGCAGTTTCAATAACCAACCATCACCATCACCAAATCTAACAAAACCATACGAAACACAACCACCACCAAGATCTAACAAAACCATCACAGATCTATGGTTAACCATCACAGATCTACAAAAAATTTAAAAAAAAACCATACAATTTTTTTTCATACGAAACACAACCAACACCAAGATCTAACAAAGCCATCACAGATCTATGGTTAACCATCACAGATATAAAAATAAAAAAAATTAGATATATTTTTTTTTTCATAGATGTAAATAAATTTTCAAAAAACCCAAAACCACCATCATCACCAACAGTTTCAAAACTTTCGTGGACGTCCGAGCGCAAAGGAAAAAAAGTCTCCGGCTACAAAAGTCCCAGACTTGAATAAAGAACCATCCGTAGATCACCAAAGAAGTTATTCAAGATCTACAAAAGTCCCGAAATTGAACAAAGAACCTGCGGGACATAGTTCATACATGGGTCCCAGATTTGAACAAAGTACAAGACATAGGTTATACGTTCGAGATCAAGTTAGCGAATATTTCATAGAGCGAATTCCTGAGCTTTTCCATAGATACATCATAAGTATTTATAATGTGGTAGGTGATGGAAATTGTGGATTTTGGTGCGTTGCCGTCGGTGTTGGTCTCCACGAAGGTAGTTGGTCCGACATTCGAACTCTTTTAATGCAAGAGTTAGACACTCGCAGGGAATATTACACAAGTATATGGTGGCATGATGGCTTTAACCAAATTCGGCTCTCGGTAGAATGGTTCGGTTCTGGATTTGCACCGCAGGCCTACTGGATGAATATGCCAAACACGGGGTTGATTATTGCTTCATTGATTAACCTGCCAGTTGTATCTATATCCTCGCGACTAAGTTTTACGTGTTTTCCGCTTTTGTCCGGTCCAGACTCATCACAAGAAAGTGACCCCCTTGTGATTGCCCGTGTGGGGACGGGGACGGTGCTCACTACATTTATGTGACGCTGGATGAAAAATTCACCACTCCCCGATACTCACCCACAATGGGGGGCGTACAGACTTCCCAATGCATCCACATGCGAAACTTTATATTCCGATCGACAACGCATGTATACTGAAATTACTGAGAATTGAAGAACACAAACATAGTAAATGATTACTGATTTATGTTGTAAATAATTATACTGACAAAACATAGTAAATGATTACTGATTTATGTTGTAAATAACTGTTTGTATTATGACACGTTCAAAACATAGTAAATGATTAAAAAATTATTTAAATTAATAATAATATTATTGATTTATGTTGTAAATAATTATACAAATTCTTTGGCCAGATGGAACGAAATAATCCTTTCTTGTGTAATTGTCGGAGAGGATTCATTATAGAAAGAACATCCCGTACACGCGCTACTTATGGTCAACCGTATTATGCATGTCCTTTTTCAGTGGTAAATAATCATACGTTTGCTTATTTACGTAAATATATAAATAATTTGTTTGTTAAGAATACATTTCTTATAATTTTCTTAACATGTAACAGCCAGGAACAGACGATTATGGGTGTGTATACTTTATGTGGAAGGATGCTTTTGAACAAAAGTACTTTAGTCAAGCCTCTTCTTCAACGCAATGCTCAAACTGCGAAGCTAAAGATAATAAGATTGACATGCTTGAAACAAGAAACAAGATTGTTAGTGCAAATATTACGATATTTAAACTAAACGATTTCTTCGGTTTTAATAATGACAAACATGTAACTTGTAATACATAACGTAAAATGTGCAAGTTACTTGTAAACACAAATCATCAATGCATACTTACTTCAACATCTCTCGACGCCTCAAGTATGCTTCAACAAATTCGTAGATTTCCATCCCGACGTAAATCACTCAAGGTATGGACAAACAAATCTACTACTTGACAAATGATCAAAGGATTATATTTTTCTAAACTTCACATTTTTATAAATGTGACAAAACATTTTTCAAAAATACATTTTACAAATTATTTTTGAATTAAAAAGAAATGTTTTATTTGGAAAAATCATTTCAAATTATTTTGAATTAGTAACAGCTATTCCCCCCCCCCCCCAAAATAGCTCCAAACTTCCCCAAATAAACCTTCACCACTGAAAGACAAAATTTGGAGCGTCTGGAGCGTTTTTGACACCGACGGCTCCACGGTTCCGTTAAAGTTAACGGAGCCGTAAGGTATTTAACGGAGCCGTCCGTACGTAACGGCTAGATTTTTCTTTGCCTATAAATAGTGGACCATTTCACACTTCCAACTTGATTTTTCCAGTCCTTTTTCTCTGGTCTAATCCCTCCTCACTTAGATGACTTTCTTTGATCATTTGGAGAGTCTTAGTTTGTTTAAGAGTGATCCAATCCTCCATTCAAGTGATCCTCTTCATTCCTCTTGATTAGCAAGAGAAGAACACAAAGTATCCAAGTAGATACAAAGTGTTGTCATCCCTCTTGATTAGCAAAAGAATAACACAAAGTATCCAAGTAGATACAAAGTGTTGTCATCCCTCTTGATTAGCAAGAGAAGAACGAAAAGTATCCAAGTAGATACAAAGTGTTATCATTCCTCTTCATTTGCAAGAGAAGAACTCAAAGTATCCAAGAAGATACAAGAGTTGTAGTTGTTAGGTTCTTGTAACATTTGTTACTTGATCATATGATCTTTCTAGTGGAGAGTGATCATGTATCTGTCAAGATTGAAGATATCTCTTGAGCATTGGGTTGTAGTATTGATCTATAGTGGATCAAAGGGGTAGATTGGGTAGATCGAGTCAGTGGAGTAGATCATTGTGATCTGTCAAGATCTTGGAGATCTCTTGAAGCCATTGGGCTTGTGTGGATTGATCAGTGGATCAAGGGTAGATCGGGTAGATCGTGGTAGATTGGTGCTAGCTAAGATTAGCACTCGACATCTAGCTTAGTGTCGGAAATAGGATAAGCGACGTGTATGGTGTAGATCGGTAGATCGTGTAGATTGTGCTAGCTAGATAGCACTCGACATCTAGCTTAGTGTCGGAAACAAGTTAAGCGACGTGTACGGTTTTCTCCGCCTGAAGGGAGTTTGTTGATTAGTGAAGTAACTCTTGAGTTGGGTACTCGGGGAGTGGAGTAGGGCGAAGAGGAGCTTCGTGACCGAACCACTATAAATCACTGTGTCCGGTTTGTGCCTTCTTACTTATCTCTTTACTTTCATTTTATTCTTTAATCGCTTTATGTTTATATTTGCATTGTGTTTATGCTTGTGTGGCTAGTTGCTTATGTTATGTATGTGTTATGGTTGATTGTGCTTGTGTTGTAGTTTAATTTATTCATCCCTACATGATATATGATCATTGTTGACACTTTTCATATTACGTCACATTTGATCGGAGTTTGATACAAAAGTTTTAAGTTTTAAATGGAAACGTATTCACCCCCCCCCCCTCTACGGTTTCCACAAAGATGTTATTGTCTCAAAACACGATGTTAAAGACAAGAATAAAGATGCTGGAGACATCACTGGAAATGGAAAGGAATCTCGTGGATCACGTATGTCAGTCGGGTGCAATACTTCATGAGCTTATAGATAACATAAATAATCTTCATGTGTAGTAGGTGTTCTTATTTTTAAATAATGTGTTAATGTTGTTGTTACTGTTTAATTGAATAGTAACAGTTGTTGTTGTAGTTGTTTAATGTGTTAATGTTTAACGTATTGTTGTTGCTGTTGTTGTTGTTTAATTAAATAGAAACAAATTAGACGAATACAAAAAAAAAAACATAACACAAAAAATATAACAAATAAACACTACAAAAAACATAACACAAAAAAAAAAAAAAAAAAAAAAAAAAAAAAAAAGGACAACTAAACGACGAAACCCCGGAATACGGGGGTCTTCTTTGTAAAATAGGGAGGGTCGTTATAACCCCTCCCATACTTTTTGTATTAACGAGGTTTTGTAGCCCGCGCGTTGCCGCGGGATGTTTGTATACGTAAGTTAGGAAGAAAAAAAAGAGGTTCGAAGAATTAATAACTAACGTAAATATGACACGATAATAACGTAAATATGACACGATAATAACAGAAAACGTCATATACTATATATAAACAATGTATACAGACAATTTATTTGATGAAATAGGAATCATTTGCAACCATCGAGGGCAGAACCCAAAAAATGTGGATCCGAAAAGAGCTGTTGCATGTATGAGTGATATTCCCTTGGCAATGACAGACGAACTTTTCCTACAAGGCAACATCTATGATAAAATGGGTTGGTATATCGGGTGGAGCTAGCTTGACATTTTGAGCACAGGCAGTTACAGAAGCCGAATCTGTTGTACTTGACAGGGGGTCCTGTAAAAGAAAATCAGGATCAGTGAACAAACCGTGATAGAAGGAAAAGAATTCGTTTAGCTTGATAATGAGATAGTTATAAGATTTTGAGGTAGTGACCCTGCATACACACTATTTGTTGTCGGTCTCCGTGCCTGGCATCGCTGTAAAGGAACATGGCGGCTGCCTGATTCGGCTTGGGCAGCTGATATTGCTGTACGTGTATCTGCAGGTGGTTGCGCGTCTGCTGCAAGTTTCATAATAATGCTACAAAGCGTAAAGTATTCACTTTATTTGTTCATCTATGTTAAAATAAAAAGACTTGCATTAGATTTCTTATGCAAAAATAAAACATCTCTAAACTTGATCCTGACCAATGTTTAGGACTCGTCTAACATATTAGTTTCCATATTCCCTGAGTTAAATTAGATAAACCCCGCGTAACTGAATACGGGATAGTTGCAACATAACACATATAACATAACAGCATACGATATAGAAAATCTACATGAGCGAAAATAACTTACCACGCATTTTGGTCGGGACTTTTGGGCCAAATTGGTTTGTGGTCCAAAATTGGGAATTGTTCTAAGAAACACAATAATTAGTTTACTCAAAAGGTTTTCCAAACACGCTTTCTTGCATTTACAAACACAATAATTACATAATCTCATCGAAAACACATTCTCAAACACCAGATGTTTGAATGAAGTTAACTATTTCCAAAAGTTTCAATGTGGGTAATCCAAAAGTGATTATTCATATCGTCACAATCACATATAATACAGTGCAAGGGGTATTGGAAATAAGCTAATCCCAATTGTCATTATTGTAAGAGAAATAAGCTAATCCCGATTGTAACAGAAATACCTGATCCACCTGGTCGTAGCTGCTGATTTTTTGAGCAGGAAGATGGACGCATTCATCCCCAAATCCCAAAATCTACTTCGACACGTCTGAAGGAATCATATCAATAACGTACTGAACAACGCAATTTCTGCATCGCATGATAAAAGTTACAATTATTAACGACTGTCACCTGTCCATACAGATTGCAGGTTTGGCAACAATTTGTAGAACATTTATGTTTTAGAAAAAGTTCTAGTCAGGATGAGTTAGTCAGCATAGAAATCGAGAGCCTCAAACATGCTGCATTACAGCCACAAACATAACATAACAGTTATCAAATATTGCAGATCTAATTGGACAAAGGAGTCTTATATTAGATAAATAAGAGTATACTCAATTTTTTTACAATTTAGAATATATATATATATATATATATATATATATATATATATATATATAGCGTAAACACATGGTCGTGGTCCCCCAGAGTTTAATATTGTGCATCTTTCAATTTCAATCCCAAACAACCTCTAATCTAATAATGTGAAGTTTTAAAAAAGTCAGTATGCTTAAGAGAAAGGCAAACCTCGATAATAAGGACCATGAAATCCCAGCTCATCAGTCATTTGACCCGTCTAGTTCAAAATTGTCATTCGATAGTAGAAGTTACACCAAGCAGTAACACACCAGGAGCATTTTCTGTTGCGTGCACATTCTTTAGATAATGGAACCACTCAATCCTACACTGTCATAAAAGCAAAAGTATCATATCGTTAGTTTCAATCAGGGGTTACCAAATGAGTTGTTACACATGAGTGAGGTAACAGGTCAAAGCATGTTGGTTTTAGTTGAACTCAAAGTATGCAAACACTTTTTTATCAAAATTTTTCAGTTTTATACATACAACATGTGGTAATTACAATAACAATCTAACTTCTATTCGACCTTTAAGCTTTCAAGATCTTAGCCTATAACGCATAAATTCGAAATATTGAGTAGCCTCTCTGACTTTCTAGATAATCAATTAAAGCAAAACATGATCATTACAATTTTCTCAAGACTTTAAATCACAATCATGGTTAATATGTTGTAACAATGTAACCTGCTCATAAATAAATTAAAGATACACTCCAAAGTATAGCTACAGTAACAATAGTATTGTGCATTTTGATGTAGTCAATGTGATCCTATGTGTTTCAACAAATAACGTACTATTGCTCAGTCTTTACCATTATTAGAATTTAGGGGATTGTATCAGTGAGTAAAAAAAAAAACAAAACATACTCTTCAAATATGACACTGTATAGACAAACACTACTAGAAAAAGGGCTATCTTTGACCCACTTTTTATGACCCACGCTACAAGATGACGCGCAAAGAGCAAAGTCATAAAGTAAGATTCATTTCGAGTAAATTTTCTATTGGGGATGACTCGTTTTCAGAAGCGTCATAACATATGGGTCATAATGTTGTGGTATAAAAGGGAGCTTTTTTTTTTTATTCATAGAAACACACACACCCCACACCCATAACTCTCTCTCGCTCCCACCCATAAAAAAAACACACACGCCTCCGCCTCCTCCGGCAACCAGCACCACCACCGCCGCAACAGTCAGCCACCGCCACCACACCGTGCCTTCCCCGCCACCTCCTCTCTTCGATTCGGTAACCCACGCGCTCTTTTTCACCATTTTATTCAAAACCCTAATTGTTTTTATTAAATAAATCGTGTGGATTAGGTTTAGGCAGTGTTGGTTTTGTTATATTTAATTTGATTTGTTGTAATTGTTGAATTGTTGTTTGTGTTAGAATATTTGTTGAATTATTGTTGTATTTAGGTTAGATTGGTTGGTGTTTGGTTTGGATTTTGGATGAGATATCATTGTTTTAGATGAGGCTGAGAGTTCAAGTAAGTTTCCGTTAGTAATTAGCACTTGGCCCTTCTTAGATGCTGTTAGATCCGGATGGACGGCTATCAGTGCTGGTTTATCTTCCGTTGATGCTGTTGTGGAAGGTTGTTCCACATGTGAGGTACTTCAATGTGATGGTACAGGTAGGTCCCTACAAATTGGTAATCAACAAGTATTCATTCGTACTTTAATAATTGCTGAGATTTGTATAGTTTTTTAAATGGGTATTTGTTAAGGGTTAATACATTCGGAGGTTACTAAAGTTTTCAAAAAAATTGAAAAAAGTTACTATAGTTTTTTTTTGGTTGAATTAGGTTACTAAAGTTTCCCAGTTCGTCTTTTCCCTTCAAACTTTACTTATTTTCACATACGACAAAGTAACTTAATTCAATTTTTTGAGAAACTATAGTAACTTAGTTCATCTTTGGGAAACTATAGTAACTTAGTTCAAATTTTGGGAAACTATAGTAACCTAATTCAACCAAAAAAAACTATAGTAACTTTTTTCAAATTTTTGAGAAACTTTAGTGACCTCCGGATGTATTAACCCTATTTGTTAAACAGTTGGACCTGGTGGAAGTCCGGATGAGAATGACGAAAGTACAATGGATGCCTTAATCATGAATGGGGTAACAACACTTAACATTGATACATTAGACTGTAAATGATTGTGATTGAAAACAATTAGTTTTACTGTACATATATTGGGTCTGCTAAGATTCATATAGGCAACGATGGAGGTTGGAGCTGTTGGTGCCATGAGATACGTAAAAGATGGCATAAAAGCTGCAAGGCTGGTAATGCTCTACACAGAACACACAATGCTTGTGGGTGATCAAGCCTCAGCCTTTGCCATTTCAATGGGTCTTCCAGGGCCCTCAAACCTTAGCTCAACTGATTCAATGGAAAAGTGGACTAAATGGAGAGCAGATCGATGTCAACCTAATTTTAGGAAAAATGTCCTGCCTACAAATAGCTATTTTGTTGGATCTTTTTAATTCTACTGTACCAGATAGACATAGTCATGCGGATTTTTTACTAACCCCTAACGTTTATCAGATACCGAAACATTACGTCATGCTGCAAATGCTACTATCGAGAGACTCACAACCTTGGGATTTCCTAGAGATTCAGGTGACTTCAACCTCCATCTTTGCCTTTTTATAATCTGCGTTAATCAGAACCAGATACGATAACAGCTGTAATATAAACAAACACTGCACAAAAGTACAGTTCTTTGAAGCTGTAACAATATGATGATGTTCGAGTTCTTGGAATATTTTTCATGAAAGTAAGTAGTAAAACTACCAAGACATTTTTGTAACAAAAAAGGACCGTCATAAAAGTCAACCAAATTAGAAGCAAATATTATAAACTGATTGTCACGGCTGATGATGCAATAATCAGTTTCAAAGTATTAATCTAGTACCCAGTTAAGGGTGACTGCTTATTTGATCTTGTCAGTAATCTTTATTTGTTACTTTTGGTAGTTGTGGCTGCTGTTCGTGCTTATGGAACAGAAGAACTGTCCTTAAACCATCTGCTCGAGCAAAATCAACTAAATGAGAACCAAGAGCTCACAGCCCCAGTAGCAGACAATGTCACAGCCCCAGTAGCGGAAAATGTAGGGAGTTCAAGTGGTGTAGGGGAAGGTTCAAGTGCTGCCAATGAAACCACCCAGAATGGAGATTTATCCGGGTTTGAGGAAATGCAGAGGGATGCGGAAATGGAAGGTGAACTTACTAAAGACTTGCAAAGTGAAGATGCGTTTTCGGATTATGACATGGAACTTACAAGGGAAAATGAAGCCATCGACGAGTACTTGGCTCTCGTTTCGGTTTAGTTATTGGATAGATGTTATGCATGCACATAATGCTTTTTCTGTACATGGGGTTTCGCAGTTTTAGTTCTGATTGACGAAGGATGATGTAACTATGTTACTCTAATCTGGTTTTGATATATATGAAATGCGTTAATTTTGTACAATTATCAGGTTTATTGTCAGTAATTATGTATATAATCAGGTTTTAAAAAACAGAAAAAATAAAAAAAAAATGATTTTAAGGGTAATGACACGCAAAAAGGAGAGTCATAAAACGTGGGTCATAAGTGCGCGTCATAGAGGGATGACGCACATATGCGAGTCATGAAGCTTTATGACTGGTCCATCCTTGACGGGCATTTGCGCGTCATCCGACCTCTTCTTGACGCGCATTTGGCGTCAAGGATAGCCCTTTTTCTAGTAGTGAAACTTCATCATTTACCTATGGGGCGGCGGCTGTTTTGATGTTAACCCAAAACCTAAAGACAAAATTCACTGAGCGTTGTGTTGTTATAACTCAACATACTGATATGTGAGCGAATATCAGTAGTTAAACAAAACTTAACCTCAGCCACTAAAATAAGAGTGAGCTTCAGTGGGTCTCAAAGTGAAGAATGAAGAAAATTTTTGTGGGTTTGAGATATTTGTGGTTTGAGATACTGATGGATGGATATCAAGTGTTTATAACAAACCTTAAATTGAACCCTCCCAAAACTGAACCCCCACAAAACTGAACCCCAGTCACTGAACTCACTCCCTAAACCCATACACCCCACTCCCTGAACCCAGTAACTAAACATGAACCTCAGCTAGTGAACCCACTCACTGAAACCTGACAAAGCATAAACCTGAGAAGCACGGGGAAACAACGAAGTACTCTGATATCCAAACTTTAGCATGAACCACACCTGATTCAAACCAATTACTAATCATCAAAGTTACATTCTTGACATTTGGCCTTCCTGGAGCGATACTATATACAGATACTCATTAACACATTTAACCTGTATCAAAATCAAATACAGATGGAAATCAGTGACTTGTTGTATGCATATGAATAACATTCTTGACTAACACATGCTGAGATATGTTAACCTTAACAAATTAACCTTATCAGGGCGTTTGTCTAATCTCATATATGGGCTTATAAACCTATTGAAAACTTGATAAGCTTATAAGCTCAATCATTAGGCCTTATGAGCTTATGAATTTTATAAGCTCAGACTTAAGTGGATAAGGCCATAAGGCCACTATTATGAGTTTATCAATTTTTTGAAGGTCATAAAATGCGCTTAGACGAACAAATTAACCTTATCAGGGCGCTTGTCTAATTACCTGTAGACCATTGTTCAATACTTTGTTATTTTTCTTCCAACTTTGTAATCTATCATGCCCTTTTGCTTTTGAAAACTTTCCCACTTTCCTGTCCTCGAGCGAGTCAGCAAGAAATTGACTTTAGTAAGTCAACAGATCATATAGAAAAATCAAATTGTATGCACACAATTATCAGTTACAACAAACTATTAATACCAACAAAAATGGGCAGATCACATACCTCTCTATCCGACTCTGACTAATTAATACAAAGAACCGGGCTACTATCGCAAGCCAATCCAGAATCGCATGTTCTTCGACGGACGCATACAATTTGGATAGTCCAGATCGCTGCCAATTATTATGGTATCCCCACCTATTGTTGTTGGCCTGCACAACAATGAATAATCATTACCTGATGCTTAAGCGACTACCAATACAGAAAATTGCACTTTAAAATAAAATCAAGCGCGCCTAGTCTACATATTGTGTTATCGAACTATCAATGAATCGCCGAGTTGCTGCTAGTGAGAGTAGCATGAATTTTATTTAGCTTGTAACCGTTTATGCTTAAAATGAGAATATGCAATACGGCCACAAAGTTTTGGCACCTAAGCCCATGCCTTTTGTTATTTCTTTATAATTACTCTAGCGACATCAGATTGCAAACAGATATTGGAAACAATAGTGGGTTTAAAACAGTAAAAGTACATGAGATAAGAGAAAGTTGGCTGACCAAGCAAAAAAGATCCCGATTGCACGATAACAACCTAAGTCAATCAGAATACACATACAAAAGAAAACACACTATACTTTTAAATCAATTTCACTCTCCGGTTGCACAAAAGCGTATCTCTCAGTAGCAGCTTCTGCAGCCACATCAGCAGGCGTTCTAATCACGGAAGTAATCTCATAATAATAAGAACCGATAATTGGTGCCAGTTTCCCATTCACCACATCTGTATATCATTAAAATATATAATAACCATTCAAATGAACCTATTAACAATAATAATTAAACAATACCTACTTAAGGAATGTTTGGATTACCTTATTTTTTGGGCTTATGAGCACATACCTGATATTTCTTATATACAAGGCCAAATATTCGTTGAACCTAAACCATCAGTTAGAAGGTTGCAGCCTGCAAGAGAGCACAGATATTACATAAACGCTAAAATGAACCTGTTATTGCTAAATATGGCCATAAGCCAGCCAAATAAGTTAAACCAAACACCCATGTAATGTTAAATATGGTGTAATCCTAGATACCCACTTGATTCTAGTGACAACGCTGACACGCTTATTGAAGGCTTAGTTAGAGCAGAGATGGCTTTATTCAGCTCACAGTATTTTCTTTCACATATTTTATCTAGTTACGCTCACTCGTTGCTAAACCAACGCGCTAAACTAAGACAATAAACCGACCGACTGAACCCACCCTTTGTATCCCCTGAACCCACCCACTGAACAAACCCATTGGGCCAACCACACTGAGACAACCCACTGAAACAACCTCATGAAATAACCGACTGACCTAAGCCTCTAAGAACAAAACAAAGCAAGAAAATTATTAAAAACCAAAAAACCACCAATTCAGTATCCCGAACTTTAAAAATAAATAATTTACTAACCATCTTCAAGCAAACAAAGAAAACATAGCAAGAAAATTAAGTAAAACAAAATAAAAATATGAAATTGAAACAAAACATATGCTACTAAGCAATACACTATATACATTCTAACACGTCCAATAGAAATCATTGAAGAAACCATAAACTTACATACCTACTGACAGTAAATAAGAGACCCAAGAATCGATAACAAAAGTGGAGATCAAGATACACTGAACCTGCAAACAATGAAACTCACTAAATCATTTAAGCTATAGATATGCACATACACACAATCAAAAGGGCATGAATACGAACCAACAAACGGTAACACCGAAGCGTCTACTTTCAAGATCCTTCATTTCAAAAACCCATAACAAAAACAAAATTAGATTAACAAACAAAATTAAAACATAGAAAAAACATCTTACAGCAAACTTGTGTTGGGAATTAAATATTCTGAAGTTCAAGAATTGGGAATTTCTCTAAGTATGTTTCTGCTGGTAGTATATTTGTTTCTGCTGGTAGTGCAAAGTTTCATTCCTGCTGGTAGTGTATTGATTCTGCTGCTGATAATGCTGCTGGTTGATGCTGCTGCTAGTGTACTTGTTCCTGCTGCTAGCGATAACTCATTGCTGCTGCTAATGTACATTCTGCTGCTAAGTGGATAAGTATGAAAAGATATTATGTGTATTTTGGTCAACAATATACGGTAGATAATATCTTACCCCATGTGCTTAGTTAACAAGTTGTGTACACAGATACATGTTGTATCTTATGTACTGACACACTCAAGATTAGTTAGCAAGTAGTTTATCAAGACTTTAAGCAATATTGTAAAGATCTTCTTGGACTATAAAAGAAGATCTTAGACTAGATATTATGTGTTGGTTGTAGTGTTAAAAATACTTAGAACTTTCATAACTGTTAGAACAAGAACAAACACAAAAATATCACAAGTAAGAAAAACTTAAGATTCAAGGTTGTAACCCTAGTGATAACTCAAGATCACTCGTATTATTATCTTAATAATATTGAATCATTTGGTGATAATCTTTTATTGTTCATTGTCATATAGCAAACATAACTGTTCCATTTCCATAACCATAATAACCTTCTAAGTGTGATTAAGTAGATTCCGCATACTTAATCATATTCACTCAATATATCATACACACAAAGTACAAAAGGTTTAACCACCTTAACCGTGTGTCGAATCTCTAACAAGTGGTATCAGAGCAAGGCTGATATTATTGATTTAGAAGAAGAAGCTTAAGAAATGGATGTTCAGGATACTGCTACAAATGTTGCTGCAAAGTTACCCATGATCAAACAAAATGAGTTTGAGTTATGGAGGTTGATAATTGAGCAATATTTTATGGTTCAAGATTATGCTCTTTGGGATATCATTATGTATGGTGATTCTTTTTCACTAGGCTATTCAGATGCTATCATTGAAGGCAAAACAGTAAGACAAAAAAATACTGGACCAGTTTCAAATGAAGAAAGGATACAGAAGAGAAATGATCAAAAAGCAAGAAACTTGTTGCTTATGACCATTCCTGGTGAACAGATGCTATCCTTTAGCAAGTATCCAGATGCAAAAACTCTTTTTGAAGAGATTTGTGCATGGTTTGGTGGTAATGAAACCACCAAGAAAACACAAAAGACATTGCTGAAACAACAATTTGAAATTTTCAGTTCAAATAGCAATGAATCTCTTGATAAGTTGTTTTCTAGATTACACAAGCTTGTCAGTCAGCTAAGTGTATTGAGTGTTGAGATAGCAAAGGAAGATCTCAACATGAAGTTTTTGAGAAGTCTACCTGATGAGTTCCACACTCATGTGGTTGTCTGGATGAACAAGCCAGATATTGAAACCATGAAACTCAATGATTTGTTCAATAACTTCAAAATTGTTGAACAAAGTCTAAAGAAGTCTGGAAACTATGGTACTAGTTCTGGGGATGTGGCACTCTTGTCATCTCTTAGTATTAGTAAATCAGAAGAGGTAGATGAAGATGGAAGTGTTTCTACTGCTATTTATGGTGGTCCTTCTACTAGTTCACAGAAGAATGTTGCTGGACTTGGAGATCCATCGTTTTATGTATTCATGTCTAGTCAAACTAGTGGTTCTTCTCTAACTCATGAAGATCTTGATCAGTTGGATGATAATGATTTGGAAGAGATGGACATCAAATGGCAGGTTGCTTTGCTTAGCATGAGGGCTAAGAAGTTCTGGCAGAGAACTGGTAAGCAGATTACCATTGATGGTAATGAAACTACTGGGTTTGATAAGAAGAAAGTAGAGTGTTTCAACTGTCACAGGTTAGGACACTTTGCTAAAGAATGTAGAAACCCAAGGAAGCAGGATAATAGAAGCACATGGTATAGGCAAGAGAAGAAGAAGGAAGTCACAGTTGAAGAACCAAGGGCTATGCTAGCCATAGATGGGGTTAACTATGACTGGAGCTTCATGGCTGATGAAGAGGAAGCACCAACAAATGCTGCTCTTGTGGCCACTGAGACTGCTCTAATGGCCTTCTCTGATTCAGAGGTAAATTCCATAACCAAATGTTCTGAATCATGTTCTGCTCTTAAAGATAATGAAGAACTTAAAAGAAAAGCTGATAATAGGCGAGAAGAACTAATTATTGCCTTAGCCAATTTAAGTAATCATAAAAGAGCTATAGGTGTGCTTGAAAAACAAATTGCACACTTTCAAGGTAATGAATCTAGGTTTACTGATGACTTAAATGCTCTAAAAAGAGGAATAGCATTTAGAGATGAATTACTTACTAGTCAAAGTAAACAGTTAGCTGAAGCCAATAATAAAACTGAAAATGTTAAGATAACTGTAGATGCTTTAGCTCATGCCTCAGAAGGAATGAATAAGATTTGGGAAGCTCAAGTAATCGATAAAGCTAAGTCTGGTTTAGGATACAAATCTGTTCCTCCACCATATAGAGGTGTTCCTTCACCTCCAGGTGTTGACCTAGCACACACAGGTTTTGCTGAGTTTCAAGAACCAATAATGGAATATGGTTCTAAGTCTACTGAGGGTCCTAAGATAGAAAAAGAAAGTTTAGATAAAACTTTACTTTATCAGGACAAGGTGTCCTTTGTTAAGAAAGGAGATGCTATAGTTGTTGAGGATTGCACAACTGATAGTGATGAAGAAGATCAGGTTATGTCTAAACCTGAAGTGGTTAAGAAAGTAGGAACAAGTGTTCCTAAGATAGTCAAACACAATACTGCTAAGCCTAAATCAAACATTAAGCATGTTAGGCAACCAGTTAGATATTGTGAACAATATAGAACCACCAACAAGCCCAGAGGTAACCAAAGGAATTGGAATAACCTCAAGTCTCATCAACTAGGTGATGAATTTGCTTTTTATAACAAAGCTTGTTACACATGTGGTAGTTTTGACTATCTTGCAGCTTTCTGCAACCATTGGGTAACTGGGTATGAAAACAATAGGGTGAATTTCAAAAGGCAAACTCCTCAAACTCACTTTCACTCTAGTTCTAGTGTTAATAGAACAAAACCCAAAACAGTCTCAAATAAGTCTATCTCAAACACAGATCCTGCTGGTAGACAAATGGTTCCTGCTGCTAGACTAATTGTTCCTGCTGCTCGACCATCTATGACTGTTAACCCAAAATCAACAGCTAAGGGTGCAAGAACATTTTTCAAACATGCACCAAAGACTGTTCTAAGGCCCATTCAAACAAAAGCAGTGGTTCAAAAACAAGTTTGGAAACCAAAGGGTAGAACTGAAAAGTTAGCAGTTCCTGCTGCTAAGCAATCAGTTCATTCTGCTGCTAAGGGAAACAGGGCAAATGCTGTTAAGGCCTCAGCATGTTGGATTCTTAAATCCAATGTTGCATCAACTGTCCTTAAAAGATTAAATTACATTGATGCAAGAGGCAGATCCAAGTCAGTAATGGCTTGGGTCCCCAAAAGAAACTAATACTTCTCATTTATGTGCGGGAACATTCAAATGATCAGCAAGAGGATCAAGGATACTCAGATAGTGGATGTTCAAGGCACATGACAGGCAACAAGTCTTATCTCTCAGATTTTCAATCAATAGATGGAGGCTATGTTACCTTTGGAGGAGGTGTTGGTGGCAAAATTTCCGGTAAAGGTACCATTAAAACTAGAAATTTAGATTTTGAAGATGTGTTCTATGTAAAAGAGCTAAATTATAATCTATTTAGTGTCTCACAAATGTGTGACAAAAAGAACAATGTTCTTTTCTGTGAGACTGAATGTCTTGTACTTTCTCCTAATTTTAA
Source organism: Artemisia tridentata subsp. tridentata (assembly GCA_021014915.2). NCBI lineage: Eukaryota > Viridiplantae > Streptophyta > Magnoliopsida > Asterales > Asteraceae > Artemisia > Artemisia tridentata. The sequence goes on along the minus strand of CP139504.1, from coordinate 151,717,267 downwards.
GATGCCTGATGAAAGTCAAGTACTTCTTAAAATTCCTAGAAAGGGCAATATGTACAGTGTTGACATGAAGAACATTGTTCCTAAAAAGAATTTAACTTGTCTTGTTGCAAAGGCCACATTGGATGAATCAATGAAATGGCATAGAAGGCTTGGTCATATTAATTTCAAAACCATAAATAAAATTGTTAAGAATGGTTTGGTAAGAGGTTTTCCTCACAAAAGATTTGAAAATGATCAAACATGCATTGCTTGTCTTAAAGGCAAACAACACAAAGCCACTTGTAAGCCCAAGATTTTTAACTCTATCAATCAATCATTGTTTATGCTTCATATGGACTTATTTGGACCTGTTTCAGTAAGTAGTATCATGCATAAGAGATATTGTCTTGTTATAATTGATGACTATACTAGATTTACATGGGTTTTCTTTCTATCTACTAAGGATGAGACTACAAGCATCCTTAAGACATTCATTACACAGATAGAAAACCAAGTAGACAAGAAAGTGAAAGTCATTAGATGTGATAATGGGACAGAGTTTAAGAATAGAGTTATGGATGATTTCTGCAAACAAAAAGGTATTAGGAGAGAATTTAGTGTTGCTAGAACTCCACAACAGAATGGAGTAGTTGAAAGGAAGAATAGAACACTAATTGAAGCTGCTAGAACTATGTTAGCTGATTCTAGGCTACCTATAACTTTTTGGGCTGAAGCAGTTAGCACTGCTTGCTATGTTCAAAATAGAGTTTTAGTTGTACAGCCTCACAATATGACATCATATGAACTTTTTAGAGGTAGAACTCCTGCAATAGGATTTCTTAGACCTTTTGGATGTCATGTGACAATTCTCAATACCTTAGACCATTTAGGAAAATTCGATGGTAAAGCAGATGAAGGATTCTTTGTTGGATATTCTCTTAATAGCAAAGCATTTAGAGTATACAACACGAGAACTATGATTGTAGAAGAAAATCTACATGTGGAGTTTTTGGAAGATAAATCCAATGTAGAAGGTCAAGGACCAAAATGGCTATTTGATCTTGAAGCTCTAACCAAATCAATGAATTATGTGCCTGTTGTTGTTGAAACTAATGAATTTTCAGGTTCACAAGCAACAGATGAGGCAAGGTTAGAAAAGGAGACAAACCAAGATCATATATGGATGCCAATATGGTCAAGTACAAGTGTGGAATCAACTTCAACAATTGATGAATCTTCTTCTGGCAAAGCTAAAGAGGGTGTTGAAGATGAAAGGAAAGAAGATGGAACTCTGGAACAACAAATTGTTTCTGCTGGTGATTCTGCTGTTAGGCTTAATGTTCCTGCTGCTAGGCCAAATGATTCTGCTGCTGGCCCTTCAGAAACGAAAGAAGCAGAATTCTCAGATAATGAGGTGGATTTCAACAATCTTCCATCAAATTATCAAGTTCCTTCTACTCCACAAACAAGAATTCACAAAGTCCACTCCCTAGAAAATGTGATTGGAGATGTACAATCAGGTGTGAAGACAAGACAACAACTGATGTCTTCAGACCAACAAGGGCTTCTTGATGCCCTTTATGCTTCAAAGCAGCATGAGTTTTCAAACTCTTGCTTGTTTGTATGTTTTCTCTCACAAGATGAACCAAAGAACATTCTGAAAGCCTTTGACCGGATCTAAACACACACGTTGTGTAGGAGATACTTTGAGTATATACTTGATAGCACACGGAATTTACTACCAAGTACTTAGAAGAATGTTAGTTTGTGTTTGGTGATTGATTAAGTAAAACAATAAGAACACCGATATCAACCAAACTTATCACTTCAATATATCGAACGATTACAATTATGAACTTGAATAATCTTAGGTATTCGATGTATTCGATATGAATGATATCTGTGTATCGTATGTTTGTATTCGTATATGAAACCCTAATCTAAGGATCTCCTTTTATAATGTAAAGAGTCCTTTACACGTTAAACATCTAACCATATCATTCTATACAAATAAGATATTTATCATATCTTTTCTATAATTATCTTCACACGGTTTCACCTTGATCTCTTAAGCAGTCCTAACTGTTCTTCCTTCAGCAGTTCTAACTGCTCTTCCATCAGCAGTCTTAACTGTCCTTGTATCAACAGTCTTAACTGTTCTTGTATCAGCCGTACTAACTGCTTAAGTTTAATTCCCAACAATCCTCCCCTAAACTTATGATTTCGATGCAAATCAATAAGTTTCTTGAATTAAACATCTGATTACTTTGATGGGGTGGATTCTTTCAAACACTTGACTTGAATCACGAAACACTTTGAGAATTATCTTCACGTATCATACTCTTTTGACCAACCCTTCCAAAATTACCAAAAATTAATTTAATTCCATCAAGGAATTAATTCCTTATACCAACCCAAAGTTAATTCTGCATATCAACCACGCATTGAATGCCATTAAACCTTTATTAACTCTATAAAATCTCGCATATCCACACAAAATCTTCTTCAACACAAATCTTTAATTCTTCAACCACAATGAATTCTTCTCCACCAAATATCATAGAAATTTCATCTGACTCTTCTTCAGATTCCGAAGATTCAGGATGGAACAACTATTTTCCTCCAAACTATTCTTCAACTTCAAGAGTTAATCTTTCAAAGAAAAAGACTGAAGTATCCTCGTCCGATGAACCTTCCTCCGATGAACCTTCCTCCGATGAACTTCCTCCTTATGTTGATGATTCATCCTCCTCTTCGTCTGACTCGTCTGACGATGATGATGAACTTCAAAAACTATCAGACTTACTAACCAAAGAATTTGAGAAAGCAGCATCATCAGTGAAGATCCCTGTTCCAAAGAAGAAGCCTGAGAAGAAACAATTTCCATCTCCAAGATCAGTAATACTGGCACTTCCCTGCAAAAAGGTGTCTGAACTCATGGGTAGCAGAGGAGCCCGCAGCAAAACCATGCCGGATATCACTGGAAAAGGAAAAGGAAAGCTTGAGTAGTTGTAGTTGTGTTGACTTTTGTGTTGGTTGTTTTGGTATCTTTTGTTGGTAGTTTTTGTTGGTTTTTCTTGTAACCGTATGAAGCTTTGTAATGAATCCACCTTTATAATGAATAAACTTTAAGCACTTCTTTATAATTCATCTCTGACTTCTTAATTCCTCCCCTGTATTTCATAATCATCAATCATCTTTAACAGCAACTAGAACAAATTTAATTCCTTCCCTTGTTTGGAAGAATCCTCACCATTAGATGAATTAGAACATAAGTATCCAAACTCAGCATCCAATAAGACCATTTGTACAAGTTACCATCAATTCAGTTGTTTTAGTTTCAAACTGCTCTCAACACTTCCAGATGTATTACCTTTTGAGAGAGGTGTATCACAGAGCATAAACTCAGTAGGAACTAAGTTTTTAACAATCAGTACAAACTGGTGAAGCCAGCAGTTCAGACTGTTTACTCCAGCAGTTCAGACTGTTTAACAAAAAGTTTTTAGAGATAAAATCAAATTTTGAATTTTAATTTGTAGATTCGAAAACAGTTTTATCCACTTATAGTTTTTAGCAAACTATCAGCTATGAACGGATTTGACTTATCTTTACCAATAGCCATTTGCTATGGACTAGCCAACTCTTCACACATAGATTTGGTGAGTTGATAACTAACCAGTTTTTGGTAAACTGTCAACCATAAACGGATTTGAGTAGTCTTTACCAGAAACCGTTTGATCTGGACTAGTTGATTCTTATGTTGATTAGACATGGTGAATCAATTACCATTTGTTGTGTGACAAGCATTCACACTTGACAATCCAAACCACCATACTTTGTAAAACACAATCCAAAGCAAAAAAGCTTTTCTTAACCTGAAATGTTAGTCCAAAACCAAAGAAAACACAATACATAATATTCTCTTTTAACAGTTTATTCCATTTGACTAACAAATTCACAAGCAGTCTTAAAAATATTCAAGCAGTCTCAACTATACAAATAGCACAATTAACAGTACAAATTCCAAAAACATTTAGACATTTAATCTTTTGAAGGATTAAGCATTCCAATACCTGTTACCAAGTACTGAAATCTGCTTACATCAAAACCTTTTGTTAAGAGATCAGCAAAGTTGTTATCAGTGTGTATTTTAACAACTTGTATTAACTTCTTTTCAGCACAGTCTCTTATAAAATGATGTCTAATTTCAATATGCTTAGTTTTTGAATGTTGAACTGGATTCTTAATGATACACATTGTACTGTTATTGTCTATAAATATAATTATGTTTAAGAAATTGTACCCATAATCAAGCATTTGGCTTTGAATCCATAGAACTTGAGCACAACAACTTGCAGCTGCTACATATTCTGCTTCAGTAGTAGATATAGCCACCATAGTCTGCTTCTTACACTGCCAAGAGATTAATCTTCGACCTAAGAATTGACAACCACCTGTTGTAGACTTTCTATCCATGCTAGCACCAGCATAATCAGAATCAAAGAATGCAACAAGATCAAATGCAGACTCTTTAGGATACCATAGCCCCAAGTTAGGCTGTCCCTTAAGGTATCTGAAGATCCTTTTTACTACTGTGAGATGAGACACCTTAGGATTGACTTGGAATCTTGCACAGGCACATACAGCAAACATGATATCAGGCCTAGATGAGGTAAGATACATCAGAGACCCAATCATAGATCTATACATGTGCACATCCACATCTTCACCACTGTGATCCTTTAATAACAAATGTGTCTCCTTGTCAATTGGTGTGCTAGCAACCTTGGCATTTGTGAATTGAAATTTTCTTAAAATTTCACCAACATATTTATCCTTAGCGATAAATATACCATCTGAATTTTGCTGTACTTGAAGACCTAGAAAGAAGGTAAGTTCTCCCATAGAACTCATTTGAAATTGGTCTTTCATCAGCTTTTCAAACTCCTTACACATCTGTTTCTTTGTAGAACCAAAAATGATGTCATCTACATAGACTTGTACTAGTAGAATATCACCCTTTTCCTTCTTAATAAAAAGAGTTTGATCAATTTTCCCTCTATGAAACCCATTCTTCAGTAGATATTTAGCAAGGGTTTCATACCAAGCTCTTGGAGCCTGATGCAATCCATATAGAGCTTTCACCACCTTATAAACCTTGTCAGGATGCTCTTGGTCTATAAAACCTGGAGGTTGTGAAACATAAACCTCTTTATCAATAGTGCCATACAGAAATGCACTCTTCACATCTATTTGATAGACCATAAAACCCATAAATGAAGCATAAGCAAGAAATAATCTTATTGCTTCAATCCTGGCAACTGGAGCAAAAACTTCCTCATAATCTATACCCTCCTCCTGAGTATAGCCTTGAGCAACCAATCTTGCTTTGTTCTTTATAACAATGCCCCTCTCATCCTTCTTGTTCCTGAATACCCACTTTGTGCCAATCACTCTCATTCCCTTTGGTAGATCAACCAGAACCCAAACATTTTGAATTTTGAATTGAAGTAGCTCTTCTTGCATAGCTTCAACCCAACTTGATGATTATAAAGCCTTTAACACATTCTTGGGTTCAACCTGAGATAGAAAACATACAAACATGCAATCATTCTCATCTTCATGATGTTTCTCTTCATAAACCACACTGAGAAATCCATGATGATCTGGATCTTGAATTTGCCTTCTGGTCTTGACTCCAGATTGTACATCTCCTATGATATTGGTAAGTGGATGATTCCTATGCACAATAGTATGGGGAGTAGAATGAACTGCATAGCTAGTAGGCATGTTTTGCAGACCATCTCCAAAGAAATCAAACTCATCAGCTTGAGAAGTAGTATCAACTGGTGAATCAAGATGAGGTTGACTTGGTCCAGCAGTATCAATATTTTGCTCAGCAGTTGGAACTTGAGGTTGAGCAGTGCTAACTCCATTGGAACTGCTCGTTGGAATTTCAGCTTCTTTACCATTCTAACCACTTGTTTCAGCAGCATCTTTCTCTTTGTCTACACCACTTGATGAAGGAATATCATCTTTCTTTGTAGAAGACTCATTTACAGAACTTTCTTCCATGACAGGTATGAAAATGCAATCATCATCTTCCTCTTCTGAACCTGCATCATTTTTAGTATTTGTACCTGTAACAGGCACATAATTCATGGAATCTGAAAGACTGTCTATATCAAAGATCTAATCTGGACCTACACCTGCAACATTTGGTTTATTCTCCAAAAATTCTATGTGCAGATTTTCTTCTACTTTCTTGGTGCTTGTATTGTACACCCTAAAAGCCTTACTGTTTAGAGAATAACCAACAAATAAACCTTCCTCAGATTTCCCATCAAACTTTCCTAGTTGGTCTTTGGTATTAAGGATAGTAACATGACAACCAAAAGGTCTCATGAAGCTTAAAGCAGGGGTTCTACCTCTAAGTAACTCATAAGCAGTCTTATTGTGAGGTTGTACAACTAAAACCCTATTCAACACATAACAAGTAGTGCTAACTGCTTCAGCCCAAAATGAAACTGGTAGCTTAGAGTCAGCTAACATTGTCCTAGCAGCCTCTATAAGAGTCCTATTCTTTCTCTCAGCTACACCATTTTGCTGTGGGGTTCTAGCTACACTAAACTCCCTCTTAATACCTTTTTCTCTGCAAAAGTCATCCATCACTCTATTCTTAAATTCAGTCCCATTGTCACATCTGATTACTTTAACTTTCTTATCAACTAGGTTTTCTACTTCAACAATAAGGGTCTTAAGTATTTCACTTGTCTCATCCTTAGTTTTCATAAAGAATACCCAAGAAAACCTACTATAATCATCAGTGACAACAAGGCAGTATCTCTTAAAGTTCAAGCTATTCACAGAAGTAGGACCAAACAAGTCCATATGCAACATATATAAAGCTTGAGAAATAGAGTTCTGGGTCTTTGGCTTACATGAGGCTCTGTGTTGCTTACCCTTAAGGCAAGAAACACAAGTTTGGTCATTGAGAAAAATTTTGTTTGGTAAACCTCTTACCAATCCATGTTTAGCAATTTTGTTAATGGTTTTAAAATTAACATGACCAAGCCTCCTGTGCCACAACATTGATTCTTCCAATGTGGCTTTTGCAACAAGACAAGTAAGTCCAACCTTAGGAACTAGTTTATTCATCTCAACACTGTATGTATTATCCTTTCTAGGGATTTTAAGCAATACTTGACTTTCATCAGGTAGCTTGAAATCAGGGGAAAGTATAAGACAATCAGTATCAGTAAATAAAACTTTGTTCTGTTTATCACAAATTTGTGATACACTGAAAAGATTGTACTTAAGTTCTGGTACATAATACACATTTTCAAAATCAAGGTTACCAGTTTTAATTACCCCTTTACCAGTAATTCTTCCTCCAACACCACCACCAAAGACAACTGGTCCTCCATCCAGAGCAATAAAGTCTGAAAGATATGACTTGTTGCCTGTCATGTGCCTTGAACATCCACTGTCTGAAAATCCTCTATCTTCTTTGTCATTTGAGGGATGTTCCTGCACACAAAATAAAGGTGTTAGTTTCTTTTGGGGATCCAAACCATCACTGGTTTGGATCTGCCTTGTGCATCAAGATGAGAAAACTTGTTTGAGGTCTTTGATGCACCATTGGGTCTGGTAAGATGTTTATCCCAATGTGCTGAGGCCTTGACAGCATTGCCCCATTTTCCCTTAACATTTAAGTGCCTAGCAGTCGGATTTGCTGGTCTAGCATTGGAACTGCTTGTTTAATCTTAGGCACCCACTTCTGATTAGCCATTGCTGTTTTCTGATAAAAATGCCTCTTAACTGTTTGTGCATGATTTGAAAATTGTTTTGCACTAGAAACAGTTTGCTTGTTATTAAACCACTTATTTTGACTAGCAGTTGAAACTGTTTTGATGCCAGTCTTTAACATAACAGCTTTAGGTGACATCTTGTGATTTGCATTAGGGTTTGTCAATCTAGTTGGACCATTTTGATTTACCCTAGCATTATTATTCCTGTTCACCCTTGCATTCCCAGTAACCCTCTTTTTCCATGGATTAGAATCACAATAAGCAGCCATATGCTCAAAACTTCCACAAACAAAACATACTTTTCTAATCATAGCAAACTTATCATCCATTTTCTTAGATTTTGAATGATTCCAATTCCTATGACTACTCTCAGAACTTGATGATCTGTTCTTAGTCCTATACATCTCAGCATATCTAACATTTTTCCTAAATAGTTTTATGTTTTCAGTCTTAACCACTTTAGGAGCATGTTTAACTTCTACCTTAACAAACTTAGGTTTTTCTTTAACCTCTACATTCTCATCATCAGATGTCCACTCCTCAATAGTTGGAGTATCTGAGTTTCTATCAGAGGACATCTTTTCCTCAGAAAGAGATTTATCACTAGCACTCACAAAAGCATCTTCTGCCTTAACAAATTTAACAGGATTTTCACTAATCTTAACACCATATCCAGGAAATTCCATATCCTTAAATTCTTCTAAACCTGTATGAGATAAATTAATTCCTGGTGGAGCAAACATTCCTCTAAAGGGGGGTGCAACTGACTTATAACCTAAACCAGATTTAGCTTTGTTAAATATTTGACTCTCTACAATCTTCTTAACTCCATCTGAAGTATATTCAAGAGTGTCTACACTTAACTGGATGTTTTCTTTCTCCTTTTTAAGCTTCTCTAGTTCATATACAAGTCCACTCATTTTATTTTCTTTTATTTCCAATTCCCTCTTTAAAAGACCTATCTCATCAGTAAAGTTTGACTCATTCTGTTTATAAAACACAATTTGTTCTTCCAAAATAGCTAATCCTCTTTTATGATTTGACAGACTAAAACTTATTTGATTATATTCAACTCTAAGATCATCATACTGTTTCTTAATATTTTCATAATCTTTTAAAGCATGACAAGAGTTAGAACATTTTTCAGGTTTATATACCTCAGTGTCTGAGAAAGCCATCAAACCCAAGTTAGCTGGTTCCTCTTCTTCCTCCATGAAGCTCCAATAAAATCCAGCTCCATCTACAGCTACCATAGCCTTGGAAGAAGGCTCTTCAACATTAACAGTTCTCCTTGACCTTTGCTGATTCTTAAATCCTTGACCCTGGTTGCTTTGTTGTCTTGGACCTCTACATTCCCTGGCAAAGTGCCCCATCTTGTGACAATTAAAGCATTCCACCTTAGACTTATCATACCCAGCAACATCTCTTCCATTAAAGGTAATCTTATTCCCAGTCCTTTGGTAATACTTCTTAGCCCTGATGCTTATCAAAGCCAACTGCCACTTCAAATCCATAGCTTCCAAATCATCTTCAGCAATTTGAAGAAGATCTTCATTAAAGATCTTTGACCCACCAGACTGTTCTGACACAAAAGCATATATGGTCTCTTCAGTCAAGCCAGCAGTGCTAGTTTTTACACTAGCAGTGCTAACTGTTGGTATAGCAGTACCAACTGCTTCTTCATCTTCATGATTAGAACTGTTTGAAGAAGATACAAAAGCCATATTCCCTGAACTGGAACTGGTACTACCACTCTTCTTGACTTTTTGCTCAACAATCTTGAGATTATTGTAAAGCTCATTCATTGTCATATTCTCCAACTCTGGTTTATTGCTCCAAACCACAACATAAGTGTTCCATTCAGCAGGTAAACTATTTAGAAACTTCATGTTGAGGTCTTCTTGAGGTATCACAATCTTCAACACAGTAAGTTGACTGATGATCTTCTGAAGCCTATTAAAGATCTGATCCAAAGTTTCATTGCTTGATGCAGTGAAGTTTTCATAACTTTGCTTGAGTAGAGTTTTCTGTGCCTTCTTGGTAGCTTCATTGCCACCAAATCTTTCCACCACTGCTTCAAAAAGAGTTTTAGCCGACTCGTAATGGCTAAAGTTCAGCACTTGATCATTAGGAATTGCCATAAGTAACAAATTCCTAGCCTTCTGATCATTCTTCTTTTTGATTCTCTCCTTGTTTGTAACTGGCTCAGTGTTAAGCTTTGTGACCTTGGAACCATCAGCACGTGTTTCTTCAACAGCAACTGGTTTGAAGGAATCACCATTGATAATAATGTCCCATAATGCATAGTCTTGCACCATGAAGTATTGCTCTATCCTGAGCCGCCATAAGTCGTATTCATTCTGTTTCAGCATGGGGAGTTTAGCAAGGATTGAGGTTTGAGGTGTCTCCATGTCCATCTTCTTAGATTGCTAGTGAGTGAATACTTCTGATTCTTCTAAACTCAACGTATCAAAAACCTTGGGCTCTGATACCACTTGACCGGATCTAAACACACATGTTGTGTTGGAGATACTTTGAGTATATACTTGATAGCACGCGGAATTTACTACCAAGTACTTAGAAGAATGTTAGTTTGTGTTTGGTGATTGATTAAGTAAAACAATAAGAACACCGATATCAACCAAACTTATCACTTCAATATATCGAACGATTACAATTATGAACGTGAATAATCTTAGGTATTCGATGTATTCGATATGAATGATATATATGTATCGTATGTTTGTATTCGTATATGAAACCCTAATCTAAGGATCTCCTTTTATAATGTAAAGAGTCATTTACACGTTAAACATCTAACCATATCATTCTATACAAATAAGATATTTATCATATCTTTTCTATAATTATCTTCACACGGTTTCACCTTGATCTCTTAAGCAGTCCTAACTGTTCTTCCTTCAGCAGTTCTAACTGCTCTTCCATCAGCAGTCTTAACTGTCCTTGTATCAACAGTCTTAACTGTTCTTGTATCAGCCGTACTAACTGCTTAAGTTTAATTCCCAACAGCTTTAGATGATTCAAGTTGGGTAGAAGCTATGCAAGAGGAGCTTCTTCAGTTCAAGATTCAGAAGGTATGGGTGCTAGTTGATTTACCTAAGGATGCAAAGGTAATTGGCACTAGATGGGTTTTCAAGAATAAAAGGGATGAAAGGGGAATAGTGATTAGGAATAAGGCTAGATTAGTAGCCCAAGGGTACACACAACAAGAAGGAATAGACTATGATGAGGTTTATGCTCCAGTAGCAAGGATTGAGGCAATTAGGCTTTTCTTAGCTTATGCTTCATTTTTAGGCTTCACAGTTTATCAAATGGATGTCAAGAGTGCATTTTTATATGGAACAATTGAAGAAGAGGTGTATGTTTCACAACCTCCAGGCTTCATTGACCCACAACATCCAAACAAAGTGTACAGAGTAGTTAAAGCTCTCTATGGCCTTCATCAGGCACCAAGAGCTTGGTATGCAACACTTGCTTCCTACTTATTAGAAAATGGATTTCAAAGAGGAAAGATTGATCAGACACTTTTCATTATACAGCACAAGAAGGATCTTCTGTTAGTGCAGGTGTATGTGGATGACATTATCTTTGGATCTACTAGGAAGGAGATGTGTTTAGAGTTTGAGAAGCTTATGCATGATAAGTTTCAGATGAGTTCCATGGGGGAACTTACATTCTTTTTGGGTTTGCAAGTTAAACAGTCACATGAAGGCATATTTATTAGTCAAGATAAATATGTTGCTGAGATACTAAGGAAGTTCAACTTTGCTGATTCAAAAATGGCAAGCACACCAATGGACTCTGAGAAGCCTCTTCTAAAAGACTTAGATGGAGAAAATGTAGATGTACACACATACAGATCTATGATAGGATCTTTGATGTATCTCACATCATCAAGACCTGACATCATGTTCTCTGTCTGTGCTTGTGCAAGATTTCAAGTAACTTCAAAGGTTTCTCATTTAACTGCAGTCAAGAGAATTTTTAGATATCTCAAGGGTCAACATAGGTTGGGTCTATGGTATTCAAGGGAATCTCCTTTTGACTTGGTAGCATTTTCGGATAGTGATTATGCTGGTGCTAGCTTGGACAGGAAGTCAACAACTGGAGGATGTCAATTCCTTGGGTGTAGACTTGTCTCATGGCAGTGTAATAAGCAAACAATTGTGGCTAATTCAACAACTGAAGCTGAATATGTAGTTGCTGCAAGTTGCTGTGGTCAAGTTCTATGGCTTCAAAACCAACTCCTTGACTATGGGTACAATTTCTTAAACACTGTTATTCATATTGATAATAGTAGTACAATTTGTATTATTAAAAATCCAGTGCAACATTCTAAAACAAAACACATTGAAATTAGATATCACTTTATAAGAGACTGCAATGAGAAAAGATTAATTCAAGTTCTTAAAATTGCTTCAGAATTCAATTTTGCAGATCTGCTAACCAAAGCTTTTTATGTTGGAAGGTTTCAGTACTTGGTAGCAAGTATTGGAATGCTTAATCCTCAATGATTTTAAACTTTGTGTTTTTGTAAATAAATTTTTGTTTGTGCTGCTGGCTTTAAAAGATACTACTGCTATTTAGAAAAGTTTGTGCTGCTAGTACAAATTTAAATTGTGTTATTCATACAGTTAGTCCTATGATTATTCTAATACAAGACAAGTACTTTGTACATTGTTCTTTTGGTTTTAGACTAACAATTACAGGTATGAATATTTGAACACAAAGGATGTTTCAAGTGAAATGGAAGCAGCAGAATGATAATATCAGTTGCTGACATATTAGGTTTATGATGGACTGAGTTTGGGAATTTAAAACTCCTTAAAACTTCTTTCTTGAAACCTAAGTATGCAATTTCACATTGAATTGATGACTTAGTTGGTCAGAATGTAACTGACTCAACTCACTTTCTATCATTTTATACTTTTAAGTATAATGAGCAAGTCTAAGGACATCTGATAGAAAGAACAGCTAGTAAAAGTGAATCTAATACTTGTGTTAGAGGCAACAATTACTATGAGCTGGAAACCCTGTCAAGAAAGCCTTTTGAATAGGTGTATCTTTACACAGGCAGTTATTTATAACTGAAAACATTGGTTCTCACACAACCAGAGGTTGCTTTAAACTGAAATTTTTGATTAAGTGTCTGTTATACACTTAATCCCTTCAAAATGGTTGAAAGCAGTATGGTTTTTCATAATAAAATCAATTACATACTGCTAAGGCAAAAGTTTCTTAAAAGGATTTTCAAAGGGACTCACAAAAAACCATCCATTGATGGACCATGAGTCAAATGCCCCATGAATCACCTCTCATAGGAGTTAACACACCTAGAAGTGATGAGGGCAGTAACTTAAACTCTTAAGGAATTGATGGCTACATGTACAACACTGTCTGATAACAAGTTCTCATTGATAGATCAGATAATGGAGAAAGAAATATTTTGGTACATAGTGAGAGATCTTCCAAACAGGGGAGGATAAAAATGTTATTTGCATCTCAGGGGAGGAAACATCTCAGGGGAGGAAATAAAGTTGGAAGATTAACCAATGAAAGGGAGGAAAAGACAAGAGCATACAAGATGATGACATGGAGGTTGAAAATGACAAGATTAGAACTAAAGGAGAAAGTTCTATCTAGGTCAAACAAAGAAAAGTTTCAATTTCAGTTTACCACGTTTGTTCATCACTTGCAAAGGCATGCTGATAGATGATTTCACTTGTTGAAACAAGCATCCAAGATACACAGCACCATTGCCTCTTATAATTCCTCCATCCAAGGAAATTGCACCATCTTTAGGATGTGTGTTGATATTGTTAAAGTCAAAAGAAAGCAGATAAGTTCATAATAGAAGAAAGTTCAGATCAAGGGTCTGACTATGAAGTGTTTGAAAGATCTTCACAATTCCTCATTTAATTCAAAGAAACATGTTGGAAAGAATTCACATGTTTAGGGGAGGATTGTTGGGAATTAAATATTCTGAAGTTCAAGAATTGGGAATTTCTCTAAGTATGTTTCTGCTGGTAGTATATTTGTTTCTGCTGGTAGTGCAAAGTTTCATTCCTGCTGGTAGTGTATTGATTCTGCTGCTGATAATGCTGCTGGTTGATGCTGCTGCTAGTGTACTTGTTCCTGCTGCTAGCGATAACTCATTGCTGCTGCTAATGTACATTCTGCTGCTAAGTGGATAAGTATGAAAAGATATTATGTATATTTTGGTCAACAATATACGGTAGATAATATCTTACCCCATGTGCTTAGTTAACAAGTTGTGTACACAGATACATGTTGTATCTTATGTACTGACACACTCAAGATTAGTTAGCAAGTAGTTTATCAAGACTTTAAGCAATATTGTAAAGATCTTCTTGGACTATAAAAGAAGATCTTAGACTAGATATTATGTGTTGGTTGTAGTGTTAAAAATACTTAGAACTTTCATAACTGTTAGAACAAGAACAAACACAAATATATCACAAGTAAGAAAAACTTAAGATTCAAGGTTGTAACCCTAGTGATAACTCAAGATCACTCGTATTATTATCTTAATAATATTGAATCGTTTGGTGATAATCTTTTATTGTTCATTATCATATAGCAAACACAACTGTTCCATTCCCATAACCATAATAACCTTCTAAGTGTGATTAAGTAGATTCCGCATACTTAATCATATTCACTCAATATATCATACACACAAAGTACAAGAGGTTTAACCACCTTAACCGTGTGTCGAATCTCTAACAACCTGGTTCTTGCGTTTTTCTTGATGGAAACTTAAAATACTTCCCGCGATTCTCAACAGCAACTTCATTAGCTCCAATAAAATATACATACCTTTCATCTTTATTAGCAAACCTGGTTCCTGTGCTTTTCTTGTTTCGCCATCCGATTAGCTGCTTAACAGCAGCGAAACCCTAGATCTAAAGCAAAGAAACTATCAATAAAAATGAAAAAATAAAATGAGTATTCCAGATAGCGCTAGATCTTAAATAGTGGCTTTAATCAGTGGAACACTGTGCACATAACAGATGGGCCAATAACAGCCACAAAACGAATAAAAAAAGGGCGTTACTATTGCATTTACTGTTCACCCCCTCACAGGCAACTGTAGCAGGGGGCGGATGGGTCGGACGGAATTCTATAGCCATCGGGTTTGGGTACCGAAAAACACAGGGTCGGAGCTAAGACAATAAGTGGGAGTGTGTGTGGAGATTTACAGTGTGGTTATCCAATTTATAAAGCGGGCCAGGCATGGGGCGGGTCGCAAACAGTAAATGGGCTATATGCATCCCAATAAATGTTATGTATATATAATACTTTTTGTACATCATTTTTTCCGTAATCTTTTTTAAAACAATTTATTACTCCCTCCGTCCCATATTAAGTGTCCACAATGGAATCTTGGAATGTTCCAAATTAAGTGTTCATATTGTATTCTAACCAATGAGATGAGACTTTAGTTGGTAAAAATTATATTTGATTGGTGGAGAGTGTAGTTAGTGGAATTTTCTAAACCTTTGTACATTTTGAAAGTGGACACTTAATATGGGACGGAGGGAGTAACACGCAACCGCAAACTCCCAACTAGACACACATAAGTCGTATAAAAAAATATAAGCAAATGTGCTCATACAAATTATAAAAGACATAAAACACACAACGTTTATATATACTAATAGACGAAACAAATAGGTACAAAAAATTTCACCACCAAAAAAATATATAATTTTATAGCATCAAAACTTGCTCCGCCACAAAACGGGGGTGCGACATTTCTAGTTTTTATCAAAAGTAGAAGTTTGCATGTGAATATGTTGTCTTTGTTGGGTAGGTGCAAATGTGAATGTGTTTATTTGTTGGGTAAGGGCTATGCTTATATAAATATATGTTAAAAAAATGGTTAAGAAATAAATTATAATGAAAAAGGGTTAATTACTAGAAGATGTACTTTAGTTCAATATTGACAGTTTACAACAAACAATATCAACTGAATTCATGTTTAATACATTTTCCGTTACTCATTAAAAAAGGACATTAACTAATTAACCTAATATCATTTTCAAAAATCTGTAATGGCAAGAATTTGGTTAAGCCCAACATTATTACTTATGAAAGCCCAGAGCCCAATCACGAGCTCATTTCACAGTTTGCACATTGTTTTGTTAAACAGTAAAACTCAAACAATCATGGGGTCTAACGGCAGGGAGGGATCAAGGACCATAAGTCAACAAGTGCACAATATTTTTTGTACGAATATAAAGGATATAAAAATAACTAAAAGAAACGATTTTTTTTAAACAAACAGTAAGCAAATTAAGAAAACGTATATTTCTTTTAACATATTAGTGGACTAGTTAAAAAAGACATATATATATGTGACACAAAATTTCGAGACCATGTTCATTTTGAAGAAATCGGGAGATTTAACGAAAATTAACAGTAGGCGGAAAACATCTATCGGGTTCCCGTGAACCCCGAACCTCCTAGGTCTGCCCATTTCTAACGGTGTTTGTCATATCATGTATGGTATCAAAAAAATGTTAGGTTTGAGGGTCGTAATCACTAATCAAGAGACTCATCTTGATCGAGATCATTTATGAAGGATCTTTGTGCTTTTGCGTGATCAAAGTTCCGGCCAGTAAAAGCAGGAGCTATAACTGCATGCGGAAGACAACATCCGCTAGCAAAAGTATATATGTGTGTTTAGAAGAAACAACATTATTACATATAATACCAAAAGTTACACAACTTGATGTAATACCATACCAAAAAAAAAAAAAGTAAATTATCTCTTCTGGAAATTGAAGGCTCGAATGGAGTAAGCAAAAACGAATGCAAAGAACAAAAGCAACCCAATGGGCACCCCAGCAACAGGGCCAAGAAAGCTATCCTTGTAACCAAAACAACGGTTCAAATATTCTTCCACGGTTTCACCGTTTGTAAGTTCATCCGTATAGTCTCCGAATTGTGAAATAACCATCCCATAAATAGTCCATGCCACCAGATTCCCCTAATAGTACCATCTCCACCACACGGGAATACTCTGTTGTGTTTTAAGAGCACAAGGTGTAGATGGGGAGCTTTTGCTCCTCATTCGGGTCCCACCACTGCCACATCACCCAACACCTCAACTTCAACTATCCACAACAAACCCCCTCCTCACCAAACAACAAACCTCAACTTCCCCATTAGGGCCCCACATCTTACACATTTATTTTTTTATTCATTTCTCAAAACCTTTAAACCATTTCTCAAAACCCATTTCTGCAAACCCAACGTATATCTCACTTTTTGTCAGAAAGGTTGCTCGCCGTGGCCACGAGGAGATGCCCAACAATGAGCTTCGGCGAGGCGTTCTTGGTGTAGATGGGGAGCTTCGGCTCGCCGTTGTGGCTTCCACGTCGGACGGCGAGCATCAATTCGTTGTCTACACCTTGTGCTCTAAACATAACATTATACTAATAAAAATATGTTAACAGTGAAACAAAGAAAAAAGAAAGTAATATTTAGTTAAACTTACGGGTCGTGGAATAATGAACCCTGAAAACAGATTAAACATTACGTAAAATGAGCCTGCAACGATGGCGGCGATGCTGGCGTTGGGGGTGATGGCGACAGTAATCATACCATAAAATGTCATGTAGAGAAAACAACAGAATTGGAAGTAAAGATACCAAAAAAATTTAGCAGCAGTCCACTTGAACCCGATCATCGAGTACACTATCACAGTGTATACTACTGTTTGCACCAACACATATGGGATCTCGACCAAAACCTGAGCAAAAGTATAAGGCAAAGCAGAGTACATTCCAGTGGTCCTTCTCAATAAAACACAGTTTGTTCGATACCTACAACGGGTTGCACCGCTCCCGCATTTTGGACTCCTAAGAATAGAATGGCAGCGTACATTGAACCGAGGTCGTTATTCAATTCTTGTTGGCTTTTCCTGAAACCCGCTAAATATTGTTAAATCAGGAGATCCGTTGTGAAAGCCCAATCGACTGTTTCAGACTGTGCTTACCTTTTACCACCAAGGTTCCAGAACATAGTACCAAAAATGATCCCGATAAAAGTAGTGAACACAAAACGTACGGCTGTGTAAGACGAGTTTCGCCCGTATGAACAACGTTGTTTCCATAAACACGATGTGCATTGTATGAGGAACGACTGCGAGTATTGAGTTGGGAAGACGAGATCTTTTGTGCCAGGACGTGGTACACTGAATTCGGCAATTAAAGCTTTGTTTCTCCTGTGAATTTAACACGAAGGGTAACAATATGATTGACTTTTGATTCGAAAAATTGGCACGTAAGTATTGACTATTGATGGAATGTGTACTTATGAAGTTCGGAATTTCTGTAGATCGACGTGAAATCAACTCCGAGAGCGATTTCTTGTGCTGAAGTACTAACTTCCATCATCCACGTCGCAGGGTTGTATTCATCCTTAATCTTACTCACGCCATTAATTGCCTGTTTCAGAAAGGTGATGAAACATTGAGTAATGGGTCAAAACAATTTAGGGTAAAAAAGGTTGATATTTTTGGTATGTGTAAAAAATGGGCATGTGTTACTTATACAGGTTTAGCCCAATTAATAGCAAAATAATTTCTCAAATGCACCATGAGGGTACTTGAAACCAAAAAAATATCAATATACCTTACAAATATTTAAATTCCATTCCAATATCATACTTCCGTCGACATGTCAAAGAGTGTTATGGTTATTTTTAGATTATCACACGTAAGTATGAGTATATTATATAATACTAGACGAGTACACGTGCATAGCAAATGGGATTTATAGCGGCATATAGTTATAATGATAATTTGGTTATGTGTTTTGTGTAAATATAGTTGTTTGCCGTTAGAAAATCTCATTGCTATGCATGAGGTTTATTAACAATTATGTGCAAAATAAGTTAGTTTGCATAAAATGCTACTAACAAAAAAAATGTGTACAAATAAAAAATAAAGATAAATCTGGTACTTATAATTATCCACATAATTTTGACTTTGATAGGATTCAATCATTTCTAGAAATACTTTAATTTTATTTATTTATTTATTTTAAAGTTTTTAAAATTTTCAAGGGTTGAATTGGTATAGAACAAAATTAATAGATTAATAGTTTTTTTATCGATGCTTTATAAGTAGTTGAGATATTAACTTTAAGTTAAATTGAACACTTTTTTTTTCCAGTTTTTTTAGAAAATTTAATATAGAAATAGTATGCCAAATACGACTGCAAAAACCACATTTGTTGAACACTTTTTTTTTGAAAATTTGATTTAGAAGGTTCTATTTATTAAAGAGTACATTAGTTTGAGCATCAACACCTCACTCTCTCTCCTCTCTCTTTATTCTCTCTCTCTCTCTCTCTCTCTCTCTCTCTCTCTCTCTAAATTATACATCACCACCACCATCTTCAATAGCCATAATCAAACACTTCCATCATCAACACCTCACTCTCGGATAGAAACCCCACAAACCGGACCATCTTCGAAGCTGTTACGCGCCCCCACGAGCCACCACTTCGCGGTTGTCTTTGCTTGTTTTTTTGGCGAATTCCGGTGATTTTCGACTGCCTGGACCTTCACCGCCCGCGAGTGGAGGTTTCCCACCTCTTTCCGAGCAGTTTCCAACTTGCTCCGTCGCCTCAGCCGCCGCCGGCTGCCGGAATCTGCCGTCACTGCTGCCGCCGATCAATTCTGTCCATCGGAATTTTCTTTCCGACAGCTGAGACTTGTTTTTCTCTCTTAATTATCTGCTTTTTACTCTCCTTTTTTCCTTTTTCTTTTAGACCTTGATTTATCCTTTATTTTGTTGGTCTGCTTTTGTTACTTTGCTTTTTGCCCTCTACTTTGATTATCTACCCTTTTATTATCTGCCTTATACTTTGCTTTTCGATTATTTGCTTGCCTGATTTTTTTCCTTTTGAGGCTTTGCTTTTAGATTTTATTTCTTTATAGTTGGTCTTGCTTTTGCGTTTGCTTTGATTGCGCGGGCTTGTTTTCCCCTCTTTGCTTTTGTGCCTTTCTCTTGGTTGTAGTTTGCTTGGGTTAGGATAGACGCCTTAGTTAGTGATGGTCACCTGAGGTCATGTCGTACCGGCTTGGGTGGGGTAGGCGGGGTAGGCGGAGTAGGCAGGGTAGGCGGGTCTAGGGTGGGTAGGGGTTATGCTAGGGTAGCGGCCTCTAGTAGGATTTAGGTGGGTAGTTGGAATATTGGGTCTTTGACCGGTAAGCTCTTTGAGCTGGCTGATGTGTTGGGGAGACATAAGGTGGATATTGCGTGCTTCCAGGAGACTAAATGGAAGGGTTCTAGCATGATGGAGGGTAACGGTTACAAGCTTTGGTACTCGGGCTCTAGGATAGCAAGAAATGGAGTTGGAGTTATTTTGACGGCGGGTCTCAAGGATAATGTAGTGCAAGTGATCAGGAGTAGCGATAGGATCATGGCGATTACTTTGGTTATTGATGGGGAGACCGTTAACGTGATCAGCGCATACGCACCACAGGTGGGCCGGAGTGAAGCAGAGAAGAAGAGCTTCTTGGACTCGCTCGACGAGCTTTTAAGGGAGTGCCCGTCGGAGCAACGATTGATTATAGGGGGTGACTTGAACGGCCATATAGGAGCAGGAACGGATGGTTACGCGGGGGTCCACAAAAGGTTTGGCTATAGAGTTAGGAATGACGAAGGCCGCTCGATTTTAGAGTTTGCTACGGCACACGACTTGGTAGTAGCGAACTCTTTCTTCAAGAAGAGAGATGTTCACTTGATCACCTTCCAGAGTGGGGGCCACAACTCCCATATTGACTTTCTGCTTGTGCGAAGAAGGGATCTTAGAGCATGTAGAGACTGCAGGGTTTTCCCGGGCGAGGCATGCTCATCTCAACACTGATTGTTAGCACTGGATGCACTTTTTGCGAGGCAACGACATAGGATAGTAGCAACCGGGTTGCCGAGTATTCTATGGAAGAAATTGAACAGTGAGGCGGCATAGTCATTTAGAGGGAAAGTCTCAGAGGGACTTTCTACTAGGTCGGAGGACTTGACTACTAGAGACGCAGACCAGATGTTGAACACTCTTGCCGGCATCATTAAAGACGCAGAAAAGGATTCCCTTGGTGTGGCTAGCGGGGTAGCGAGAACCAAGCCGCCCAGTAGCAGGGAATCTTGGTGGTTTTGCGAGGAAGTGCAATCCAAAGTTGCAGCGAAACAAGCTAGGTTTAGAGGGCTTCTTTCGTGCCGAGAGGGACACCAACCTGATATTACCGCTGCAGAAGAGAGGTATAAAGTAGCTAAAAGAGAAGCGAAAAAGGCAGTAGCCCAGGCGAAGGACAAAGCGTACGAAGATTTGTATAAGTAATTGGACTCCAATGAGGGAGCTAACGATATATTCTGGATTGCTAAAGCCCGAGAGAGAAGAAGGAGGGATTTAGGTAACATAAAATATATCAAAGATGAAGGCGGACGGACCATTGTTAACGAAGAGGATATTAGGAAAAGATGGGGAGAGTATTTTTCTTCTCTTTTCAACGGAGGGTATACGGAAGAAAGATGAGAAGAAGAGAACCCTAGCCAAGTACCAGAGTGCTACTATTCGAGGATTAGCCAACCAGAAGTGAAGGTGGCACTACAAAAGATGGGGAGAAACAAAGCAGTAGGGTTGGACCAAATCTCCATAGAAGCCTGGAGGTGTCTGGGTGATGAGGGGGTGGAATGGTTGACTTGCCTCTTCAACAAGATCTTCTCCGATGATAAGATGCCAGAAGAATGGAGACTCAGTGAAGTCATTCCCATCTACAAGAACAAGGAGGATGTGCAAGTGTGTAGCAACTATAGGGGCATTAAGCTACTTAGCCACACCATGAAGCTTTGGGAGAGAGTTATTGAGAGAAGGTTAAAAAGGGAGACGAGGGTATCTGAGAACCAATTTGGTTTCATGCCAGGAAGGTGTAACACCCCCAAATTTGATTTGTGGCAGCGGAAGATTAATCTGG
This sequence comes from Artemisia tridentata subsp. tridentata, assembly GCA_021014915.2. Classification (NCBI taxonomy): domain Eukaryota; kingdom Viridiplantae; phylum Streptophyta; class Magnoliopsida; order Asterales; family Asteraceae; genus Artemisia; species Artemisia tridentata. The sequence continues at coordinate 151,695,446 of CP139504.1, read as the reverse complement.
GTGTTACGGTGAGGATCAAAAACAAAATTTTAAGAAAACAGCCTAAAGCGGCATTTTTAATATACATAGGTCCATAATACAAATCCAGTTATAAAATATTACATCAGAGTGCTAAGGTTTCATTTAAATAAACATTATCTTAACTGGATTACAACTTTATTATACACCATTTATTGAAGATAGGGTATGCCTGCTCCATGCCTTGCCGTGCTCTCCTAGTTCCCTGAGATACATGCTTAAAAGTCAACATAATGTTGAGTGAAATCATGGAGTTTATAGTTTAAATATCAGTTCAATCACAAGTAAGATTGTATTGGAGATACAATCAGTTTAAAATATTGATATTGCAGTTCATATATTGCCCTAAGTCTCATGACACGCAAACGTTAACAAAGTATCGCCTAAACGAAGGTGCACACCAAATTAATGATGAAACTCTGCCCTCATGTAATAGGTGATTTTGCCAATTCCTATTTTTCTCAAATATAATGCATCGCGACTAATACGACTAGCAAATAGCATTCCGTCACAGTATTAGTGGGATAGGTCGTCAACCTCTAATAGATCTATTCATTATATTCGCGTTCACCGCAGTGATTAATGGCTCATGATAAAGGGTCTTGTGGCAACATGTGTACTTAGGCATATATCAAGTCAGGTAGCATACAGAAAAATACTTGTGATTTATTTATAGCATGTATCCCCCTCACGGAGTTTAAAAATTATAAAGAGTTTAAAAAGTGAGGCCATGACTCACCTTATGCGTTCCTGGTGATGGTAAAAATAACTCAGAGGTGATTATAATAACTTCGATATAAAACCTGGTAAATATATAAATATCTGAGAATCTTACTAATTTCTAGTGTGTATGAGTATGAGTGGTGGATGATGATTATTTAACGATCTAATGAAGATGTTATGTGCTTATGATGCTCGTACTCTCGTAAGATCATAGTTTCAACAATTAAATAAAATATTACTATGAAATATTTCTATCGCTATTAACTAATATGCAAATATAATGCAATGTGCATATAAAGTAAAGATAAGGTGCAAAAATGAAAAGGAAAATAAGAATGGCAAGTTATAATAGTTTTTCCTTGGTATTTCCAGATTTTACATTTTCTACCCTAACCGTGGGTCGCGTTACGTCGTTAGTCCTTATTTTGTCCGTAGTCCAATATCAGTCCAATACTTGTCCAATAGTCCATATAAAGCTTGAAGTTTAATAATATGTCAATTTCAGTCCCTTACAACTGTTTTTACAGTTTCAGTCCCTTAGTTTCCAGGTTTGGCAGTTTTAGTCCTTTACGGTTAAGTCGCGTTACATTTTTAGTCCTTTTCGCGTATAAATGACGGGAAAAATATTCTGAAAATTTTTATAACTTTATTAAGTTTATTTTAACTTATTTCCATTTATTATTTCAGAAAATAAATTAGTTTTGTATTAATGGGCCGAGTAACGGTTTGTAACATGGCCCGTTAAGGGTTTTAGAGGCGAGGGCGCGAAAACTGTTTTGGGCTTGGATTTAGGTTATTTTTAGGATTCCAAAAATATATCATATGGGCCTGATGGGCCTTGTTTTCGAAATTCCTTGTTGGGCTTTGGTTTTGGCCCAAACCGAAGTTATATAATTTTTCTGAAAATGGTTGTTAACTGTTAACGATGGTCGATCAAAAGAAGACAGTTTGGGTGTGATAACGAGTTCGTGAGGTTGAGCTTGAAACATGAAAAATATAGTTGGCTAGTTTGTCATTCGGGTGGTGTAAAAATTTAGCTAGGTTATATACGAAATTTCGCAAATATAGTTAGAGTTTTTGAGTGGGTCGCATGGAGTAATTCTTTTGTAAAATAGGTCATGTAATTTTTCTAAGCATTGACACTTGTCGAATGACTCTAAAAAGGAATTGTTTGTGTGTCGAGACAGTGTTATGAGAGGGATCTCAAAACACGAAATATTTAGCTTACCATGTGGGCTATCGAGATGGTTAAAAATATTTGGGTGTTGCATGAAAGGATTCGTTTTAATTACATCGTGAAAAGGCTTGTTCGAGTGGTTTCTTTAACTAGTACAGTCTTGGTTATTTTTATGTTTTCTCTTTATCCGGTTTAGCGAGGTGGGTTTTAAGTCAAGTTAAGGTGGTAGTCAAGAGTTGGTCATATGATAGGCGTGACTTGGGTGAGTTGATCACTTAAGTTTTAACGTGTTTCCTCTATATTTTGTTAACCCGGTTGAACTCGTATGTCCTACTATTTGAATAATATGTGTATGTGGCTACATGAAATGTTATTATATACGACTGAAGCAAGGTGATGCATGATGTGTCTATATATGTTAACGTGTGAAGTAAATTTTGTGACAGTGTGTGACATGAAATAAAATGGAATGTTCAAAAGGAGTAGCAAATATGCATGCATGGGATTTGTGATAGATATAATTAGAAGAGAATGTGGGGACTTACAACACCTTTTGGAAAGGTGGTAGAGACTTATGGCTCGTCGAGATGAAACACGAAAAGAACAACAACTTGCTTCGAACGTCCTATTCTTACCCAGTTAAGTTTACTGTCGAGACAAGGTAATTTTATTTGAAGGTATGGTGATATTGGAATAAGGGTGAAGGTAGTGGTGAGTTCGAATGAGATACAAAAGAAGGCTAGTGAGTTGAAGTGGTTGTAACTTGAGCGGATTTACTTTGCTTCCACATACACGACAGGATGGTTTTGTATTGTTTAAGGAATATAGTGATGTTGATGAAAGGTGATGGTGATAGAAGATTGACAAAGGACAAGTGGAACGGTTTATATAGCTAAAATATCTTCACATGTATTGAATATGATTGAAGCTACTGTTAAGGAAGGACACTTGTGTGATGTTTTCTTCATTTGAGTGTGAGAGTGACCATATCTTTGTATTCTAGTTCTTGTTTCTTTACATTCTCTACGTGTACATGTTAGTTGTCCACAAATTATATTACTCTTTTACTTTTGCACTTTGTAATGCCATATTGATAAGTTGGCGTCAAAATGGTTACAGCCAACATATATTTAACGTCAAGTTGCCAAATGTTATATTTAGTTGTGTTCTTGCTGTCACAGTGGTGGGTTTGTATGTGTATTATTAAGTGTAAGTCGTGCTAGATATAATTAAGGATGTCGAGTTCTAAAAAAAATGGGTAGTGAGTAAGGTAAGAAAATAATGAAGGTGACTAACGAGTTAGTCTTGATGTCGTGGGTTTGATGGGTTGCAAACTTGGAGTTGGGTTTTTATTGTCTAAAATGTAGAATGGTTGTGTTCGAGTCCTTAAGTGGTGCATGGGTGCTTTTTGTACATATGTTATGTCGAGCAGTTGGGTAAGAAAAGAAGCAAAGAGTGTAACAATTTAAACATAAATGGGTTGAGTGGCTGTGGTGTTGAATTGGGTGGGCAGTTGGCTCGATGGGTTATTGGCAATTAACTAGTTCGATGGGCTTGTGGGTAATAGGGCTAAGGGGTGATTTTTGGGTCGAGTGAATATGGCCCAAATTGGTTAATAGTGTTAAGTTAGGATTATTGTGTTGTGTTTTGGTTTAAGTGAGATTATGTGATAACTAATTTGGTTAAGTGTAGTGATTAATTAATTGCATAGGGTTACTCGTCATTGTTTATAAGAAAGTGATGTTGTGTCGGAGAGATATAATCCCTAGCGTTGTGTGTTAAATTTATATATATATGTGCGTATATATAATGCATGGTTACTAGTAATAATAATGAAAAGTTCAAATTTCTAGCAAAAATAGGCGTTGGGAAACATAAATACGAGACTATTATTAATCACTGAGATTTATTACAAGGGTTTTTCACAGGGTCTTACAGTACTCCTCTCCTCATTCGAATTCCGTCCCGGAATTCAAGTCTAAAATGGCTACTAAGAGTGATTTACGGGAATAAGTGGGGATATTTCTCACGAATTTGATCTTCGCGTTCCCATGTGTACGTTGGTCCTCTTTTAGAGTCCCATTTCACTTTCACAATAGGAATACGGCTTTGCTTGAGTTGCTTAACTTCTCTATCCATTATCTCTACGGGTTCTTCAGTGAATACGAGTTTGTCGTCCAATTTAATCTCTTTCAGTGGAATGACGAGAGTCTCGTCTGATAGACATTTCTTAAGTTGAGAGACGTGGAATGTAGGATGTATCCTACTGAGTTCTTCCGGGAGTTCTAACTTATAGGCAACTGGACCTATTCTCTCGAGGATTTTGAACGGTCCAATGTACCTTGGGTTGAGTTTTCCACGCTTTCCGAAGCGTATCATTCCTTTCCAGGGCGAAACTTTTAGCATAACTCTATCTCCGACTTCAAACTCCATGGGTTTCCTTCTTACATCTGCATAACTCTTTTGTCTGTCACGAGCGGCTTGGAGACGATGTTTGATTTTGAATATTTTCTCGGTTGTGTCGTGGATTAATTCTGGTCCGGTAAGCTGCATATCACCAACTTCTGTCCAACAGATTGGTGATCTGCACTTTCTTCCGTAAAGTGCTTCGAAAGGTGCAGCCTTCAGACTAGCTTGATAACTGTTGTTGTACGAGAATTCAACCAATGGTAGGTGTTTATCCCAACCTTTTCCGAAGTCAATCACACATGCTCTGAGCATATCTTCCAAGGTTTGGATTGTTCTCTCACTTTGTCCATCAGTTTGAGGATGATAAGCGGTGCTCATGTCCAATTGAGTACCGAGAGCTTTCTGTAAGGATTGCCAAAATCCTGAAGTGAATCGACTGTCTCTGTCAGAGATGATAGAGATCGGAACTCCATGTCGGATTATGATTTCCTTGAAGTACAACTGAGCGAGTGTGTCCAACTCGTCAGTTTCTTTGATAGGCAGAAAATGAGCTGATTTGGTTAAACGGTCGATGATAACCCAAATGGTATCATATCCGGTCGACGTTCTTGGTAATTTGGTAATAAAATCCATGGTGATTCGTTCCCATTTCCAAACTGGTATCTCCGGTTGTACAAGTGGTCCAGAAGGTTTCTGATTTTCAGCTTTGACCCTTGAACAAGTCAAACACTTCCCAACATATGTTGCAATGTCGGCTTTCATGTTTGGCCACCAATAGAGTTGTTTGAGATCTTGGTACATTTTGGTGGATCCGGGATGAATGGAATATTTAGACTTGTGAGATTCATGCATGATAAAATCACGAATACCTCCATAAAGAGGAATCCAACATCTTCTCTTGAAGCATAACATTCCATCGGATCTTCGTATGAGTCCGTTTTCCCTTTCAATCATGCCCTTAATGTTCTCCTGAGCTCGATTCTCTTCCTGAAGAGCTTCTGATTGGGCCATGAGTATTTGAGATGGGAGTGGTGAATGAATTGTCATTTCTAATGATCTAACTCTAAGAGGTTTAATTCTTTCTTTTCTGCTCAAGGCATCGGCCACGACATTTGCTTTCCCGGGGTGGTAGCAAATTTCACAGTCGTAGTCGTTGAGTAGTTCTATCCATCGGCGCTGTCTCATATTCAACTCCTTCTGATCCAGTATGTGTTGAAGACTTTTGTGATCGGTGTATACCGTACACTTTGTACCATATAGGTAATGTCTCCATATTTTAAGAGCGAATACTACCGCTCCTAGTTCTAGATCATGAGTGGTATAGTTTTCCTCATTCTTCTTGAGTTGTCGAGACGCATAAGCTATGACTTTGTCTCTCTGCATTAGTACCGCACCTAAACCATGATGCGATGCGTCACAATATACTACAAAGTCGTTGTTTCCGTCTGGTAACGCTAGAATTGGTGCTTCACAGAGTTTTTGTTTTAAGAGTTGAAATGCTGATTCTTGTTTCTCTTCCCAGATATACTTCTTGTTTTTCTGAGTGAGTTCTGTCAAAGGTTTTGCGATTTTGGAAAATCCTTCTATAAACCTTCGATAGTAACCAGCGAGTCCTAGAAATTGTCGAATTTCAGTGGGAGTGGTGGGCGAAGCCCAACCTTTGACTGCTTCGATCTTGGCGGGATCAACGTGAATTCCTTGACTGTTGATGATGTGGCCTAAGAATTGAACGGTGGAGATCCAAAAATCACATTTGGAGAATTTTGCATACAGTTTTTCTTGTTTGAGTACACCCAAAATGGTTCTCAAATGTTCCGCATGCTCGTTTTTGTTACGCGAGTAGATTAAAATGTCATCGATGAATACGATTACGAACTTGTCCAGATATGGCTTACATACGCGGTTCATTAGATCCATGAACACTGCAGGTGCGTTGGTAAGACCAAATGGCATTACGCGAAATTCGTAATGTCCGTATCGTGTTCGGAAGGCTGTTTTGGGAACGTCTTCTTTTCTGACTCGTAGTTGGTGGTATCCTAATCTTAGATCAATTTTTGAGTAAACACTTGATCCTTGCAGTTGGTCAAATAGATCGTCTATTCTTGGTAATGGGTATCGATTTTTCACTGTGAGTTTATTCAACTCTCTATAATCGATGCACATCCGGAATGTTCCATCTTTCTTTTTGACGAACAGGACTGGTGCTCCCCAAGGTGATGAGCTGGGTTGGATGAATCCTTTATCTGACAATTCTTTCAATTGCTCAGATAATTCTTTCATTTCGGAAGGGGCTAACCGATATGGTGCTTTTGCAACAGGTGCTGCTCCAGGCACTAAATCGATTCGAAACTCTACTTGCCGGATGGGTGGAATACCTGGCAAGTCTTCAGGGAACACTTCTGCAAACTCATTTACAACTGGCACTTCTTCTAGTCGCTTTTCTTTCTCTTTCGATTTATTTTCCGTTACTTGGACTAAAAATGCGTGACATCCTTTGTTTATGTATTTCATGGTTTTGATGTACGAGATGATATTGAGTTGGGTTTTGAAGTGGTCACAACGGACAATAAGTGTTTCATTGTTTACGGGGATTTGGATAACTTTTTCATCGCAGATGATCCGGGTACGATGTTTGGATAACCAATCCATACCCACAATTGCGTCAAAGCTTCCAAGTTGGATAGGCATGAGATCGATTGGAAATGAGTTGTTTTGGAGAGTTAAGGTGCAGTTTTTGAGTATAGTGTTGGTGTTTAACAATTTCCCGTCGGCTATCTCAATTTCATACGAGGTGTCTAATTCTACAGGCGTTATCTTAAGCAATAAAGCAAATGAAGTAGATACAAAACTTCTATCGGCTCCAGAATCAAATAATATTTTAGCACTATTTTGATTCAGTAAGAAAGTACCCGTAGTGACGTTGGGGTTTGGTGACACGTTTCCATCTCCGAGCACGTAAACTCTTCCTCTGGCAACCTGATTGATATTCTTGGGGCAGTGGCTTTTATAATGACCCGCTTCACCACAACCGTGGCACTTTACTGTTACTGGATGCGCATTCGCTCCCGTGGCTCGACAGTCTCGGGTCACATGACCTATTTTCCTACAGTTACCACAAATGGCGGTACAAGGTCCTGTGTGATGCATCTTGCACTTGTTACACTGGGGTTTTGTTCCAGCATAAACTTTTCCTTCGGCAGGTGTGGCCACATAAGCTCTAGCGGCTTCTTGTCTGCGGTTTTGATGTTGATGTCTGTCATTTCGGCTTTGCTGATGGTCTCTACTACGGTTGCTTCGATCATTGTTGCGGTAGTTCCTGTTGTGATTGTAGTAACTGCTACTGTTCCGGCTGTTGTTGCCAAAGTTATCATAGTTCCTCTTTTGCCCAATGACCGTGGATTTAGCACTTCGTTTAAGCTCTCGATTCATCATTCGTTGAGCAAACACGAATGCAGCTTCAAGGGTCTTTGGATTGGATGCGGTAACATCTCCTTCAATGCTTGAAGGTAGTCCCTCCACATATTTTTCCAACAGTTTTTCAAAGTCGGGTACCATGTGTGGACACAAAAGAGATAGTTCTAGAAATCTTCGGTTGTATGTACTGACATCACAGTTCTTCACCACTAACTCGTGAAATTCATCTTCAAGTTTTCTCATCTCCGTTCTTGGACAGTACTTCTCCAGCATTTTATTCTTCAGATCGGTCCAAGAGATTTGATATGCTGCTTCAGCACCCATTATCTTGACGGTAGCATTCCACCAAGATAGTGCATCTCCCCTCAGGGTTCCGGTGGCAAAAGTAACCTTATTGTTTTCAGCACAGTTGCTTCTCATGAATACAGTTTCCATGCACTCAAACCACTGGCCTAATTCAGTCACTCCTTCCACACCTCTGAAGGTGGTGGGTTGACAACTCACGAATTCTTTGTAAGTGCATTTACGTGGAGTAGATGCCTCACTTTCATTTGTTGTTCCCATAGTATTGCTTGAATGATTTGCTGCATCGGCCTTGCGTGCTGCAGCGATGCCTTCATCAATCATTCTTCGAACCTCTTCATGTGTTAGTGTTACGGTTGCGTTGGTGGTTTCGTTGTCGCTGTGTGCCATTTTCTATTAATGTCACAAGAATACAGATTTAGAATTCGGATATAATAGCTGAGTATATGCACAATGTAATCATGGTGTGAAATGATAATTAAATTGAATATTTGCCCATAATTATGATATCTCTGTAGTTTATAAATTTTACAGATGTGGGATTATTAAGGAACAATCAATTTAATTATGCAAACTGGATTTCATGTCACCATATTTATGTGTTCAGATTTTGCAATATTTACACAATTAGAGAATCATAATAATAACAGGTAACATCACGACATGTCTGGATACAATCACAATACATACGAACAACCATAATACATAAGTTAACAGATATATAGTACATTACTACCAGCATTACAACATTAATAACTTGATCAGTTGAGTTTATACAACAAAACGATACAAGAGTCTTTATTAATTGCCACATGCGGCAGACTACAATGTCTCAAACTATACAATCATGCTAACTATGTCTACTGCTCAGGTCTATCCGTATGTCTCGTGAGCTCTGAGATCTGGTCTCTGAGTCTCTGTATCTCTGCCTGATGCTCCATCTGTATGTCTCCCATGAGTCTCTCTAATGTGTCGGCTCTACGCTGTGACAGGTGAGCCTCCCAAGCTAAGTCCTGGCCCTCTCTACGTAAGGATATCGCGTGGGATCGGGTATCTGCCAAGTCTGTCTGCATCTGTCTCAGGCACTGCTGTATCACTGCTCTGTTAGAAGCCAACCTATGCAGAGTATCGCTGATAGTCCCTGGAGAATCCAATGGAACATGGTCGGTCATCCGAAGAAGTGACTCAATCTGCTCTCCGTGGCCCTCGAGTCGTGTCACTACTGTGGATGGGATAAGGGTGTGGGTGACTACCGGTCTAAATCCTTCCCAAGCATCATGGGTCTGAGCCGGGGGAGTGAAACCAGGAGGGTAAGGTAATGATGGTGAGGATGGGTGTGTCTGGTCTGTGATGCGACGTCTACTAGATGAAGGAATATCCTCTGCAGGAATCGGATCCCGCTGTCGAGGTGGTAGTGGATATGTCTGGGTATGTATGTCAAGTACATGGTCAGGTAGTGGTGGTGGTACAACATGATGGGGCTCGGGTAAATCATCAGCAGGGAGCCATTGCTGACTCTCATAGTACAAGTCGTCAGGGGGTGGTATGTAAAAAGGAGAGTAGGTGTCGTAAACAAAATGTGGTGGTAGCGTAGGTGCTGGTAAAACTGGCACATGTATGTCATCTAATAAAGGTATAGCGGCGGCTCCACCCTCTAAAAAGGGCTCAATCGCGTCGGGCACAATCTCTGGTACCACAGCATCGGGAAGTACGGGGGACGTGACTGATGCTAGTGATCCCTCGGAGTCCGGCTCCGATGATATACTAAAGTGAGTGATAAACGACATAGTACTGTAATAATCCATGTATCGTAGAATAAGTAACTTACTAACATCAAGTGGTGTATTATAAGCATATGATGATCTAGTTATGCACAGTAACTATCAAGTATGCAGGGGCTCATATATGATAATCCTATTGTATAACATACCGAGCACGGCAGCAAGCAGGCATGGAGAGTTTAAGGTAACATGGTGTATAATTAATTTGTTTGAAAAATGTAGTTATAGTCCAACGTTTAAAAACATTTGGTTCTCTATAACCGAAGCTCTGATGCCAAACTGTAACACCCCCAAATTTGATTTGTGGCAGCGGAAGATTAATCTGGGTGTTACGGTGAGGATCAAAAACAAAATTTTAAGAAAACAGCCTAAAGCGGCATTTTTAATATACATAGGTCCATAATACAAATCCAGTTATAAAATATTACATCAGAGTGCTAAGGTTTCATTTAAATAAACATTATCTTAACTGGATTACAACTTTATTATACACCATTTATTGAAGATAGGGTATGCCTGCTCCATGCCTTGCCGTGCTCTCCTAGTTCCCTGAGATACATGCTTAAAAGTCAACATAATGTTGAGTGAAATCATGGAGTTTATAGTTTAAATATCAGTTCAATCACAAGTAAGATTGTATTGGAGATACAATCAGTTTAAAATATTGATATTGCAGTTCATATATTGCCCTAAGTCTCATGACACGCAAACGTTAACAAAGTATCGCCTAAACGAAGGTGCACACCAAATTAATGATGAAACTCTGCCCTCATGTAATAGGTGATTTTGCCAATTCCTATTTTTCTCAAATATAATGCATCGCGACTAATACGACTAGCAAATAGCATTCCGTCACAGTATTAGTGGGATAGGTCGTCAACCTCTAATAGATCTATTCATTATATTCGCGTTCACCGCAGTGATTAATGGCTCATGATAAAGGGTCTTGTGGCAACATGTGTACTTAGGCATATATCAAGTCAGGTAGCATACAGAAAAATACTTGTGATTTATTTATAGCATGTATCCCCCTCACGGAGTTTAAAAATTATAAAGAGTTTAAAAAGTGAGGCCATGACTCACCTTATGCGTTCCTGGTGATGGTAAAAATAACTCAGAGGTGATTATAATAACTTCGATATAAAACCTGGTAAATATATAAATATCTGAGAATCTTACTAATTTCTAGTGTGTATGAGTATGAGTGGTGGATGATGATTATTTAACGATCTAATGAAGATGTTATGTGCTTATGATGCTCGTACTCTCGTAAGATCATAGTTTCAACAATTAAATAAAATATTACTATGAAATATTTCTATCGCTATTAACTAATATGCAAATATAATGCAATGTGCATATAAAGTAAAGATAAGGTGCAAAAATGAAAAGGAAAATAAGAATGGCAAGTTATAATAGTTTTTCCTTGGTATTTCCAGATTTTACATTTTCTACCCTAACCGTGGGTCGCGTTACGTCGTTAGTCCTTATTTTGTCCGTAGTCCAATATCAGTCCAATACTTGTCCAATAGTCCATATAAAGCTTGAAGTTTAATAATATGTCAATTTCAGTCCCTTACAACTGTTTTTACAGTTTCAGTCCCTTAGTTTCCAGGTTTGGCAGTTTTAGTCCTTTACGGTTAAGTCGCGTTACATTTTTAGTCCTTTTCGCGTATAAATGACGGGAAAAATATTCTGAAAATTTTTATAACTTTATTAAGTTTATTTTAACTTATTTCCATTTATTATTTCAGAAAATAAATTAGTTTTGTATTAATGGGCCGAGTAACGGTTTGTAACATGGCCCGTTAAGGGTTTTAGAGGCAAGGGCGCGAAAACTGTTTTGGGCTTGGATTTAGGTTATTTTTAGGATTCCAAAAATATATCATATGGGCCTGATGGGCCTTGTTTTCGAAATTCCTTGTTGGGCTTTGGTTTTGGCCCAAACCGAAGTTATATAATTTTTCTGAAAATGGTTGTTAACTGTTAACGATGGTCGATCAAAAGAAGACAGTTTGGGTGTGATAACGAGTTCGTGAGGTTGAGCTTGAAACATGAAAAATATAGTTGGCTAGTTTGTCATTCGGGTGGTGTAAAAATTTAGCTAGGTTATATACGAAATTTCGCAAATATAGTTAGAGTTTTTGAGTGGGTCGCATGGAGTAATTCTTTTGTAAAATAGGTCATGTAATTTTTCTAAGCATTGACACTTGTCGAATGACTCTAAAAAGGAATTGTTTGTGTGTCGAGACAGTGTTATGAGAGGGATCTCAAACAAAGAAATATTTAGCTTACCATGTGGGCTATCGAGATGGTTAAAAATATTTGGGTGTTGCATGAAAGGATTCGTTTTAAATACATCGTGAAAAGGCTTGTTCGAGTGGTTTCTTTAACTAGTACAGTCTTGGTTATTTTTATGTTTTCTCTTTATCCGGTTTAGCGAGGTGGGTTTTAAGTCAAGTTAAGGTGGTAGTCAAGAGTTGGTCATATGATAGGCGTGACTTGGGTGAGTTGATCACTTAAGTTTTAACGTGTTTCCTCTATATTTTGTTAACCCGGTTGAACTCGTATGTCCTACTATTTGAATAATATGTGTATGTGGCTACATGAAATGTTATTATATACGACTGAAGCAAGGTGATGCATGATGTGTCTATATATGTTAACGTGTGAAGTAAATTTTGTGACAGTGTGTGACATGAAATAAAATGGAATGTTCAAAAGGAGTAGCAAATATGCATGCATGGGATTTGTGATAGATATAATTAGAAGAGAATGTGGGGACTTACAACACCTTTTGGAAAGGTGGTAGAGACTTATGGCTCGTCGAGATGAAACACGAAAAGAACAACAACTTGCTTCGAACGTCCTATTCTTACCCAGTTAAGTTTACTGTCGAGACAAGGTAATTTTATTTGAAGGTATGGTGATATTGGAATAAGGGTGAAGGTAGTGGTGAGTTCGAATGAGATACAAAAGAAGGCTAGTGAGTTGAAGTGGTTGTAACTTGAGCGGATTTACTTTGCTTCCACATACACGACAGGATGGTTTTGTATTGTTTAAGGAATATAGTGATGTTGATGAAAGGTGATGGTGATAGAAGATTGACAAAGGACAAGTGGAACGGTTTATATAGCTAAAATATCTTCACATGTATTGAATATGATTGAGGCTACTGTTAAGGAAGGACACTTGTGTGATGTTTTCTTCATTTGAGTGTGAGAGTGACCATATCTTTGTATTCTAGTTCTTGTTTCTTTACATTCTCTACGTGTACATGTTAGTTGTCCACAAATTATATTACTCTTTTACTTTTGCACTTTGTAATGCCATATTGATAAGTTGGCGTCAAAATGGTTACAGCCAACATATATTTAACGTCAAGTTGCCAAATGTTATATTTAGTTGTGTTCTTGCTGTCACAGTGGTGGGTTTGTATGTGTATTATTAAGTGTAAGTCGTGCTAGATATAATTAAGGATGTCGAGTTCTAAAAAAAAATGGGTAGTGAGTAAGGTAAGAAAATAATGAAGGTGACTAACGAGTTAGTCTTGATGTCGTGGGTTTGATGGGTTGCAAACTTGGAGTTGGGTTTTTATTGTCTAAAATGTAGAATGGTTGTGTTCGAGTCCTTAAGTGGTGCATGGGTGCTTTTTGTACATATGTTATGTCGAGCAGTTGGGTAAGAAAAGAAGCAAAGAGTGTAACAATTTAAACATAAATGGGTTGAGTGGCTGTGGTGTTGAATTGGGTGGGCAGTTGGCTCGATGGGTTATTGGCAATTAACTAGTTCGATGGGCTTGTGGGTAATAGGGCTAAGGGGTGATTTTTAGGTCGAGTGAATATGGCCCAAATTGGTTAATAGTGTTAAGTTAGGATTATTGTGTTGTGTTTTGGTTTAAGTGAGATTATGTGATAACTAATTTGGTTAAGTGTAGTGATTAATTAATTGCATAGGGTTACTCGTCATTGTTTATAAGAAAGTGATGTTGTGTCGGAGAGATATAATCCCTAGCGTTGTGTGTTAAATTTATATATATATGTGCGTATATATAATGCATGGTTACTAGTAATAATAATGAAAAGTTCAAATTTCTAGCAAAAATAGGCGTTGGGAAACATAAATACGAGACTATTATTAATCACTGAGATTTATTACAAGGGTTTTTCACAGGGTCTTACAGAAGGTCATTGATTGAGGCTATCCACCTTCTCAGAATTCTCATGGAGAAGTATAGAGAAAGACAAAAGGACCTGCATATGGCGTTCCTTGACCTGGAGAAGGCATATGATAGTGTTCCTCGAGAGTTAATTTGGTGAACTCTAATTGATAAAGGAACCCAAAGGAGGTACGTCAGAGTCATTAAGGATATGTATGAGGGGGCTAAGACCCGTGTACGGTCCACAGTGGGGATCTCAAAGTTTTTCTCTGTGGAAGTAGGACTCCACAAAGGATCTGCCATTAGCCCTTACCTCTTCGTATTGATTCTAGATGAGTTATCTCGAGGGATTCAAGAGTGCATACCGTGGAGCATGATTTTCGTTGACGACATTGTGTTGGTGGCAGAATCGGCTTAAGGGTTAAACAACAGACTTGAGCACTTGAGGGAGGCTCTAGAAGACAATGGTCTTTGAGTGAGCAGAGAGAAGACTGAATACATAAGATGTGATTTTGAGATAATTGAGTCAGAAGATATGGATATTCGTATCGGTGACCCGATCCTACCACCCAAGGAGTCCTTTAGATATCTGGGATCGATGATTCACAAATCAGGGAGGATAGATGAGGACATAACCCACCGGATTACAGCTGGGTGGGCGAGATGGAGGGTGGCATCGGGAGTCCTTGGTGATAGGAACAGCCCCTTAAAGCTAAAGGGTAAATTTTATATGGTGGCGATTAGACCGGTTATGTTGTACGGGTCTGAGTGTTGGCCTATCTCCAAAGCCCATGATAACAGGTTCGAGGTGGCGGAACTAAGAATGCTAAGGTGGACTTGCGGTAAGATCTTGCTTGACATAATCCCGAACGGAGTTTTCAGAGCTAAACTTGAGGTTGAGACTATTATTTCAAAGATGAGAGAAGGAAGGCTCAGGTGGTTCGGTCATGTTAGGAGGAGGCCACAATCAGCGCCTGCAAGAAGAGTCGAAATGCTAGTAGTGGATGGTGTAAGAAGGAAGGGTAGACCCAAACTCAGATGTGAGGATAGACTTAAGCTCGACATGAAGGAGCTTCTCTTGTCCGAGGACATGACCTCAGACAGGAAGGCGTGAACATATAGAATTAGGATATGCGGGTAGCTCAAGCTAGGTGTGCGTGGGTCAAGGTTGTTTTGGCCATTTTTTTTGGCGTCTCTTTTGTTGCCTTGCCCCTGTGTTTGGTTTCTTTGCCTTTGCTTTAGACCCCGTGCGTTGCCCTGCTTTGCTTTGTGTTGCTTCCTTAGGTTTGCCTGCTTTTCTTGGTGCTTTGCTCTTTGCTTTTGTGTTTTTTTGCCTGTGTTTCTGCCCGTGCGCCCTTATCTCTTTGCCTTTCTTTGGGTCCCTTGTTTTGTTTCCGCTCTATTTATGTGTTTGTTTGTTTCGCCGGCTTTCTTTTGCCTGCTTGTTGCCTGTTGTACTCTGACTTGGTTGCCCTCCTGCCTTTGGAAGCAGTCTCTCTACTCCTGGGTTTACCTTGGGGTAGGGGTAGGATCTGTCTACATTCTACATCCCCCATACCCTGCCCCAGCGGGATTGGGTTTGTTGTTGTTGTTGTTGTATTTATTAAAGAGTACACTATGAGCAACTCTTAACCTGTTTGACCAACTTAAAGTAGATGGGACAAAACTGGCAGTTTAACACCTCAGATTACTCAATCAACTTGCAGGAATTGCCACCTATGGGTCCAACATATAGCTCTTCTCCTCCTTTTTTCATCAAGAATAGCTGCAAAACCAATAGCTATTAGAACATACATTTTTTATGTACAAGATATGAGGATCAATATAACGAAGTGCCACTTTGTACCTCATCAAACGCTTCAAAAATGTCGATACTTGGTTGATGGATAGTGCAAACGATTGTTCTTCCTATATCCACAGTGTTCCTAACGGTTCTCATCACAATAGCAGCAGCTCTGGCATCTAGCCCAGATGTAGGCTCATCCATAAATATTATGGACGGGTTAGCAACGAGCTCAACCGCTATGGTTAACCTCTTTCGTTGTTCTGTTGACAATCCATTAACACCAGGTAACCCGACTAATGCATCCTTCAATGGGTTTAGTTCCACAAGACCCATAACCTCATCAACAAACGAGTAAAATGGTCCAACCTTTCGCTTGTGTTCGTCAACATCGGATGCTAACCTAGGCCAGGCTGAGTATAGCAAAGACTCGTAAATGGTAACATGAGGAGAATGGATGTCGTTTTGTTCACAATATCCAGAAATCCGGGAAAATGTTTCTTGTTTCTTTGGGTACCGAGAAACCTTAATATCACCTTCGATATACCCGCTGGTTTTCCGTCCGGCTAGCACGTCCAAAAGAGTAGTTTTTCCGGCACCACTCACACCCATTAGAGCTGTGAGAACACAAGGTCTAAAAGCTCCACTAACACCCTTAAGTAGTAGCAATCGGTCTTCCACCACCCCTTGATCTTTCATTTCCTACAATCGATTTCGTTAAGCAATGGGAATTAGACCCATTTCGTGGGTCGATCTGGGTTTATTTTTATCTCTAAGGGCCAAATATGTCAAAAAAAAGTTTAAAATTATATGAAGTTGTTTTTATGCTGAGATTTATGTTTATATTATAATAATTTACGAAAGTTAAAAATTTTACAAATGTGCTAGCACATCAATCCAACCACTTTTGGCACATCAATGTGAACCGTTATGAGCCATTACCCAACTTGTCCAACCCATCAATATTGCTGTTTCTGGGTAAAAATCTCATTATTTTTGTGGGATTTTGAGTTTTCAGCAATTTTCAAGTACAGTTTATTACCTGTGGCATATCGACAGAGTATTTGACATCATTGAAGGTGATTAAATGTGGTTCAAATGGAAGGATCAATCCTTTATTCTTATTTTGACTTCCCTCAGCTTCCATATCCATAACGGCTGCATCACTTTCATCTAGTAACGACACATCAGCTTGCAGTTTTCCAAAAGCTATATAGCAGAAAACAAATGTTCCTCACTTTACAGCTTTTAAGGAGCTACTTCTTATAATTTATAGAATATCAGAGAAAAAGTAAACTAACCATTGAGGAAGGAGAGAGACAAAGCATAACAGAAGTTTAATAAGAGAATGAAGCCTATCAAGGCCGCGACTGCAATCCAATACCAATAAGCGTCTGCAAAAAACCCTCTGGACAAAATAACTTGTTTCCCTAGCGTCGTACCATTCAGAGGCTACAATTCAAAATGTAAGCTTTATGATAGGAAAGCACATATAAATTGTAACACCCCAACCCGACAAGGGTAAAGATATCACAACAATGGATTCACATCAGAATAAACCAAGCATACATCTTCATTAATACAAAAATCTCAAAGGATAACAAATGAGATACTAAGTCTATAGGATTACAAAGGAAAACTTCCACAACATTATATCTAAAGTATACTATCTTCGGTTCAACTCTAAATCCAGCATAGCTATCCAAGCTTCTAAGTCCAAAAGTACACTCTTCTCTCATTCCCAGCTTTCTACTAAAACCTGCCGCAGGAAAAGAAATGCGGCTGAGCTACGAGAGCTCAGTGAACAGATATAACGGTAACATAACAATAATAGATAGCATTACAAGGAAATCGAGAATACAGGTCATACCGATAACTCAAGATGTAGAAATGCGATGTCAGGACTAAATAAGGAATAAGACTAAGGAAAAGAAAAGGAACAAGTAATAGGGAAAAATTCATGAGGTTCAATAGATAAAGAAAACAGAAATCTATCACGAGCCCAAAAACAAAACCATATCATATCATCGCAAATGTAACCAATTAGAGTAGCTAGCTCCAAGATATGTAAAAGACGTGTATCGCACACACCGTCAGTCACCAGATAAATATAACAATAAACATATAACATATAACATACACAGATAACAGGTCAAATCTAGAGTGCACCCATACGCCCCACAGACAAATCAATAATCATAATTATAATGGCCATAGCAAATAATAAATAAGGGACGGAACAGGTCATCACTCTCCTGCCCTAGAGTCATGTCAGAGGTGCGTCAATGACATGGACATGAAACCCTCATGTCTAGTGATTGGCTCGTAATATCAAACTGTAGGTCAAATGTCAGGCGTACTATCAAAATAATCAAAAGTCATATCTTAAGGGTACATGGAAAAGGTTCATGTCAATCAGTTCAGGATTATATATATCATAGGTTCAACTTAGAATTTATCAGGTTAAGTTTTATATCAAAGTTTAAGTTCAAATTAAAAGAACTATATCAAATGGTTCAAAAGAGTATAACAAAAGTTTATAATCAAAGTTTCATATCAACAGTTTATCTCTAAAGGTTTCTATTTAAAAGTCCATTCAAACAATCCTTCAAAAATGGTTTTCATAACAACTGATCTTACAAAATAGTTTTCTTCAAAATGGTCTTCCAAAACTTTTAATAACTTTCATTAAAAGTGATATTACTTATTTTGAAATAGATTTTCCCAAAACGTTTCATATATAGTTTAAATACGGTTCAAAACCACTTAAGTTCAAATAAGGATTTAACAGATTAAGGTTTATATCAAAATCAATTTAGTTTTATAACAAGTCTATGAGATTAAGATTCAAAACAAGGTTCACAATTCAGGGTTCAGGACAAGAGATCAAATACAACGTTCATGAAGATTCACAAAACCAAAGATCACATGGAAGGTTCACAAACAAGAGATCACATGAAAAGTTCACAACAGCAGGGAACATAGCAATGGTATAGGGGATCCTAATAAGGAAAATGAGAACTGAAGGAAAAAGGGAAATGAAAGACCCTTACTGAAAGAGGGCAGAATATCTGTACCTTATTACGAATGCAAGAAACACAAAGATGAAAGCTGACAGGGATTAGATTACTCCTTCCTTGAACCTAAGGAGTAGAAGACAGAAGTCCAAAGGGTCTTTAGTTATATTTCCATTATTAGTAAGTTAATAATATCACAGATTAGGTTAAGTCCTTATTAAGATTATTATGGAAGTAAGGTACATTTTATCAGGTTACAAAAGTTTAAGAGTAATTATGACAAGTTTACATAGTTTAGGGTTTCAATTGCAAATTCATCTAATTCAAAGGTTTAATCATGAAAATACTTTAAGTTACTGATTTAATACACACTATATTCAGAATGACATTTTAGTCTCTTAAGTTTTCACAGTTTACAGTTTATACCCCTTTAGTTATATATAATTTACAAAACAAACCCTTCATTTACATAATTCATGTTTTAATCCCTAAAATATTTATTTTACCAAACAAGCACCTTATATTACAAAGTTACAGAACATATCCTCAAAATTATATGTATTACAATTTAGGTCCTTCAGATTTCATAATTTACACCTTTAGTCCTTTAGCTTTACAAAACTTATATTTCAAACCCTAATCTAGTAACAATTACATATCAAACCCATAATTACTCAAAATTACCCATTACACCCTTTATAATATTATTTACTCAAAATAACTTCAAGATTCTAGAATTTACACTTTTAGTCCCTCCTTTTTAATTAATTACAAATCGTACCCTTTAATTATCATTAATTCATTTTCTTGCAATATTTACACTTAGGACCCTCAAGTTATATTTTTCCTACATTTGTACTGACCTAATTAACATTATAAAAATAACCTTTAAGTTTCAAAGTTGGCAAAACACACCCTTCTAGTTTTATTTTCAAATCGCATAACCTTTTTAATATCCAAACCCTAACCCTAAAATTACCAATCATCAACCCATCATCACCACATCATTAATGTGCATTAATTAGACCAGATTCATCACCCAAAACCCTAACCCTAATCGTTCTAGGGTTTCTTTCTAATTTTTCCTTATTTTTCCTATAATCCGATTTAAACATAATTCAAGATCAATTATTTTGAGCGTCTAAAAATCAAGTGGCTATTTTTATAGACCTATATTAATATCAAGTAACACATAAAAATTATGTTCACCATCCATAAAATTCGTATGATATTATTTGCAAATTACATGTGTTTTAAATCATTATTTTTCGTACGCATGATTTAGCTTGCATGATTCGTTTTTCTTATTTTTCCTGAGTTATACACGACCTAAAGATCACAAGAAAAATACTAGATCAATTATACAACGTAAGAATTAGTCGTGAGATTTTATACCTATCGAGCGCAAGGATCGAACAAAACCAAAACACTACGATCAAACGAAGGCTTCCACAACTCAACTCCTATTTTTCGTAGCTTCTTTACACTTCAATGGACTCCAAAAAATTGCTTGCTCAGTTCTAGAAGATCGAATGGAGAGTGGGTCGATTTTAGTTTGGGCGAATTTAGGGTTTTCGGCAAAAGAGGGTTTTGTAAAATATATTGTTTGTATTTATATTATATAAACCGACCTAGGAGGGGGCTTGGGTCCAGAATTTCGGCCCTAGAAGATTATCATAAGAGTACAATTCGATTTGGTACATAATTCCCTTATTTAGTTTGTATTTATCTTGTTTTAAAAGATTTTGTAAATATAATTAGTTTTATTTAATTTATTTCGGTGCATATATAATTATGTATATATATTTTGTAATTCTTGGACATTCAAAATAATGTAGTGTTGTCCTGGAAATTAATTCGTTTCATATATGGTTTGTTTTCAGAAGTTTGGAATCGTTTCAGAATTTTATAGCTTATTTATTTTGGTTTTATAATTTCAGGGGTAATTTGGTCATTTTACAAGTTATCTGAATTTCAGGTATTACATAACTAGAGTGGTCGATTCCTCAAGCGGTTCAAATAAAAGAAATAGTTATTTTACCCACAACTGTTTTATTCAAAGATTTAGATTAGATTATTATGGGAATAATTTAATCTTGGTACTCGTAATTAATGGATTGATTCTTTATAAAAGTAGAGAAGTTTTTGGACAAACATGTATTGCCCAAAACGTCCACCTTTACATGAAAAAAAAGTCTGATGTGACCTACTGCTCTCCAGCTATGCCCAAGAAACTCGTTCACGATTATTCCATTCATTACATACATCATGGGAGATGTCCAATATCCCCATAACCACCAATCCTTGTCCTCATCTTCAAGAGAATATTAGAGCCCGTTTTGTTAGTTGACTAAACAAGCAAAATAAATCATGTTATAAGTTTCTGAACTTGTAAATATAATAACATAATACCACGCGAAAGGATAAAACCACCCAATGCAAACACTAAAAGAATTGCAAATAAACCAAATGTGTTTTCAATAATTATGTTCCTTCCCATTGCTCCAATAAAACAAAACAATCCAGAGGAAATTTGGTTAACAAGAAAGAAGATGAAATAATGTTTGAAGAATCTGCAAGGTTTAATAAAAAGGTAGTAAAAATAATCAATGTAACATATAGAAAGGTACTACTTCGATTATCTGTCTGGAAAAGTAATTACCTTGAGACGTTAGGATCAAATCCTATGACATAATATGTTATAATAGTCCAAACACCAGCTTCAAGAAATAAAATGGGGATCTTGATGATCTAAGAGGAAATAGCATACGCCCAAGAGGGGTAAGAAAGGAAGACCCGTTGCTTATAGAATACAGGAAGTTTTGCGATCTTCATTGGTATCTCAGACGATCCATTAAGCATAATCATAAGAACGCAAAAATATAAAGCACTAGTATAAAACCCTCCATCTTGTAGATCACGTTAATGCATCTCAGTTCGCAGAAACACCGTCATAACAATGAACGATATGATCGTTAATTGAAATCATGTTAAGGTTTAGAGCTTAAGTAAAATTAGATGTAAATATCATGAAAGATTAGAGCTCTGAAAATTTACTTTATACAATTTGAAGAGATAAACAAACGAGTTTCTTTTCATGAGCAATATTTCTCTATCGGTGCAAGCTTTCAAGAGTTCTATTTTATTCAAACCATACTTTTCGGTTGCCAAAGCAGCAGGGTGGCTTTTTACTCATGTCAAATGGAGTCGTGAAATCATTTTCCAATTTAATTCCAGCATGAAATGATTGATATGCTTTGGAAAATTCCTCTGCCGTCACAAATCTATAAGGATCGTTTCTTCTCATACAATACTGTTGTTGATCTTTTTTTGATGTCACCTGTAGAACAGGATTTCAAGATGGTCAGGGACAAAATGGTAATTTACACTCAGTCGTCATTTTTGGGTTTATAAAGGAAAATTTATTGGAATACTTACTTCTTGCAAGAAATCGGCAACACCTTTCCTTTTAGGGCATCTGAATCCTGTAGATTCAAAAAAATCGAGAACATGTTCACGCGGGCCTTGATATACAATCTTGCCATCGGTCATTAGTATGATATCATCAAACAAATCATAAGTCTCGGGTGCTTGTTGAAGGAGTGAAATGACAGCAGTTCCTTCGAGAATGTGAAGAAATTCCTTGAGTGGCTTGACAATCTGAAAAGTTGTGGAACTATCCAACCCCGTAGATATCTCATCCATAAGAAGAACCTTCAATGGTCCAACTATCATTTCACCTGTTGTTACACGCTTCTTTTGTCCACCCGATATTCCCCTTATCATTTGATCCCCTATCATGGTATCTGCACACGTGTCTAACCCTAGCAGCTGCACAACAAACAAATTACGTTAGACATGGAAAAGATACGAACAAAAAATATTTTTGGTTAACCAAACGACCCCCCCCCCCCCCCATTTTGACCCAAATTGATTTGACCCGTTAGCCACCCTTCCTTTTTACCATCGCTAATTTTATTCGCCATACCTTGAGAGTATAACCTGTGACCACACTGGCTTCTTGACCTTTTATTGCAGCAGCCTGAATAACAACAAAACAATTATTAATATTTTAAAACTTTTATGTCAACCATGAAGGATTCAAAATGCTTGTTATGTGTGGAGGGTCAAAATTTTACCTTCAAGCATATATCGAGATCAGGATCAGGTTTTATTTTTGCATCTCTTTCTCTTCTTGATAACTCCGCTAACATATCTGCAATTTTATGTCCATAAATATGTTATACGAAACTCTAGAACTTTATAAAAAAGTAATGACAAAGAAATTATTAAAAACTAACTGTAACGTGATCCAACGCCTTGACATCTAGTTGAAAAGGCCAATGTTTCTCTGACAGTCATCTCTCTGATATGGACATCATGTTGACTGATATAAGTAGAAGTTTTTTCAGGTACAAACTCATGGCCGTTATACGTTACCTTTCCCAATATCTACATTATATGAAATTAAAAATTGTTGGAATCTTGTCGTCAACAAACCCGGATCGTCGAACACGGAAACGAGAAGCTTTAGCTTCAATCGACACAAGTAACCCAAGACTCAAAAGCCAAACGACTTCTGTGAAGAATAGAAGAGACGAAAACCACAAAGTATAACTGAATGATTATATTGTATTACCACAAAAACTCAATCGGTTACAAGAAGGAATAAGAAGAATGTGTGTGTTTAAGCCCTTCACCCCCACCTCTATTTATAGAGGTGAGCGGCAAAACCTAACCGACTTAAAAAACAGCCGACTCAAACAAACACCCTAACAAAGCTACACGTTTACTTGCCTTGCAAGGCAAGTAAACTTACATAGAAAGCTACCTAATCGAAAACTACCATAACTAGACTTTGTTACTAATAACTAACAATTACCACCTTAGTGACAAGACTAGTTAATCCCGGCACCAAGTATCTCCATGCAATACTTGAACTTCGGACCTGGAACCACCTTTGTAAACGCGTCAGCAGCATTATCTTCCGTGCCTATCTTTGCCACTTCAATCTCTCTAGATTCCACAATCTCCCTGATGAAGTGATACCTCACGTTGATATGCTTCGTCCTCTCATGAAACATTGAATTTCTTGAGAGATGAATTGCCCCTAGATTATCGCAATTTACAACCACTGACCATAGGTTTGTTCCCAGCTCAATTAGCAGAACTTTAAGCCAAATGCTTTCCTTAACAGCTTTTGTAAGCGCCATATACTCCGCCTGTGTAGTAGATAATGCAACAACATACTGCAGAGTTGCTTTCAAACTCACAACACAGCCATGTACTATAAACACGTACCTGGTTATCGACTTACCATTGTCAGGGTCTTTAGCACAATTTGCATCCATGAAACCGTCAACATCTACGTGTTTTCCTTGGTCTCTACCATATACTAGACCAACGTCAGCAGTGCCCTTCAAGTACTTCAAAATCCACTTCACTGCCTCCCAGTGGTTTTTACCTGGATTCGCCAAATACCTGCTCACAATGCTAACAGCATACGCAATATCCGGTCTAGTACATACCATCAAGTACATTAAACTACCTACAACATTCGCATATGGGACCTTACTCATTCTTTCCACATCCCAGTCACTCGACGAACAATCCTTCAAAGATACCTTGAAGTGTGCTTCCAATGGCTCAGACTCCAACAAGACTGACTTGCCATTATCCACTCTGACTTTATTCAGAATTTTTTGCACGTATCCCAACTGAGACACCTTCTGGGTTCGGCTACCCCTATCCCTGATAATCTCCATACTAAGTATCTTCCTAGCTGGACAAAGTTCCTTCATATCAAACTCTTTTCGCAGTAGTCCCTTGGTATATTCGATCTCAGACTTGATTTTACAAGCAATCACAGCAATAGATATATGTAGATACTTGGTGCAAACTCTTTGAAGTAAACAAAAATATCATAGCTGCTACGGCTAAACCCATTGCTGACCATATACACATCAAACCTTTTGTACCACTGCCTTGGAGTCTACTTAAGATCGTAAAGAGATTTCTTCAAAAAACATACCTTGTTGCCCGTTCCTTCTTCAAAACCAGGTGGCTGCCTCATGTAAATGGCTTTTTCAAGATTACCATGCAAAAACGTCGTCTTTACATTTCACATCAAGTTGTTCCAACTCGTAATCTTCACAGGCAGTCAATGAGAGAATCACCCTAATAGATGTATGTCGAACCACGGGTGAAAATACCTCATTATAGTCAATCCCTTCTCGTTGTGTAAACCCCCGGGCTACCAGCCTTGCTTTTTGAACGCCTTCAATCCCTTCTTTAATCTTATACAACCACTTGCAGCTTACCAGCTTCTGACCAGGTGGTTAATCGACCAGCTCCCAAGTATGATTCTTTTTTAAGGAACTCATCTCTTCCTCCATAGCATGAACCCACTCATCTTTTTCAGATGAATTAATCGCCTCCTGGAATGTGATAGGTTCATGTGTTTCTTCTTCCTCAACAATGGAAAATGCATAAGCCGTCATATCATCTTCATCCCTAAACCCAGATGGTCTAGAAAATGATACATTACCTTCATCCCTATACCTTGCAGGTATAGTAGTTGTTCTTTTAGCTCTATCACGCACCAGAACATAGTTTTCTAGATTCTGTTGTTGAGGCCTTGCATCTTCTGCATCTTCATCTTGTCCTACATCTTCGTACCCTGTATTTAACCCAGTGTGAGGACTCATAGGTTTTTCGACCCTACTGCCATGAAGTTCCACCTTAAACCCAACTTCCATCCCAGAATCTGCAGCACCAGCACCCTTGAGAGTATCCTTATACATAAGGCTCTCATTAAACACCACATCCCTGCTTATGATTATCTTTGGTTTAACATCATCCAACCTCCATAATCTGCATCCCTTCACACCATCAGGATACCCCAGGAATATGCATTTTATAGCTCTAGGCTTGAGCTTCCCCTGATTCACGTGTGAATAAGCAACGCAACAAAATATCCCCAACATCTCGTAATTCGCCGGATGTCCTGACCATAATTCCATAGGTGTCTTCTTCTCCAATGCTGTAGAGGGAGACCTATTAATCAGATATGCTGTCGTCACCCCTTGCTTCTGCCCAGAACGAATCTGGAAAACCAGACTGAATCAGTAAACACCTAACCCTTTTCAAGAGTGTCTTGTTCATTCGTTCAGCTAGACCATTCTGTTGCGGAGTTCCTGCAACTGCCAAATGTCTTGCTATCCCATTCTCCTTGCACAAGTTATTGAATTCCTGATTACAAAACTCCAAACCATTATCCGTTCGCAGTTTCTTCAGTTTTCTACCTATCTGGTTTTCCACCAACTGCTTCCACTCCTTGAACTTGCTGAACGCCTCATTTTTGTGTCTAAGAAAATGAACCCAAACCCTCCTTGAATAATCCTCAACAATCGATAAGAAGTACCGGCAACCACTCATCGATTCCACCTGAGAAGGACCCTAGAGATCCGCATGGCTTAGTCTATAACTCCCTCTGTTGTAAATAACTATTTGTATTCTGACACGTTCAAAACATAGTAAATGATTAAAAATTTATTTAAATTAATAATAATATTATTGATTTATGTTGTAAATAATTATACAAATTCTTTGGCCAGATGGAAAAAAATAATCCTTTCTTGGGTAATTGTCGGAGAGGATTCATTATAGAAATAACATCCCGTACACGCGCTACTTATGGTCAACCGTATTATGCATGTTCTTTTTCAGTGGTAAATAATAACATGTTTGCTTATTTATGTAAATATATAAATAATTTGTTTGTTAAGAATACATTTCTTATAATTTTCTTAACATGTAACAACCAGGAACAGAGGATTATGGGTGTGGATACTTTAAGTGGAAGGATGCTTTTGAACAAAATTACTATAGTCAAGCCTCTTCTTCAACGCAGTGCTCAAACTGCGAAACTAAAGATAATAAGATTGACATGCTTGAAACAAGAAATAAGATGTTATTGTCTCAAAACACGATGTTGAAGACAAGAATAAAGACGCTGGAGACATCACTGGAAATGGAAAGGAATCTCGTGGATCACACATGTCAGTCGGGTGCAATAATTCATGAGCTTACAGATGACATAAATAATCTTCATGTGTAGTAGGTGTTGTTGTTTTTAAATAATGTGTTAATGTTGTTGTTGCTATTTAATTGAATAGTAACCGTTGTTGTTGTAGTTGTTTAATGTGTTAATGTTTAATGTGTTATTGTTGTTGTTGTTTAATTAAATAGAAACAAATTACACGAATACAAAAAATATAACACAAAAGACATAACAAATACTCCCTCCGTCCCATATTAAGTGTCCACTTTCCAAATGCACAAAGTTTTAGGAAAGTGGGGCCAACTACACTCTCCACCAATCAAATATCACTATTACCTACTAAAGTCTCTTCTCATTGGTTGAAAATATTCCCTGGACACTTAATTTGGGACATCCCAAGATTCCATTATGGACACTTAATATAGGACGGAGGGAGTAACAAATAAACACTACAAAAAACATAACACAAAAAAAAAAAAAATAATAAATAAATAAAATAAAAAAAAGACAACAAAAGGACGAAAAAAAAAAAAAAAAAAAAAAAAAAAAAAAAAAAAAAAAAAAGAGACAACTAAATGACGAAACCCCCTAATAAGGGGTCTTCTATGTAAAATAGGGAGGGTCCTTATAACCCCTCCTATACTTTTTGTATTAATACATTTTGTACATCATTTTTTTCATAATCTTTTTTAAAACAATTTATTAACATGCAACCGCAAACTCCCAACAAGACACACATAAGTTGTGACAAATGGTAATTTTCACACTATAAGTTAATAATAAATATTTATTTATTATTTTTAAACCGAGCATTTCTATGCGTAACTGCATGTTTCTGAGCATTTTTGAACATTTTTGGGGAGCTGTCCTAGATACTGTAGCTTACAGCCACTGCTGAAAAAGTCTATTTTTGTCAGTAAGCGTAAATTATTCTATTTCTGATAGTTACTGACAAGTTTCATATTTAACCGAGAAGCTTTCTCGTATTTACTGAAAAGCAACCCCACACGCGAACTGACACTACAGTATATAATGGTAGCAGTCAAATAAATGTATTTTTGAGCAAATAATGATATTTTGTTATTATTTTGATGAAAACTTTATTTTTCGTATACGCGTCCAAAAACGTCAAAACGGGACTTTACGGTAACATTTAAGCTCAATCCGGCACACGATACTGCGAAATCTATCAAATTCGTTTTCCCTCCCTTGTCCCCCCTAGTTTTGCCGCCCACCCCATATAACAACAAGGATTAGTGGTTGTTTTGTCCCATTATAACATCATCTATATTTGTTTTGTTTCTAAATACTTACACACACTAATTCACCTACACATTTTCTCATCCAAAAACTTCCCAAACTCTCTCAAACCCTCAAACATTTCGAACAAACAATAATTTCAAGATCTACAAAATTTTATTGAGTTTCAAGATAATCGGGTTGTACTTTTGAGCTTTTGGGAACGATCGAAACGTATTGTGGGTGATTTGGAAACAATTTGGGTCTTTTCTTGGTCTTGGTAGCCTCGTACAAACATACCTCTTTGTAAGAATTCTTAAAACTTGTTCAATCTTACATCCTTCATGTTCTTTTGATGTCTAATAGTGTTACCAAGTGCTAAATGCGTATACTTTGTTAAAATGAAAATGCTAGGGTTTGGTGTTTATATATATAGTGCTCAACTTTTTGAAGTTTATATACAAATTATGATATTTCTTACTTGTGTGGTAAATCTTGTTGCTTGTGGTACTAGTTTGATGATACAAATGTGTTTAGTGTTAATTACGCGAGTTTAAAATGAAATATACACTTATTTGTATATATGTATAAATCGGCTAGCTTTTGGGAGAAATAAAAATTAGGGTTTTGAAAAAAATAGAATTTTGGCTCAAGTGGTGAAGTTTATGCTAGATAGTTTATTTTAGACAGCTTATTGAAATAAGCAATAGCTTATTAGTTTCGGCTTATTTACTTTGAGTACACCTTGGTCTCGACAAGGCTTGGGCCGAGCCCAACAACCTTCGACCTTGGTTGACTTTTTGACCCCGTGACTTGTACAAAGTGCTTATTAACTTATTTGGTACTTAACGTAAATTATAACGTAAACTATTTAGATCAAAAAGGGCTTAGGGATTAAACTTATTTTTTTGGGCTTTTGACTTGTACGGCATAGTTGGGCCGAGCCCAACTTAATTTTGGCATTGTTTTACTTTTTTACCAAACGAAGTATTTGATGTGTTAAATTGATTTTTAGAACTTAACAGTATATATATCGTAACTTTAAAAGGTTAAATTGTTTTTGGACTAAAAATGGATTATTGGGCCCATTATAACCATTTCGGCCCAATAGTGGTTCGGGTGACAAAAATGAGTTTTCAAACACTCGTTGACCTTTTACAAATGTTCTAACTTATTAAAACATTATATATCGATTAAAACCGTTTTTAACTTGTTTTGACACTTTAAGTCCAATAAGACTAATAAATGGACTTTTCGGCCCAAAGTCATAAATGTTGACTTTTTGTTGACTTTTGGAAGTATTTTGGCTAAACGTTGATTTTTTTGTATCGAAACTTATAACTTAGAAGTAAACGTAGCGATAAATATAGTTATAACGATAAATATATATTTTGGACTAGCTTTGCAAATATAGTTAACGTAAGGGATTATTTGAGGAAATTGCAACCCTTGGGAAAAATTGAAAAGTTTGAATAAACGAATGGGTCATGCCCGATTTTTCTAAAATTTCGACACTTAGAATATTTTCGGATGAAAACCGACTAAAAGACGAAACGAATTATTTTTATTATTAAAAATATTAATTCTTCTAAATTAATATTTTTAGACTTTATGAGACTTATAAATATATCTTATATATTTATACACTTATACTTATTTAATTTCTAAAAAAATGAAGTACTTATTATAATTTCTATTTATAATTACAATTATATTATAAATAATGATAATGTTTATCATATAATATTACCCCACTATCACCATTATTATATAAAATTTTCAATATCTATTTAATTAATTATAAGCCCTAATTAATTAAATATTAAATTATTAGACCTTATTTAAAATATGTATATACGATAATATATGTATTACTTACGTATTTTGCGACGACAAGCACTAAGCACAGAAGTTTCCGTCGCACGTATTTTCATCGTACACTTTCACCATGAGCTATCACCAAAGAGTCGTGTACGATAAACCACTTTTGAAATGTACCTTACCACACAACAAGCAAGAAATACACGAGCACTTGACACACGTAAACCTTTCAAATGAGTTAAAACTTTTAAAACACGAATATTGCGCTAAGACTTACCATACTGATCTAGGTCGCGTGTCGGAGCGGTTACACTG
The DNA here is from genome assembly GCA_021014915.2 of Artemisia tridentata subsp. tridentata. NCBI lineage: Eukaryota > Viridiplantae > Streptophyta > Magnoliopsida > Asterales > Asteraceae > Artemisia > Artemisia tridentata. The sequence goes on along the minus strand of CP139504.1, from coordinate 151,665,225 downwards.
TGTTATTTGTTGACTAGCAGATTGCTATTATTAAAGTGAGTTTATAGCCTCATTTTTATACGAATTATTTTTATAAACCTTGGGGTGAGAAAACTGCAAAACTGTTTTCATGGACCAAATTGAACTTTGTTTTTACAAACTAGTATGCGGATAACCTAAGTATGTTTGAATCCCATTGCGCCCACTATCATCAACCGTCAATTCCTGCTGGGAAGCGCGTATGATATAAATAGATCTATTGGGGGTGACTCCCCCGTTCGGTTGGCCCGACAGGTCAACGCGAACGTATACCATGTCGGATTTTTGCCGAGTGTCTAGGGATTAACACTCGCGGTAACCCTTGTTTGCTATGCCGGTTAGGCATATTGTTTGTCTAGTTTCGGTTGGATGAGCTTAGTGTTAGCATGCAGTTAGTGTATGTTTGCTGAGTTATTTGCTATGATCCATATGTGCTTATTTACTTTAAACCTATGAACTCACCACCGTTAGCTGACTTTTAGCATGTTTTTCTCAGGTGTTTGAGAATGTATTCGTTGAAGGCAGGGCATGGCATCGGTCATAATCACTAGAAATGTTTTTACACATGCGTTAAACTCTGATTTGGGACAGTCATGTTAAATAGGGCTTGTTTTAATTAAATTGAACTTGATGTATGACATTTAACTTTGGAAATGTAAACTATTTTTAAAACGGATTTTTAAATCCGTTCTCTATATCTTTGTGTTGCGATTCCCAATTTAGTAACACCCAAACATGTATGCTTCCGCAAATCCAGATTTTGGGGGTATTACATAAGTCGTATAAAAAAATATAAGCAAATGTGCTCATACAAATTATAAAAGACATAAAACACACAACGTACATATATACTAATAGACGAAACAAATAGATACATAAAATTTCACCACCAAAATAAAATATATAATTTTATAGCATCAAAACTCGCTCCGCCACAACACGGGGGTGCGACATTTCTAGTTTTTATCAAAAGTAGAAGTGTGCATGTGAATTTGTTGTCTTTGCTGGGTAAGTGCAAATGTGAATGTGTTTATTTGTTGGGTAAGAGCTATGCTTATATAAACATATATTAAAAAAAATGGTTAAGAAATAAATTATAATGAAAATAAAAATGGGTTAATTACTAGAAGATGTACTTTAATTCAATATTGACATTTTAGTACAAACAATATCAACTGAATTCATGTTTAATACATTTTCCGTTACTCATTAAAAAAGGACATCAACTAATTAACCTAATATAATTTTCAAAAATCTGTAATGGCAAGAATTTGGTTAAGCCCAACATTATTACTTATGAAAGCCCAGAGCCCAATCACGCGTTCATTTCACAGTTCGCACATTGTTTTGTTAAACAATAAAAATCAAACAATCATGGGGTCTAACGGCAAGGAGGGATCAAGGACCATAAGTCACCAAGTGCACAATATTTTTTGTATGAGTATAAAGGATATAAAAATAAACTAAAAGAAACGATATTTTTAAACAAATAGTAAGCAAATTAAGAAAACGTGTATTTCTTTTAACATATTAGTGGACTAGTTAAACAAGGCATGTATATATGTGACACAAAATTTCGAGACCATATTCATTTTGAAGAAATCGGGAGATTTATCGAAAATTAACAATAGGCGGAAAACATCTATCGGGTTCCCATGAACCCCGAACCTCCTAGGTCCCCCCATTTCTAACGGTGTTTGTCATATCATGTATGGTATCAAAAAAATGTTAGGTTTGAGGGTCGTAATCACTAATCAAGAGACTCATCTTGATCGAGATCATTTATGAAGGATCTTTGTGCTTTCGCGTGATCAAAGTTCCGGTCGGTAAAAGCAGGAGCTATAACAGCATGCGGAAGACAACATCTGCTAACAAAAGTATATATGTGTGTTTAGAAGAAACAACATTATTACATATAATACCAGAAGTTACAGAACTTGAAGTAATAAAATACCCAAAAAAAAAAAAAAAAAAGTAAATTATCTCTTCTGGAAATTGAAGGCTCGAATGGAGTAAGCAAAAACGAATGCAAAGAACAAAACCAACCCAATGTGCACCCCAGCAACAGGGCCAAGAAAGCTATCCTTGTAACCAAAATAACGGTCCAAATATTCTTTGACAGTTTCACCGTTTGTAAGTTCATCCGTATAGTCTCTGAATTGTGAAATAACCATCCCATAAATAGTCCATGCCACCAGATTCCCCTAATAGTACCATCTCCACCACACGGGAATACTCTGTTGTGTTTTAAACATAACATTATACTAATAAAAATATGTTAAACAGTGAAACAAAGAAAAAAGAAAGTAATATTTAGTTAAACTTACGGGTCGTGGAATGATGAACCCCGAGAATAGATTAAACATTGCGTAAAATGAGCCTGCAACGATGGCGGCGATGCTGGCGTTGGGGGTGATGGCGACAGTCATCATACCATAAAATGTCATGTAGAGGAAACAACAGAATTGGAAGTAAAGATACCAAAAAAATTTAGCAGCAGTCCACTCGAACCCGATCATCGAGTACACTATCACAGTGTATACTACTGTTTGCACCAACACATATGGGATCTCGACCAAAACCTGAGCAAAAGCATAAGGCAAAGCAGAGTACATTCCAGCGGCTCTCTCTCGATAAAACACAGTTCGTTCGATACCTACAACGGGTTGCACCGCTCCCGCATTTTGGACTCCTAAGAATAGAACCGCAGCGTACATTGAACCGAGGGCGTTATTCAAGTCTTGTTGGCTTCTCCTAAAACCAGCTAAATATTGTTAAATCAGGAGATCCGTTGTGAAAGCCCAATCAACTGTTTCAGACTGTGCTTACCTTTTACCACCAAGGTTCCAGAACATAGTACCAAAAATGATCCCGATAAAAGTGGTGAACACAAAACGTACGGCTGTGTAAGACGAGTTTCGCCAGTATGACCAACGTTGTTTCCATAAACACGCTATGCATTGTATGAGGAACGACTGCGAGTATTGAGTTGGGAAGACGAGATCTTTTGTGCCAGGACGTGGTACACTGAATTCGGCAATTAAAGCTTTGTTTCTCCTGTGAATTTAACACGAAGGTTAACAATATGATAGACTTTTGATTCGAAAAATTGGCACGTAAGTATTGACTATTGATGGAATGTGTACTTATGAAGTTCGGAATTTCTGTAGATCGACGTGAAATCAACTCCGAGAGCGATTTCTTGTGCTGAAGTACTAACTTCCATCATCCACGTCGCAGGGTTGTATCCATCCTTAATCTTACTCACGCCATTAATTGCCTGTTTCAGAAAGGTGATGAAACATTGAGTAATGGGTCAAAACAATTTAGGGTAAAAAAGGTTGATATTTTTGGTATGAGTAAAAAATGGGCATGTGTTACTTATACAGGTTTAGCCCAATTAATAGCAAAATAATTTCTCAAATGCACCATGAGGGTACTTGAACCCAAAAAAATATCAATATACCTTACAAATATTTAAATTCCATTCCAATATCATACTTCCGTCGACATGTCAAAGAATGTTATGGTTATTTTTAGATTATCACACGTATGTATGAGTATATTATATAATACTAGACGAGTACACGTGCATAGCAATGGGATTTATAGCAGCATATAGTTATAATGATAATTTGGTTGTGTTTTGTGTAAATATAGTTGTTTGCCGTTAGAAAATCTCGTTGCTATGCATGAGGTCTATTAACAATTAAGTGCAAAATTAGTTAGTTTGCATAAATCTAGTTTACATACATGCTACCAACAAAAAAAAATGTGTACAAATAAAAAATAAAGATGAATCTGGTACTTGTAATTATCCACTTTATTACGTGTATAATTTTGACTTTGATAGGATTCAATCATTTCCAGAAATACTTTTATTTATTTATTTATTTATTTATTTTAAAGTTTTTAAAGTTTTCAAGGGTAGAATAGGTATAGAACAAAATTAATAGATTAATAGTTCTTTATCGATGCTTTATAAGTAGTTGAGATATTAACTTTAAGTTAAATTGAACACTTTTTTTTCCAGTTTTTTAGAAAATTTAATATAGAAATAGTATGCCAAATACGACTGCAAAAACCACATTTGTTGAACACTTTTTTTTGAAAATTCGATTTAGAATGTCATATTTATTAAAGAGTACACTATGAGCAACTCTTAACCTGTTTGACCAACTTAAACCAATATGTATTATTCATAAGTAGATGGGACAAAATTGACAGTTTAACACCTCAAAGTACTCAATCAACTCGCAGGAATTGCGACCTATGGGTCCAACATATAGCTCTTCTCCTCCTTTTTTCATCAAGAATAGCTGCAAAACCAATAGTTATTAGAACATAAATTTTTTATGTACAAGATTTGAGGATCAATATAACGAAGTGCCTCTTTGTACCTCATCAAACGCTTCAAAAATGTCGATACTTGGTTGATGGATAGTGCAAACGACTGTTCTTCCTGTATCCACAGTATTCCTAACGGTTCTCATCACAATAGCAGCAGCTCTGGCATCTAGCCCAGATGTAGGCTCATCCATAAATATTATGGACGGGTTAGCCACGAGCTCAACCGCTATGGTTAACCTCTTTCGTTGTTCTGTTGACAATCCATTAACACCAGGTAACCCGACTAATGCATCCTTCAATGGGTTTAGTTCCACAAGACCCATAACCTCATCAACAAACATCTGTTGAAAAACATGCAACATTGTTAAGAACGAAAAAAGGGGTTTTTAATAAGTAAAATGGTCCAACCTTTCGCTTGTGTTCGTCAACATCGGATGCTAACCTAAGCCAGGCTGAGTATAGCAAAGACTCGTAAATGGTAACATGAGGAGAATGGATGTCATTTTGTTCACAATATCCAGAAATCCGGGCAAATGTTTCTTGTTTCTTTGGGTACCGAGAAACCTTAATATCACCTTCGATATACCCGCCGGTTTTCCGTCCGGCTAGCACGTCCATAAGAGTAGTTTTTCCAGCACCACTCACACCCATTAGAGCTGTGAGAACACAAGGTCTAAAAGCTCCACTAACACCCTTAAGTAGTAGCAATCGGTCTTCCACCACCCCTTGATCTTTCATTTCCTACAATCGATTTCGTTAAGCAATGGGAATTAGACCCATTTCGTGGGTCGATCTGGGTTTATTTTTATCTCTAAGGGCCAAATATGTCAAACAAAGTTTAAAATTATATGAAGTTGTTTTTATGCTAAGATTTATGTTTATATTATAATAATTTACGAAAGTTAAAAATTTTACAAATGTGCTGGCACATCAATCCAACCACTTTTGGCACATCAATGTGAACCGTTATGAGCCATTACCCAACTTGTCCAACCCATCAATATTGTTGTTTCTGGGTAAAAATCTCACTATTTTTGTGGGATTTTGAGTTTTCAGCAATTTTCAAGTACAGTTTATTACCTGTGGCATATCGACAGAGTATTTGACATCATTGAAGGTGATTGAATGTGGTTCAAATGGAAGGATCATTCCTTTGTTCTTATTTTGACTTCCCTCAGCTTCCATATCCATAACAGCTACATCACTTTCATCTAGTGACGACACATCAGCTTGCACTTTTCTAAAAGCTATATAGCAGAAAACAAATGTTCCTCACTTTACAGATTTTAAGGAGCTACTTCTTATAATTTATAGAATATCAGAGAAAAAGTAAACTAACCATTGAGGAAGGAGAGAGACAAAGCATAACAGAAGTTTAATAAGAGAATGAAGCCTATCAAGGCCGCGACTGCAATCCAATACCAATAAGCGTCTGCAAAAAACCCTCTGGACAAAATAACTTGTTTCCCTAGCGTCGTACCATTCAGAGGCTACAATTCAAAATGTAAGCTTTATGATAGGAAAGCACATATAACTAGAGTGGTCGATTCCTCAAGCGGTTCAAATAAAAGAAATAGTTATTTTACCCACAACTGTTTTATTCAAAGATTTAGATTAGATTATTATGGGAATAATTTAATCTTGGTACTCGTAATTAATGCATTAATTCTTTATAAAAGTAGAGAAGTTTTTGGACAAACATGTATTGCCCAAAACGTCCACCTTTACAAGAAAAAAAAGTCTGATGTGACCTACTGCTCTCCAGCTATGCCCAAGAAACTCGTTCACGATTATTCCATTCATTGCATACATCAAGGGAGATGTCCAGTATCCCCATAACCACCAATCCTTGACCTCATCTTCAAGAGAATATTAGAGCCCATTTTGTTAGTTGACTAAACGAGCAAAATAAATCATGTTATAAGTTTTTGAACTAGTAAACATAATAGCATAATACCTCGCGAAAGGATAAAACCACCCAATGCAAACACTAAAAGAATTGCAAATGAACCAAATGTGTTTGCAATAATCATGTTCCTTCCCATTGCTCCAATAAAACGAAACAATCCAGAAGACATTTGGTTAACAAGAAAGAAGATGAAATACTGTTTGAAGAATCTGCAAGGTTTAATAAAAAGGTAGTAAAAATAATCAATGTAACATATAGAAGGGTACTACTTCGATTATCTGTCCGGAAAAGTAATTACCTTGAGACGTTAGGATCAAATCCTATGACATAATATGTCATAATAGTCCAAACACCAGCTTCAAGAAATAAAACGGGGATCTTGATGATCCAAGAGGAAATAGCATACGCCCAAGAGGGGTAAAAAAGGAAGTCCCGTTGCTTATAGAATACAGGAAGTTTTGCGATCGTCATTGGTATCTCAGATGATCCATTAAGCATAATCATAAGAACGCCAAAATATAAAGCACCAGTATAAAACCCTCCATCTTGTAGATCACGTTTATGCATCTCAGTTCGTAGAAACACCGTCATAACAATGAACGACATGATCGTTAGCTGAAATCATGATAAGGTTTAGAGCTTAAATAAAATTCGATGTAAATATTATGAAAGATTAGAGCTCTGAACATTTACTTTATACAATTTGATGAGATAAACAAACGAGTTTCTTTTCATGAGCAATATTTCTCTATCGGTGCAAGCTTTCAAGAGTTCTATTTTATTCAAACCAAACTTTTCGGTTGCCAAAGCAGCAGGGTGGCTTTTACTCATGTCATATGGAGTCGTGAAATCATTTTCCAATTTAATTCCAGCATGAAATGATTTATATGCTTTGGAAAATTCCTCTGCCGTCACAAATCTATAAGGATCGTTTCTTCTCATCCAATATTGTTGTTGATCTTTTTTTGATGTCACCTGTAGAATAGGATTTCAAGATGGCCAGGGATAAAATGGTAATTTACACTCAGTCGTCATTATTGGGTTTATAAAGGAAAACTTATTGGAATACTTACTTCTTGCAAGAAATCAGCAACACCTTTCCTTTTAGGGCATCTGAATCCCGTAGATTCAAAAAAATCAAGAACATGTTCACGCGGGCCTTGATATATAATCTTGCCATCGGTCATTAGTATGATATCATCAAACAAATCATAAGTCTCGGGTGCTGGTTGAAGGAGTGAAATGACAGCAGTTCCTTCAAGAATGTGAAGGAATTCCTTGAGTGACTTGACAATCTGAAAAGTTGTGGAACTATCCAACCCTGTAGATATCTCATCCATAAAAAGAACCTTTGATGGTCCAACTATCATTTCACCTGTTGTCACACGCTTCTTTTGTCCACCCGATATTCCCCTTATCATTTGATCCCCTATCATTGTATCTGCACATGTGTCTAACCCTAGCAGCTACACAAAAAACAAATTACGTTAGACATGGGAAAGATACGAACAAAAAATATTTTTGGTTAACCAAACGAACCCCCCATTTTGACCCGTTACCCACCCTTCCCTTTTACCATCGCTAATTTAATTCGCCATACCTTGAGAGTATAATCTGTGACCACACTGGCTTCTTGACCTTTCGTTGCAGCAGCCTGAATAACAACAAAACAATGACTAAGGTTTTAAAACTTTTATTTCAACCATGAAGGATTCAAAATGCTTGTTGTGTGTGGAGGGTCAAAATTTTACTTTCATGTATATATCGAGATCAGGATCAGGTTTTATTTTTGCATCTCTTTCTCTTCTTGATAACTCCGCTAACATATCTGCAATTTTATGTCCATAAATATGTTATACGAAACTCTAGAACTTTATAAAAAAGTAATGACAAAGAAATTATTAAAAACTAACCGTAACGTGATCCAACACCTTGACATCTAGCAGAAAAAGCCAATGTTTCTCTGACAGTCATCTCTCCGATATGGACATCATGTTGACTGACATAAGCAGAGGTTCTTTCCGGTACAAACTCATGTAACTCATGGCCGTTATACGTTACCTTTCCTGATATCTACATTATATGAAATTTAAAATTGTTGGAATCTTGCCGTCAACAAACCCGGATCGTCGAACAAGGAAACGAGAAGCTTTAGCTTCAATCGATACACGTAACCCAAGACTTAAAAGCCAAACGACTTCTATGAAGAATAGAAGAAACGAAACCCACAAAGTATAATCGAATGATTATATCGTATTACCACAAAAACTCAATCGGTTACAAGAAAGAATAAGAAGAATGCGTGTGTTTAAGCCCTTCAGCCCCAACTCTATTTATTGAGGTGAGGGGCAAAACCTAACCGACTTAAGACACAACCGACTCAAACAAACACCCTAACAAAGCTACACGTTTACTTGCCTTGCAAGGCAAGTAAACTTACATAGAAAGCTACCTAATCGAAAACTACCATCACTAGACTTTGTTAATAATAACTAACAATTTCCACCTTAGTGACAAGACTAGTTAATCCCGACACCAAGTATCTCCATGCAATACTTGAACTTCGGACCTGGAACCACCTTTGTGAACGCGTCATCAGCATTATCTTTCGTGCCTATCTTTGCCACTTCAATCTCTCTAGATTCCACAATCTCCCTGATGAAGTGATACCTCACGTTGATATGCTTTGTCCTCTCATGAAACATTGCATTTCTTGAGAGATGAATTGCCCCTTGATTATCACAATTCACAACCACTGACCTTAGGTTTATTCTTAGCTCGATTAGCAGAACTTTAAGCCAAATGCTTTCCTTAACAGCTTCCGTAAGCACCATATACTCCGCCTCTATAGTAGATAATGCAACAACATGTTGTAGAGTTGCTTTCCAACTCACAACACAGCCATTTACTATAAACACGTACCCGGTTATCAACCTACCATTGTCAGGGTCTTTAGCATAATCTGCATCCACGAAACCGTCAACATCTACGTATTTTCCTTGATCTCTACCATATATTAGACCTACGTCAGCAGTGCCTTTCAAGTAATTTAAATTCCACTTCACTGCCTCCTAGTGGTTTTTACCTAGATTCGCCAAATACCTGCTCACCATGCTAACAACATACGCAATATCTGGTCTAGTACATACCATCAAGTACATTAAACTACCTACAACATTCGCATATGGGACCTTACTCATTCTTTCCACATCCTAGTCACTCGAAGAACAATCCTTCAAAGATACCTGCTCCCAATGGCACAGAGACCGACTTGCCATTATCCACTATGAATTTATTCAGAATTTTGAGACACCTTTAGGGTTCGACTACCCCTATCCCTGATAATCTCCATACCAAGTATCTTCCTAGCTGGACCAAGTGCCTTCATATCAAACTCTTTTCGCAGTAGTCCCTTGGTATATTCGATCTCAGACTTGCTTTTACAAGCAATCAATATATCATGTACATACAACAACAAATATATGTACACACCTGGTGCAAACTCTTTGAAGTAAACACAACTATCATAGCTGCTACGGCTAAACCCATTACTGACCATATACACATCAAACCTTTTGTACCACTGCCTTGGAGACTGCTTAAGACTGTAAAGAGATTTCTTCAACACACATACCTTGTTGCCCGTTCCTTCTTCAAAACCAGGTGGCTGCCTCATGTAAATGGCTTCTTCAAGATTACCATGCAAAAACGCCGTCTTCACATTTCACATCAAGTTGTTCCAACTCGTAATCTTCAAAGGCAGTCAATGAGAGAATCACCCTAATAGATGTATGTCGAACCACGGGTGAAAATACCTCATTGAAGTCAATCCCTGCTCGTTGTGTAAACCCCCGAGCTACCAACCTTGCTTTATACCTTGGTTTTTGAACGCCTTCAATCCCTTCTTTAATCTTATACAACCACTTGCAGCTTACCAGCTTCTGACCAGGTGGTTGATCGACCAACTCCCAAGTATGATTCTTTTTTAAAGAACTCATCTCTTCCTCCATATCACGAACCCACTCATCCTTTTCAGATGAATTAATCGCCTCCTGGAATGTGATAGGTTCATGTGTATCTTCTTCCTCAGCAATGGCAAATGCATAAACCGTCATATCATCTTCATCCCTAAACCCAGATGGTCTAGACAATGATACATTACCTTCATCCCTATACCTTGCAGGTATAGTAGTTGTTCTTTTAGCTCTATCACGCACCAGAACATAGTTGTCCAGATTCTGTTGTTGAGGCCTTGCATCTTCATCTTGTCCCTCATCTTCATACCCTAGATTTACCCTAGTGTGAGGATGCACAGTTGGTTCGAACCTACTACCATGAAGTTCCACCTCAAACTCAACTTCCTTCTCAGAATATGCAGCACCAGCACCCTTGAGAGTATCCTTATACATAAGGCTCTCATTAAACACCACATCCATGCTTATGATTATCTTTGGTTTAACATCATCCAACCTCCATAATCTATATCCCTTCACACCATCAGGATACCCCAGGAATATGCATTTTATAGCTCTAGGCTTGAGCTTCCCCTGATTCACGTGTGAATAAGCAACGAAACCAAATATCCTCAACATCTCGTAATTCGCCGGATGTCCTGACTATAATTCCATAGGTGTCTTCTTCTCCAATGCTGTAGATGGAGACCTATTAATCAGATATGCTGCTGTCACCCCTTGCTTCTGCCTAGAACGAATCTGGCAAACCAGACTGAATCAGTAAACACCTAACCTTGTTCAAGAGCGTCCTGTTCATTCATTCAGCTATACCATTCTGTTGCGGAGTTCCTGCAACTGTCAAATGTCTTGCTATCCCGCTCTCCTTGCACAAGTTATTGAATTCCTGATTACAAAACTCCAAACCATTATCCGTTCGCAGTTTCTTTAGTTTTCTACTTGTCTGGTTTTCCACCAACTGCTTCCACTCCTTGAACTTGCTGAACGCCTCATTTTTGTGTCTAAGAAAATTAACCCAAATCCTCCTCGAATAATCCTCAAGAATCGATAAGAAGTACCGGCAACCACTCATCGATTCCACCCGAGAAGGACCCTAGAGATCTGCATGTACATAGTCTATAACTCCCTCATTTTTGTGTCTAAGAAAATTAACCCAAATCCTCCTCGAATAATCCTCAAGAATCGATAAGAAGTACCGGCAACCACTCATCGATTCCACCCGAGAAGGACCCTAGAGATCTGCATGTACATAGTCTATAACTCCCTCTGTTGTGTGCTAACCTCGACCAAAACTTACTCTAGTCGATTTTCCAAGAACACAATTTTCACAGAATTCGAGCTTACCTAGACCTTTCTTCCCCAGCACCTCTCTTCTTTCCAGTTCATGTCAGCCTGATTCACTAATGTGACCCAGGCATTTATGCCACACCTGTGCAAGGCTCTCCCTTTCTTGTATACCGACACTGGCTTCACCAGATTCAGCCCAGCCATCCAAGGAGTACACACAATTTTCCTTCATAGTTCCTGACAATACCATCAAAGAACCCTTGATCACCTTTGCTCTTCCATTCTACAACTTCACGTTATAGCCCTCTCGATCTAGAGTGCCAAAAGATATCAAGTTTCTCTTCAACTCGGGAATGTAACGCACATTCTCAAGCACAAAACTTGAATCATCTTTCATCTGTACTCTCACCTTCCCTGTCCCCCTGATGGTACATGCTCTATTTTCACCGAGCAAAACCGTACCACCATTGAACTCCTTAAAATCAAACAAGAAATCCCTCCTAAGAGCCATGTGATAGGAACATGATCCACTCTAAGAACATCTCCTCACTCACTGTCATCAACAAGTTACCATTGTCATAACCCTCAGAATGCATACCAGAACCCTGTCCTGCATTCTTCTTAACAAAGCTAGTTGATTTCTTCTTGTTCCTTTTTGGACAGTCTTTCTTCAGGTAATCCTCAGAATAGCATACGTAACACTTCTGTTTATAAGTTCCTTTACCTTTCGACTTTGATCGCGAACTACCACGTCCTTGATTACCCCGATGATCTGTCTTCAACGCCGCAGTCTTTTGAGCGTCCGTCATGGATTCCGGGAATGGATCTAACGCAGCCTCCCAACTATGTTGAATTATTAGACACCACATCTTCACATGCCACAACCCGAAGTCATTAGACCCATCGAATTTTTCGACGTCAAACTTCACTATCGACGACATATTCTTTAACCCTTGTTGCTAAAAAATACCTTCTTGCAAATCAAATTAATTAGAAACCCTAAACCTCGATCACGAACAAGTACCAAAGTCGACACCTTGAAACCCAAGAACCTCGACAATAAACTTGAACCACAAAAAACTTTAGACAACTAGAAATCTTCTTTTACTGTACTTGTTTATTAAAATCAACTACCTTGTGGTCTAGTGGTGAATGCTTACATGGTTAAGTGAGCCACAAAGAGAGTAGTACCGGATGGGTGACCATCCGGGAAGTCCTCTTTGATCACAGGGTCTGTTGATATTAGGCAATGAAGAGGAGAGTCTGTGAGCAATTAATGTCGCAGATTCGAATCCGAGCCGGACTCGGTTTTCATCTGGCTGTTACTCCAGCGAGTAATATCGTGTGGAGGCAGTACGGTTTCCGGGCGGAAGCCGTTCAATCCCCACTACACCAGCGTGGGCCCGATTCAGACAACATAGTCTAGTATGTGATGGATAAGCCTGCCTTTATGGCAAGTACGACTCTCTAATCCAAAAAATTGAAAGTCGTCTTCCCAAAAAACTTTAGACAACTAGAAATCTTCTTTTACTGTACTTGTTTATTAAAATAAAAGACAAAAGTTTGGTTTTTAAACTAAACCAAAAAACACCTTCACGTGGGTTAGATAAATCAAACCAATCACGTGAGTATTAAAAACCACACGTCACATATACCACGTGAAGACTTTTAAACAAAAGACAAAACCGCAAACTTCGTCTTCTTCGTTCTTCGCCTGTAACTTGCAGTTTTCGAACACCTCGAAAACCGACTGATATAAAACCTACAAGCTTCTCAACTCGACGATCCAAAAACCACAAACACTGTAGCTCTTGATACCACTTGTTGGAATCTTGTCGTCAACAAACCCGGATCGTCGAACACGGAAACGAGAAGCTTTAGCTTCAATCGACACAAGTAACCCAAGACTCAAAAGCCAAACGACTTCTGTGAAGAATAGAATAAACGAAACCCACAAAGTATAACCGAATGATTATATTGTATTACCACAAAAACTCAATCGGTTACAAGAAAGAATAAGAAGAATGCGTGTGTTTAAGCCCTTCACCCCACCTCTATTTATAGAGGTGAGGGGCAAAACCTAACCGACTTAAGACACAGCCGACTCAAACAAACACCCTAACAAAGCTACACGTGCAAGGCAAGTAAACTTACATAGAAAGCTACCTAATCGAAAACTACCATAACTAGACTTTGTTACTAATAACTAACAAAAATTAGCTTCTGTCATAGGGAGAAAAAGCTGAATACGTGACTAAGAAATGAAGTCAATTTAGGATCTTTCTTTTTACCGTTAGCTCCTTGGCAAGCTTTCCAGCCAACGACAACAAGAGTGTTGTCTTTCCAGAACTTGGAGGTCCCAAAAGCAATGTCATTCTGCAAATGTTATTATGCAAAAAGTTATTACAAGTAACTTGAAAAGCAATCGCCAAACGGTATGATGATGACTGCTAACCCTATATTGACTGATTTATGTTTTAGTTAACCAATTATGTCATAAGTTATAAACAAGCCATAAGATAACCGGCTTTCAGGAACAACGCTAAAAAAAAGTCGACGTGAAAAGTTACCCACATGTAATGCTTTTGACCGTATTTTAAATCAAAACTTCTAGTAGGTGATTACTTTAAAACAACTTTTCTGAAATTTAGGATAGCTTTTTTCCAGCATATAAAAAATTAGTTGCCCTATATCAAATGTGGATCAAAGTTGGTTATATTTTTATGCCATTTGCTTATTCATGGGGGTTTATGTTCTTTCTTCTCACCTTTTAGGCTTAATGACACCGCTAACATCATCAAGGATAGTTATATGCCTTTTTGAATTCGGAAGTAGATGGAATAAACTCAATAACCCCTATAAGACATAAATATGAACAAGAATTAAGAACAATTGATTATCAAAGACGTCATGAATTATTTGATATGTTAGTTGATTATGGTTTCTATTACTTACCTCAAGAAGATCAATATGAAAGTTTATAAAACTAGGTAAGGCCCGGCTTCCAGTAATAACATCAGCCTCCACAGTTACATGCTCAAATTTGACTTCAGTCGTTGGCAAACCAATTCCAACCCTATAAACATGTCAAATCAAGGCCATTTAGCTAAACCATGACCACAATCAAAATACTAAAAGGATGATTGCATAAAAAAGAAATACTTGTACACTTTATCAATAACGTCAACCGTATTCTAAAAGTTACTAAAAATATTTCTTTTACCAATTAGTATAACAACATGCTTTACTTACTCTAAAAAAATCTTTTAATCACAGGAAAATCTTTTATACTTTTATTTTCTTACCAATTATAGCAACATATTGCCTTTCAAAAAAATATATATATAATAAAAAAAAAAATATAATAATAAATTATAGCAACATATTTCTCTAACCCATAATATGTTATTTATCTCATGTTCCTCTAGTTCGTTAAAGCCTACAATAAGTGAATGTAAGTTGATATTTGACGAAATGAAAAAAGTAAATATCGGTACCTATCAAGTCTGGCCCTGAGCTTCAACAAGAACTTCTCATTATCTTCATCAGCAACTTTAACAAGTCTATCAAGCAAATGCCTTCGATCGCTGGTACCAAGATTATCGACATTAACTTCATTAGATGGTCCAGTTGATCCAAAAAGCAAACCTTTCTTCAACCGATCGAAAGTTGGTAGCTTTTCAAGTGAAGCCCACTTAAGAGCTTCTTCATCATCTTCTTCACGTGAAGATAATGAGAAAACATCCATACCAGATATACTCCATGCAGAAGCACCATCATGTCTTAAACTTGATGTACTAATTGCTCTAAGACTCCCTAATCTTATGCTATTAGAAGCTGTATATATGTCACTTCCATCCATTGTCACAAAAGATTAACCAGCACCAACTAAATGTTGATCAAGAAATGAAGATCTTTGATGGTTCTGTTCTTTAGGCCAAAATAACCTGGAATTCAAAATTTGTTCGGGAACTAAGAACAAGAACTGAAAATGTTTGTCGATTTTGTTCTTCAAGCCAAGAAAACCTTGACATCACTCAATGTAGTCAAAAAATTTTATGTGTATGCAAACTATTGGTTGTAAAACAAAATGTGGTTTGTGAAAGTACATGAACAATGATGTATGATTTTGTGTAAGGATATGACCTTTATATTGATGAAGGTTATGAGAGACTGCTAATGGAGTTAAAGGTGGTGAAACAGTCGGGTCGCTAATGGCTTTAAACTGTTGGTTGTCAGTGAGTCCGGAACAGGGCGAAGATAATCAATTACCTAATTATGTACCAATAAATGGTTACCGGATATCACTTGGAATCGTGTTATCACTTTCCAAAGTAAACTATTCGACTCTATTGCCTGGGTATCACGAATATCTACTTGGGATAAGACCAAATGTTTCTTTTTAAATTAGGCACAAATCAATAACCCTTGCGCATCCAAGTGTTTATGTTTTCTGTTTTCGTCTCTCTCATGCATGATTTGATCTTCCTATTTATAGGAGAATACTCATAGCTAGTCAAATGGAATTATGAGGATTAATCGGCCCATTAATCGCCTCATAATTATCCCCATTATAGCCAATAGTGATTACATGACCAATTAAACGTGATCATAAATGCAGTTTTAACTGCCACTTGAATAGGTCAGAGTAGTTATATACTCATTCCAGCAATACTAACTCCAGCAGTACTAACTCGGTACTAGCAGTAGTAACTTTCCTCTAGCAATACTAACTTAGTACTAGCAGTAGTAACTCTACTCCAGCAGTACTAACTTAGTACTAGTAGTAGTAACTCTGTGAAGGATTTAACCTTCTGATGAGTTACTTCCAACAACTATCAGAATCAGGATAATCAGGGACTTAATGGGTGTACACTCCGTACCTCCAACCCCATTTCCAAATATGATCATGATTAAATTTCAAACATAAACCGGTTATGCGCCTGGTGGGGGGCCTTGTTTAGTGATCTATATGTTGACTTTTTAGCAAACATTTATTGATTGATATGTGCAAAAAACATTCATAGGGACAGTGATTATTTTTTTTTGAACATTATAGGGACAGTGATTATGTATTAGAAAATTTTAAACTTCTTTAAATGCTCCCTTAATTTCAAAAATAGGAAGTTGATGCTTAATACAACCACCACAGAAAAAAAGTCTTGAATTTAATTATTTAGTTAACTTGTCCAAACCATTTTACCCACCGGCAGTGCTGGTAGTTATATGGCGGGTCGGCGGTGTTTCAAATATTAGGAAAATAGATGTAGCTAGGGGTGTCATTCGGGCCGACCCGACCCGAACCCGAGCCGACCCGAACCCGACCCGAGTCAATTCGGGTCAACCCGAATTGACCCGAATTTATATTCGGGTCAATCGGGTCAACCCGAATTGACCCGAGTTCTAAACAAGGTCGGGTTCGGGTATGTTTTTAGGAGCCTTGACCCGACCCGAACCCGATTGACCCGAGAAAACTGACAATTTACAAGGCAAAAACTCGGGTTGACCCCAAACCCGAGCTGACCCGACCCGAATTGACCCGACCCGAGTTGACCCGAGACCCGAATTGACCCGACCCGAATTGACCCGAGTTCAAACAGGGTCGGGTTCGGGTATTTTTTTAGGGGCCTTGACCCGAGTTGACCCGACCCGAGTTGACCCGAACCCGACCGGGTCAACCCGAATCACACCCCTAGATGTAGCTAAGACATACAAATTTCCTTAATAATAATACCAAGCCGTTGAATTTGTGGGAATAAATTTAATATACTTCTTTGTTGTGCTTACTGGTTAAATGAAAATTAGAAAATATACCATATTATGTTTGAAATAATAATTGATGGTTGAAATCTAAAATGAATCTTTGTCAACTCCCCATATTCATGGAACGACGAAAGTTTTGTAAACGTGTCCAAAAAAAAAATATTAGGGCATGTTATCCAGACACCCATATAGGGTGTTTGCAATTATTAAATGCATCAGACTGTTGTACTGCCTGCTTCGCGAGTTTATACTATTGACTATAGGGGGTGTTTGTATAACACAACCCATATTATTTTCAAACTGGCGACAAGACTTATGGTTTAAATTTTGTGAACTTAGGTGTAAGCATTTAACGTTGTATTAGATACACATTAATTGTGTAATAAAACATCTATAAGGCTATATAAGGCTATGCATAGTGGTGACCCGGGTCACCAGCTGCCACATCAGCTTTCTCTCTCCGGTGACCAGACATGATCAAGTTGCCACAGTAGTGACAAATTTATTTATTTATTATTATTTTTTATTTTTTATTTAATTCAAATATTTTAAACAACAAATTCAAATATATATATATATATATATATATATATATATATATATATATATATATATATATATAATATATATATATATATATATAGTGAGACTTTCTTGCGAGAACCATTTTATCTGCGAGAACTGAGAGAACCACCAAAAACATACATGCACGCCTTCAATAATTGTATTTTTGCACATATGTTCTAAAAACAACATATATGTTTTTAAAAAAACATAGTTGTTCTAAAGAATTTGATAAGAAATTGGAAATACAACATTTTTCTTTGAAGGTGTGCATGTATGTTCTTATAAGGCGTGCAACGACAATATTGCGGCCTTGTGTAAGGTTTTTGTGAAAAAAGATGATGAGTTCATGATGATATTGAAGAACATAGGTGGATACTTACGATTATTGATGATTTGCATGTATTTTTATTTTATTTTAAAAGGCGTGCATGTATGTTTTTTGTGGTTCTCTCAGTTCTCGCAGATAAAATGGTTCTCGTAAGAAAGTCCCCCTATATATATATATATATATATATATATATATATATATATATATATATATATATATATAATATATATATATATATATATATATATATATATAACAGGAGACATTACACGTAGATAATGCCACATAAATGCCACCTCAATGCCACATAATCATAAACTGTGCCACATAAGCAATAATTCGGCTGGATTTTTTTCGACAAAAAAACACTTGCATGGATTCGAACTCAAGACCATGTATATATTATGTGGTATCTTAACCACTGAACCACCTCATTTTTTTGTTTAGATTCTGTAGTCGAAACTCTATATAGGATAACAAGCAATTATCTCTTTTAAAATAATGTGTTTAGTGGAGGTATAATTGTTGCCCATAATTGTCGTTCCAGACTCATCACATACGGAACATGTTGGGTCGTTTCTCACATCAATTTTTAATAGCGTTAAATGGTACTCCTACTCTAAACCTGATTCTTCAAGGAAGTTCGTTCAATTACTTTTTTTTTGGTTTTGTGTTTTAACAGATTAATCAGACAATCAAACCAAATCTAATCATATACTCTAACCCTAATTCTTCAAGCAAGTTAGTCTAATTACTTTTTTTGGTTTTGTGAGTTTTTAACAGATTAATCAAGACCGTATTTGATGCACCGAATGAATTTCATTATCACTTTCGATTTACCAGGTTTGTGAATTTGTTATTTTATAGAAAATAAATTGATTCATTTGTTTGAGTTGGGTTTAGTTGATTATTGTTTTTTTTCATCTTATTTGATTAGTTTGAGTGTTTTTTTTATCTTCATTATCACTTTTGATTTACCAGGTTTGTGAATTCACAAATAAAATATGGGTCCAGACAAGATTCTATGGAAGGTTTGGTGCCTCGAGCTTACGATAGTCGTACCTGAATGGCTGCTAAAAGTATTGTCTTTCTTTCATTTTCATGGTTAGTTCGGTATGTTTGAGCTTTTGCGCTTATTTATATTTTTTTAGTCAATTGCTCAAAGTCGTCTTATGTGTCGATATTAAGTTATTAGCCAGAATAGAATTCCTTATTTTCTTTTTAGTTTGCAGGCCAAGATACAAGCTTCCTGTAGTTTCAGGAAGTAATAAAAATGATGAAAATGACACCAACAATGCCTTTAGCAGGACGAATCTTTGATCTTTTTGACAACAATCCCGATGGTACTGTTGATATGAGGGAGATACTTTCTGACATCTTCACCATCAAGAATATTGAAGGAGATTATGCGCCTCGCCTTTGTTTTTAGGTAATAGTCTATATCTTTAATGTTCCTTTACAAAAACAAAAAATTGACTTGATTTTTGATGACTGATTTCTTATTAATGAGTTAATCTGAGTTGCAATTTTTCACAAACGGGACAGATTTTGTCTATTTAAAAGTCTGGCTATAAAGGGACGGGTCAAACGAGTTAAATGTGGTTTTGCTCAAACATGTCGTTAGTTGATTTAGACACGTGGTTATCAAGGTAAGTGACTCTAATATTGGTTGCATCATTTAAAAAAATTGTTGTTCTTGTGATTTATGTGATGTCTTTGTTGCGAATGTGAATTATGCTACTACTTTTATGTATCTTTATTACACTAAGATCTATTTAATTGGTTAAAATTTAGAATGTACTATGATGTAACTTATCGTGCATAGCTGACATTGGTTAAGTGAGGAAGCTAACCCGAAATCGTTATGGCGATGTCTATTTTCTACATTTAGTTCCTACACAGTCGTGAACCACCTCAATTGTATTCCGGTTGACTCAAGGGTATGTGTATATGTAGTATCCAATTTAGGCGACGATGACATCTATTATTGGTGACGCGTCGGTTCAGAGTGTGCCGGCAACAACAGGGCATCCATGGCATACACATGGTTGCAACCGTGTTGGCCGCCTGGATACGCTGTTGTCCGTCATCGTCTGAACCTTAGCCCTTGCTGCTATACACATACCACTTGGGCCTTGCAAATGGAGTTCACATAAATATCATGCTCTCCGCTGAATAGGCTGCTCGGAAACCGGTGTACATTTTTGGGTCCAGATATGCAATTTGAATTTTTAGTCACAAATGCGACTGATCAAGTTCTGTTCACTTGTGATATTTCCATTATTTGATTATTCTAATGATAAGGAAAGAGTTAGTTACAAACGTAAGAACATGTATATTATGATAATTATAATCAAAATTGCTTAGCTGTTGGTTTGTTTTTTTTATTAGCCCATGAGAATTCCGACATTCCAGAATAATTTGTTTATACCAACGTTGAACAGGTATCTCTAAACCCCCACAACTTCATTTTATTACTCCTATTATCAGATATGTCGGCAAATCAGTTTTAAGGAGTGTTTGGACTTACGTTCTAAAACTAAGTCATCACAACATCGAATATTGCATCCTTAGGGGCAGTAACAAGTTTTTATTATTTGGTGGAAAGTTTGACACGTATTTATTAATGGGTTTGAGTTTGTTAATGCATTAACCAAAAAGAGTTTAAAGTCAAACGGGTCAAAAGTCACCCAAAGTGTATTTATAATGTTAGCATCTGTTCGGTCTACTTATTCTAGAAAAACTTGGTTAATATTGTAATAATTTAGTTCTTATAATTAATTGCTTATAAATATATCAAACAGGATGCAGGAGGCATGGGAAATGCAACTTCGAGTACCACGAGAATGAAATCATTAAGTGAAGCGGATGGTGGTTTGTCATCAAGTCGGAGGAGTAATGCCCCGATTCCTGTTGGACTTGGCTCAGAAGGTTTACAACCTCAGGTCTTCCCCTATTCCAAACTTATATAGCTTAATATCAATACTATTTTTGTGTATATTTGTGCTTATGTTAATAACTTTTCATTGTTATAGAAATGCAATATATGTAGTGATAAATAAATAAAATACTAGAGGTGGCGATTTTGACCCATTTTATTTTTTGAAAGGCAATTTAATATTATCTCACTACCATCGCATTATATACAAATCGATTCTGACTGAGTATAATATACTAAAACTGTATACGAATGTGTTATAAGAGACGACCTCGGCAGACAAGATCAGAGGCTTGTGGTATTGGTGCTTCTAATTCAGATGGTAATCAAAGCCTTACATATCCTGGTGGTCAAATGGATCCAGCTACGATGATGAACCAAGTAATGCAAAATCCTGCTTTAAGCGGTCTAATAGCTGGTGCTTCAAACCAATCCGGGGCTGGATCTCAGGATGTCTTGAGGAATTTAATGAGTCAGCTAGCTCAAAACCCTGCAATGATGAACACAGTCAATCAGCTCGCGCATCAGAGAATGTTGGTGGTCCACATGAGCAGGTATTTGTCAGGAAGGCAATTGACTTGCATGACAAGTTCATGGCATATGTTATCGATTGTTTTTCAAATCACACCCTATTTCACAAGGCCCTAAAAGAAGCCTTTGAGGTTTTTTGCAATTAAACTGTGGCTGGTTGCTCTACTGCGGAGCTGCTGTCTGCATATTGTGACAACATCCTCAAAAAGGGTGGTACCGAGAAGCTTAGTGATGAAGCTATCGAGGAAACTTTGGATAAGGTGGTTAAGATTCTTGCTTACATCAGCGATAAAGACCTTTTCGCAGAGTTTTATAGGAAAAAACTTTCTCGGCGTTTACTTTTCGATAAGAGTGGGAATGATGATCATGAAAGATTGATCCTCTCAAAGTTAAAGCAGCAATGTGGTGGACAGTTCACATCTAAGATGGAGGGCATGGTGACAGATTTAACATTCGCGAAGGAGAATCAGAGTCACTTTAATGATTACCTTTCAAATACTCGTCTTGCCAGTCATGGGATTGATTTTACAGTCACTGTTTTGACTACGGGGTTTTGGCCGAGTTATAAATCCTCTGATCTTTGCCTGCCTGCAGAGATGGTGAAATGTGTCGAAGTGTTTAAGGAGTTCTACCATACAAAAACCAAACACAGAAAGCTCACATGGATTTTGGTGAAGACACGTCAGGTAATTAACTTTTAAGTGATTTTGAGGTTCTAAAGTAGGCTATAGTAAATTCACAATTGCTATGAGTAAATAAGCGAACAATGTGCAGATCTATCTTATAGGTTAAGTACTTAACTTTCATCCAATTAAAGTTTTTAGTTTTCAAAATAATTTCATTTTGATCAACTGTTTTTATATGCAGAATATCTTCTTGAATCTTGGTAGAGTTAGAAACTATTTGTGCAGCTATGGGTGAGCGACCCGTTCACATTATACAGGTAATAGCTACTTCTAAAATGATGTTAATGCTACTTTTAAGGTTCACTTATCGTTCTGATTTTGAAGTATTTGTGGCCAGATACTTCATATGCATGGCGGGTGCTTGGAGATGCTCTAATTATTAATGTCAGGGTGCCAGGTGTTTTGCTTTCTGGTATGTTTTGTGTAATTAAGTACCAATGTTTATTTAATGCTAATACACGGAAAGTATAACAGTAACGAAAGCTCATAATTAGTGGGTCAAAACTGTCATTTGGGTAAATAATATGAGTGGGTCAAAATTGATCATTTGGACCCGTCCACTTTTCTGTATCGATTTGTGTTGTGGCTCACCTCTTTCGCTTCTTTCATTTTGATAGTTAAACTAAATGATTAGTAGAGGCAAGAAATTGGACGGGTCAAAATTTGTCATTTTGTTCATACGTCAAAATGGGTCAAGTTACAATTAAACATTTATGATAAAAAAAAAATTTTGAAAACTTTAAAATACTTTGTTTATTAAATTTATACAAAAGCCAAAACTCATTTGAGATTTTACCCAATTCACCTGACCCACGCATTTTCCCACGTCTAATATTGGTACTATAGTATAAAACTTGATAATAGTTTGGAGAGTAATAGGCAAAGTTATAAGGTTTAAACAACTTAAAGTAGGCTCACAATTGTAGGGCATGATATTAGTTGTTAATCCTTTGTAGATAATTTCAGTGGTAGACCACTTTTGGGATAGATTCTTCAAGTTACAATTAATTGGGACATTGCTATCCATGAAGAACGATATTATGAGCCCATGCTTTTTACGTGGCATACTTTTGTGATCACAAAATGTGTATTTTAATATATTCGTGTCTCGCGTGTTGTAATAATTGTCATTTCAACAAAAGAAATTTCAATGGAATTGAACGTCATCATGTCTGGACTCTGCATCAGTCTTTATCTCAATGGGAGGTATCTAAAGTAATGACTCAAATTATATTTCCGTGCTATTGGTAACACAAAATGTTAGCGCACGTGGTAAATTGAGTTCACAAGAAAATAAAACCGTTGTTGTCATAGTCAAAGCCAGGAGATTGTTTGCAACTTTCATCAAGTGCATATAAGCTTTTACATTCATGTAATGAAATTCTATGGCTTATGCTAAATTATGATATAATTTTTTACAGTAAGCTTGATCAGCCTTGGGACTTGATGAAGGAATTTAATGACAACATTCCTAATTGTAAAAGAGCAAAAAGAGTTTGTGTTGGGTGCTGATGTGCAAAAGATTATAGAGGAAATCAAAGAAGCCCACAAGGAAATGATGTCAAGTATGCAAAAGGCACATGACTTGGAAAAGAGGGCAATACTAATGGATTGTGAAAATAAAGGTCGTGTCCTTTTGGAGTTGCAGAAGCAGGTACATGATTTGAGTGCACAAAACTATATGATGTCGCAGAGCTTGCAGAACCCATTTGCTCAAATATGATTTGCTTTGTTGTCGACTTAATTTGATTCTATGTTCTGGTAGCTTAAGTACATGAGTAGTTCACTGATGATGTCGTTGATAAATAACGTAGTTAGTGATATCTTAAACTGATATATAATGTACGTACGTAGTTGTGGAGTTAAACAATGAGATAATATGGAGCTAATGTGTTGATATGTAGTTTTTTGACATCTGTACATCTTTCCTTTTTTTAGTCTCCATAGAGGTAAGTACTGAGACAATAATATTAATCGAGTGGTGCTTATTGAATATGGATGCTTCGTGGTGCCTAAAGGCAAATCAGGTGGGTTGAGTTGAGCCACAGGCAAACGGGTCATTTTGGAAGCGGGTCGGGTCGAAAGAAATCAAAGTTGAGGAGGGGCACATGGGTTATGGCTACAATTCAGAAATGGTATTTGATAGGATAATTAATCAGGTCCAACACACATGAGAAAATCAATGTGTCAAACTTCCAAAGTCAACTTGGGTTAATTTTTGGTGTTTTTGCAGCCTTTACAAATAGATAGATTTTGGTTTAACATAAAACAATAAATTCAAACCAAATAATACCTCATCTGCTTGCATGCATACTCATATAAAACACAAATTAACCTCTAAACATATATAGGTTGATTAAATAAATATTGAAACTGATCTCATGAATCTAACAACCCCTCAACTCATCATACATTCTCCATCTCCACTTCAATCTTGGCCAACGAGCCACACACTTATCAATCTCACTTTTCAATACATCACCACCGACATCACTCTGACAGACCGATACATTGGTCCACCACACAAGCAACATCAAATCTTATAGTTTTCAATCCTTAATTTTTAATAAACCTTTCGTTCCTTGTGTTACCTTGGAACTACTTTTTGAGGCACTGAACCACTCCCTATTCAATTCCCACCATGCATATGATCTAATACATAGAGAAGTCACCTTTGGGAAAATAGTAAACAACTTCTTAAGGGTAAATCAGAAATTTTCGCCTAAACCTCGTGCATCCACTGTCAGATCTTCTACTGTTTCCGTAATCGTCAAGTAGTAAAGTATGGAGCCGATATTTGAAGACTTAATTGAAAATTGTACAAAAATGTATTCTATAAAAAAAACAAATACCGATTACTAATACAAAACAATTGCCATAAACAACACGCAAACACCGAATATAAAAATAAATTCCGTTAACATACACAATCAAATAATATTACAAATCATGCCTGCGTCCTTAAAAGTACTTATCCATTTACTTAGACCATGAAAGTTATTAATAACAAAAAAAATTATTAAGTAAAATAATAACATAAGAAAAAAAATGAAATACCCGTCCTTACAAATAATTTCCAACTAACCGACACCATCTACCCTCTTATAAATATAATATATTAAAAAAAACATGCTTAAAAATAATTTTACTGTAATTATACCATCCAAATTATAATTACAAGTCATGCCCGCCCATCTGGCGGGCTTTGAAGTCTAGTTATATATTATTATATAATTATATATATTAATATATATATATATATATAATATATATATGTGGAGATCATTGTAGCTCTTAGACTAGATCTAATATTATATCTAGGAACACATAATAATGAAGGCGGAATATTCAAACATAGAATCAACATTATTATGAACAAGGTTTTACATTCATAATCTCTAATATTATTAACAGCCCCAATTCTACTTGATCAAGGTAGAACTTGTTAACATTGAGGCTGCACTAACTAACTAACTACTAACCCTAGACGTTTATAACTTACGTCTAGGTTACACACACACACCTTTACTAATCGACTACATCTTGTAGTTGTGCATGTCTAAAACTAATGACCCATGTCCTCTTTATATACTAGAGGGATCATCTAGGTTTACAAGGAGAATCATAATACAATAAGGAAACTAAATCTTTTAAGTAAATCTTCTAGAATCTTTCAAATCCTCCATCTTTTTGTAGTTTCCCTTCTTGTCACTTTAAGTCCTTCATGTTTCATTCTTCTTGTTTTGTATCATCAAATCTATAAAACCCAACAATATATATATATATATATATATATATATATATATATATATATATATATATATATATATATATATATACACTAGATGTCGAAGCCCGCCCGATGGGCGGGCATGACTTGTAATTATAATTTTGATGGTGTCAGTTAATGGAAAATTATTTTTATCAACGTCGATTTCATTTAATTTTTTTATGGTATTAGTTTACGTTTAAATTTTTTTTAGAGAAGGTGACTTTGGCGTAAAAGAATATTTGTGTTGTTATTTTTTAAGTTTAAGTAATTTTTATGTTTGTTACTTAACTGGAAATTATTTTTAAGGACATTAGATTGTGTATTTTTTATGGTATTAGTTTATGTTTAAAAAAAATTATAACAATAGGTGAGGTTGACGTATATTTTTTTTAATATTATTATTATTTTTTTTCCGTCTGTGTAAGGGGATGGTATATCAGCTGTTATTGGTTTGAAACGGTTAAATAACATACTGGCACGACTGTGTATTAAGCAGATAAAAATAGCATAAAATATTTGTAACATAGTAATCAAATAATAATTACGTGTGAACAATATCCATGAGAACGATCAAGCGTAACTTAATAGGAGTCATGGTCTTTATCCATCATAGATTTTAGATCATCAGGAGTAACACAACGACTGCTAGGTGCAAAGAAATTCGTCACGTGGTACCTACAGTATCACATAAAATATATAGATTACAAAAACCGATAACAACAACAAATAAAGGAAGAATGAAATAAAGATTCATCGATCCAATATGTGTGTACTTCCATGGGCTTTAAAATTTATTCAGCTATGAACCTCATTATGAGATGAGAATAAAAAGGCTTACCATTGATAGCATTGCAGAAGCCCCAGCATTTGCTTGTAATGGTTCAATATTGATCAACTGAGTACTGAGAGTGGAGCATCAACTTGTATACACTTTAGTTCATCTCAAGCTGAGCGTGCATAATGCAGCCCTTTTGTTTAGCAAATGAAGATGAAAAAATAGTAAATATTAAATAAAGTGTCACCTTTGAAATACCTCATCGGTTGCATTGTAACACCAATGTCCTATTTCAGCTAACCCCGCTTTCACGTACTCACCATTACTGAATGGACAACATTCGCGCCACAACAGTAGGCTAAGTCCGATAACAAAGTATTCATTAGCAAGGAAGCAATGTACCTTCTATAAGTAATTTGTTTGGTCCTTGGCATTTCAATGGCAATTGTTTCTTTGAGCCACATGTTTTGGTTTGTCAATATTGTTTCAGGAGTCTTTCCATTCATGAACCCTAAAAAAGTCTGTCACAAGAGGATAAAAGATATCAAGATAGAAGGGGAAGCATATAAGAGAGTTAAAAAAATAATAGGATGAGAAGGTTATATTGAATCCAAGAGATTTTCATCTCATATGGCTCTTTAAAGGTCACAGAAAAATCTAACTGTTTATATTAATTAAGGGACACGGAAATATATCGGTATAGGATTAATATGCGCCGGTGGAGCATCCCACACTGTAAAAGCACTTTTTGAATGCATCCATCGATTAGTCATCTCTGGGTAATGTCGATCTAATAAATCTTTCAAACTCTCTATTGTGTTCACCCATTCCAGCCACTTTTTCGTGTATACTTCTTCGTTTAAATCACATGTGATTGCAGTCCTAACAATTTGTGATGGTATACAATGATTATTTTTATCTTCATGTGTTAACTACATCAGTCGAACTATTAAAGGGATATGTGGGTCGGTTTATTGGAAAAGATGATTTGCATTGGAAGCATTAATTTTCTGAAGGTCTACCGTCGGGGACATCAATCGATGGTCAGCCTAAACTATTAATGATGTTGTTAATTTCAGTCATTAGGGTATTCACATCTTTTTTTTTTACATATTGATCCATTGTTTTAGTTTAGCTGTGATACTAAAATATTCACAAACCACTATTTAATCACTATCTTTAAAGGTCTTTTCATTGTAAGCGGAAAATGCTTACCTTTAAGAGGTGGACATAACGGCTTGCCTGTGTGGGTCTGTGGTCCCATAGAACGATGCAAATTGGTTGTCTGCAACAAACATGGTTCTGTATTATTGGAAAAAGGGCCTGCATAAAATTCAAAGCATCAAGTAATGATAATGGACAGCCATCAACAACACACAACAACAATTACGTGCTTCAGAAAATACCTTGCAAAGAGTGAATAGCATGCTATTGAAAATCTAGAACCATCGGGCAAGAATCGTTTCCCTGCAGAGCTGCTACGATAGTTACACAGTTGAGACAAACAAAAAAGCAAGACTTTAAGAACCACAAAAAACAGACACAGCACACACCTGAATGCGTCAAGACAGAAGGACCAGCCCCTAGACAAACAACAACATAGTTATCAGCAACACATACGTTCAGTTGATGGTACAAACAATAAAGAACATTCTGTTAAAAAAAAAAAAAAACGGATATCATGACTCGCCTATCTGAGGGTCTGCTTCCGTAAATTCCTGCGAACCCGGTGTTGCAGATTCGTTTATCGGAGGATAGAACGAATTCGGTTGTCTGTTATTAAAAGCACGACCTACGTAAAAAGGCAAAGATTGAGTCGTGACAACGGGCAGATGATAACAGCACAAAAACACAATAACAGCCGGCATCAAATACCTTTGAAAGAGTAACCAATATGCGATTGAAAATCTAGAATTAGCGGGGTAGAACTAATTTGTCTGAAGCAATTAAATCATCGAAATATCTGATGTGTGTAGAATAGATTCATAATTTTTTCCCATTTACAAAGATACATTGCTATACCCTATGTTAATAAATGGCTATAACAGGTTACCTTGCCATGTCGCTAAACGATATCTTTCAGGTCACCCTAATTTTGACCTTTTTGACCCGTTTCCAAAAATGACCCATTTTTACCCGTTATCCAACCCCGACCAACTTGCCACTCAGTAACAGGTTAAAAGAAGAAAAACAAATAACCTATCAACGTATTGGTTCGTTCTTATGCATGTTACATTTTATTATAGTGAAATATGATGACTACTGCTATGTGTAAAAGAAAATTATAACCCATAGTTACCTGAAGTAAGACTTCTCTTCCATTGCGAATCACTGACAAATAAAAATTATTGTAATTTAGATAAGGCTGTTAGTAAGTAGTTGTAAAACCCGAAAATCTAAAACGTATTAAAAGACCAAAATGCCCTCATAATTTAAAAATTTAATTAAAACATATATAACTTACAAATAAATCGCATAACGTATGAAAACGAAACAAATATGGCATGAAACAATTATGAGGCAACCTAAAATAATTATACGAGCTACCAATTATATTTATAACACGTTACTTAGTTACTTGAAACGAAAACTCGATAAGTATATATTTAATTTTCGTTCTAAAAATCGTTACGTGTAAGAAATATTTAAGAAATAAGAGAATTGATGGAATTTGGACCTAGATGTTTTGTGTTGGGCTTATAGGCCGACCCAAGCCCTCCCCCTCATCAAACCCACGACCCAAACACACCTTAAGTCAGCCCATAACCCCTTTTGGTCTCCAATAACAAACGAATATCATCATAACACTCAAAAGAAACCCTAAAACAAAATTTCTGCTGTCCTTTCCTTGGCTGCTGCTGTCGAGGTTCCAATCTCACCAAAGGAGGCTTGTTTTTGCTCCATTATTGTGTCATTCATCATAAGGTAACATGTCTTTAATGCCTCAAGTCCTTGTAAATTGTTTCATAACTAAAAACCCTAATTTATATATGATTATGTGAGAATCTGGTTCTGATCTGGAATTTTTACCCGAATTTAACCGGCTATAACTCAATGATGTGGATGGTTATTGTAATGGTTTTTGAGTCTAAAACTAATTTCAATGAAGTGCCTACCTGGAGAAATTTATTTTGTAATTTTTAGAGGCCTGTAAGGCTACTTTTTGATTTTTAGAAAATCATGTGTCTGGTCGTATTGGTAAAGTCTGGAAAAACAGTCCGGGTTTTTCATTTATCATTTTCAAACCATAACGAATTAGGATGTGTCCTTTTAGCTGAGTAATATATCACATGTTGGATAATTACTGGAATTTTTGTAGAATTTTATAAATTTTCTAGACTGGGAAAGAAGATGAAAAATGGTCGGGTGTTTTTAATTAATCCGGTTCTGGGACAGGTTGGGAAAAAGGATTTTTAGTTCGTATCTATACAACTTAATAAAATCTGGAAAAATTTCATAAAATACTAAAGACCCTGGGGAACGTCTGTGAATTTTTATAGATTTTATTTCGAAGATTTAATATGGTTTACAAATTATTTAAAACGAGTCCAGTAATACCTGAAAACTGTCAAGACATGTAAAAAGGATGTAAATTGTTATTTTTCCTAAGCTAAGGGTTATATTGGTGAATCGTGAAACTTGAGGGTATAATTCGTATAATAAGTTAATTTGAAGGTACACTCTGTAATCTTGGAAAATAAAATGCGTGTTGTGTTAATAAATTAATGAGAGGAGTTAAAATGTAAGCTATGTAAATCTAGGGTTTCATTTTGTAACTTTGATAAGTAAAGGGATAGAAAGTGTAAATTATGAAACCTAAAGGACTAAAAGAGTAACTTGATGAATCTAAAAGCTAAAATGGAAAGTTACTTAAAATGGAAGGGTTTGTAATTCTTGTCTACCCCCTCTAGGTGTGAAGGAAGAGAAGTCCTGCTTCACTTTGTGTCATCCATTTCTGATTTGTGTTTGCTTCCGGAATAAGGTACAGATATTCTGACCTTCTCTGTAAGGTTTCCTATGATTCTTTTCTGATCTGTTAAATCTCTGATTTGATACTCTGTTACGATCCCTTGCTATGACACCTTTGCTTCGACCTTTGATCTCTGATTTTGAACCTATGATATGAAGACCTTTTTGATATGAGATGGAAATGTTTTAAATAAAGTATTTTGAAAGGGTTTTTCAAGCATGATATATTGACTTTAAGAAAACTATTGTGAAGTTCGTTTATTGGAAACTATTTGAAAGACCATTTATGAAAACTATTTTTGAAGGATTGTTTTTAAATGAACCTTAAGAGAAAACCTTTTGAAAAGTACTTTTGATATTGAACCTTTTGAAGATTTGACCATCGGATACATTGACCCTTTTTGGATATTGACCTGGGATATTTGACCTTCTGATATTTGAACTTCTGATACTTTGACTGGTCTGATTATGAACTTCTGATATTGAACCTTCTGATATGACACCCTGATTATGATATGAACCTTTGACCTTTGACTCTTAGTTTGATACCCGAGCCACTTTTCTGTTACCTAGCCAGGAAGGTAACCTGGCCGTGTCTGTGATGCACCACTGGCATGACTCATGTGTGGGTGAGTGATTCCTCACACCGTCCCCATTCTGATTATGATATGCGCATTACTTTGATTATGGATTATATATGTTTCTGGGGGGCGTATGGATTGCAATCCTAGATCTGATCTGTTTAGTGGATTTAATCTGATATGATATGACTTGTCTGGTGACTGGTGCTGTGTGCAGTACACGCCTTTCACATTTCTGGGAGCTAGCTACTCCACCCTTTTGAAGAATGAGGACACCCCTCATATTATCTGATTATCTGAGAGGTCTCCCCTCTATATGATTATGAAGATTTATGGTTACACTGTTATGATATGATATGATCTGTTTCTGGGCTCGTGGTGGATGACTATCCTAAACCTTTACTCTTGTACCTTATTTATATCTCATTCATTGTGCTACATCTGATTATTTCCGTTTACTTTCGTTTCCGTTTATTATATATCTGTTCACTGGGCTTTGTAAGCTCAGCCGCACGTTTTCTTTTCGTATGCGGCAGGTTTTAGATGGAAGATGGGTATGAGTGAAGAGACTTTTGGACCTAGAAGGCTTGACAGTTATTTTGGCCTAGAGATGATTAGAAGTTATTTTATTGTTAGAATTTGTATCCATTTTTGTAACCTTGTAATCTCAGTATTTCCTTTGTAACCCTTGAGAATCTTTGTATTACTTTTGAATGTATGCCTTGTTATATCTGATATGAAACCATTTGCGTGGCATCTTTACCCTTGTCGGGTTGGGGTGTTACAGTAATATTCTAAGGAAGAAACATATGTTAACCTACAGCCAAGGATCATACCCATCTGTTTTTGTTGAACGCCATCATCATGGTTGACTCGAGCTCTGCATATTGATCGGTGTGAACCAAGGTTGTCAGGATCGCGATCCTGCTCGTAGGATCGTACGATCCTACGATCCTACATACACAAAACGAGCAGGATCGTTACGGGATCGTAATTTAGGTAGGATCGTTACAGGATCGTGGGATCGCTCGTAGGATCGTAGGATCGTGAACGATCCGATCCTATTGGTAACCCTTTTTTCAGGTAGGATCGTTATAGGATCGTGGGATCGCTCGTAGGATCGTAGGATCGTGAACGATCCGATCCTGTTTTTTTTTACTTTTTTTTTACTTTTTTTGAGAGGAAGGTTTTTAAAAATGGTTTGTATACATATGTAAAGGAAAAGCCGAAAACGATCCTAGGTAGGATCCGATCCTACGATCCTACGATCCCGATCTTGCAAAGCCGAAAACGATCCTAGGTAGGATCCCGATCCTGACAACCTTGGTGTGAACTGCTTTTCTGCAAGTTGACCGGGGTGACCAGAGTGCATGCTGATTGGTGTGAACTCCTTTTCCATTACTTGGTTTAAACCATACCCGTTTTCACGTTTGTTGTGCCTCAATATAGCAGACTCTGTAAAAGGTAGTGAATTCCAATGTATTTCATTTAGAAAGTAAACAGATGAACATCATACATAGTACCCACAAAAAAAATATATAAACCATAAGTAAAAACTCTTAGGTTTACGTTTTAATAAGTTATACACTGTGCCATCATGCCTAGAGTAATTTCTACATTCAGGAAATATACAACAACAACAACAACAACAAAAACAACGATACATGATCCCTCTAGGTGTGCGAGGTACGGGGATTCAAAAATATACCAAGTAATACACACAATAAGAATTAGCTGATTAAGATTTTGTTTCATTTGATAATTTTTATGGATAATTTTTATGGATGACAGTGTGAGCGAAAGTCTTATAACCCCTGAGACCAGAACCCATAGATGAAACATATTTACTAAGTACACAATGAGTTGCTTCAAGGCCACTTGAAGGCCAAAGTTGTTATTGTTGTAACGACAGGAAAGATATCAGCTTGTAGTTCAGTGTAGGATTAACTCACCCATCAGCCGTGACTCTTCCATAAAAGCATCACCTAAAATCTATACTGATCCACCGCCTATTAAAAAAAGTAAAACAATAAAATAAAATAAAAAAATATTGAATGCAAAACTGAGATGTATGAGTTTTCTTACATCGATTCAGATTTGAACCTACCCCGATTCAGTTATTCATAAATCCGAAGTATGTAAAAAAGTATATGCAAAAAAAAAAATAACTATGAAGGACTTTGGACCTGTTTTACCAAAATGACCCGTTTCTTTTGACTAACTTGCAGCAGCAACCACCGGTTGGTACGTCGGGCCCATGCTACCCTGTGAAGTAGTGTAATACACTTGTCTACCCATGGAATCAACCCAAAATGGCCCGAGTTGCCTAACATGGCCATACCCAAATTCAGCTTACCTCTAGGGGTAGCATTTCTAGCTGAATTGTCGCCTGCTGTTGCATTCATATTACGTTGTAACTGTAAAAAAGCGTAAGATATAAGTATTTGAGCATAAATGATAATTAAATTACACGTATATTTCCCGTTGGAAATAATCTCTCCATATTTTGACCCGTTCACCACTGATTATTCTATTTTTTTATTGAAAGCATTATTTGGGCCTATAAAAGTCTGCAATAATGTAATATATACCCACTGTTAAAGTTGATTTCTTTTCATAAAAACACTATGGTATAAAAGTAAGCCATAACATAAACTGTGAAATAGAGAAGAACGATTAGAGAGCCGAGAGACTTATCCCTGAATTAAACTACAATTTGTGAACAAAGGGTTATAGATATTATGTTTTATTATTGTACCGAAACCGACATCTGCTGAACCCACATCAGTGGATGCAACATATTAACAAAATAGTTTTTTTACCTCACTGACGGAAAAGCCTTTGGCATGCCTGTCCCGTCAACTGTCCCTGCAACAATAAACAAAATTGATCATTTAAAGAAAATAATGGGGATTGTGAGTATTGATATCAATCAATAGTATCAGTTGAATCCTTACTGCTAATCTCACAAACACATGCTGTAATTACCACATTTTATGTACCAAAAACATAAGACACATAAAAGCAATTAATATACAAAATCGAACCGTAAATCATCAAGGGTTGAATTGTTTTAAAAAATATATACAATTTACAATCTTGGTGGATAGATGGGGTTGGATTCAAATCATACCTTAGATTATCTGATGATGATGATGATTATGGCGTATACTCCTTAGATTTGATGGGCTTGGCATCACACCCTTGCATGGAATCGTCTCTTATCTGCAACAACTTAGGTTTAGGTTTTTTTTAATGATAATTACCAGGGATTATCTGATGGTCATGATGATGGCAGTATAGGGTTTAGGTGAGATCGGTGGTATGAAGAGTTTTTGTTATTTAGAGAGTGCTACAGAATTAGGTTTTTGTATTATAAAAATTAGGGAGTAGATTATTGAAGCATGACATTTTTGTTTTTCAATATCTATCACAAAAACATACTTGCTCCAGTGGTTGGAGTGTTTGCTGTGGGTATGATGTCCAGGGTTCGAACCTAAGCATGGACCAATTTTTTTAAATAATTTCGTGCAAGGTGGGAAATGCCAAGTGGCATTGCATGGACCAATTTTTTTAAATATTTTCGTGCAAGTGGAAGCAAGTGCATTGAGTGCAATGACATGGCATGAGTGGCATTAATGACGTCATACGCCTCCTGTTATATATAATGTATAATATATATATATATATATATATATATATATATATATATATATATATATATATATATATATATTTCAAATATTTTCTCTCTTTTCATCGCTAGCTCTTGTTCCTTGAACCTAACGTACGACTCTTCAATGTCTTTATTTTTTCCCGGTTTTGACGGCTTGAACTTGAAAAAGGTCTTGCCCGGTTTTAATGTTAGTAATTATTGGGATCAAATTACACCACTATATATCAAACTTAACCAAGAAGATAACAAAATATCACAAGATAACACCTTATTAGAGTGGTGTACGGTTGGGATGAAATCACAAAGCCACTTGGCTCTTGATAGCTAAACTTTCATCTTATACATACATGTGTCTTATATCTTTATACATTCTCATCTTTTATTTGATAACAAAACTCATCCAAGTCGCTTTTCCTCTCCATATTGCCGAACCACTATTACCATCATAAACCATTATTACCATCATAAACCATCAATCTTTGATTTTCATATATCAAGTTATACAAGAAAGTTGAAGATGTTGATGCTTTCCACATGGTCCTTGTGTTAATTTGGTGATTAGAATGTTGAATTAGGAGATATACAAGCTAACTAGGGTTGAAGTTATAGTTCCCTTGGAGTATCTAGCACAAGATTAATAAAGGTTGCAAGATTTTTGGATTGTAGTGATGTGCAAAGTCGGCCAAAAATTAGACCGATTGTGTTTTTTTCCTTGCTCGACCGATTTCAGACCCAAGCCCCACATAGGCAACGACCGATTTCAATATCGGTCGACCTATATGAAGGACCGATTTTTTTTGTTCCAGTGTGCATAGCCTAAGTATCGAAAAAATTAGAAAAAACCATAACCACCTGTTAGTTTCTAGTACAAGTACTGTCTGAATAAGAAATGTAAGGGGTGTTTCTTTTTACCCTTAACTAAGGAATTAGGTCCACAAAAACATTTACTATTATTTCTTTTTTAAGTAAGACTCACTTACTTCTCTTACTTTCTTTATATCCCAAGGCAAGAAATGTTAACTCCTCTCCAATAAGAGCATCCACAATGGGTCAAATGATGAAAATTTTTTCACTATTCAAAAAGCTTTTTGAGTAGTTTTTTGCATTGTATAAAAGGCTTTTTGAAAAGCTTTTTACAACCACTTGATAAACCTTAAGTCTTCATAAAAAGCTTTAGTGATTAAATATCTTATGCATTGAATATATTAAATGCATCAAGTCTTTGAAGACTTGATGCATTGTGAATGCTCTAAGTGACTCTAATAGACGTATACCCCACATATATTTATAAGCCTCTTAGTATAGAAAGAAAAGAGTAAACTGCAAAAATATCCTTAAACTTTGCCATTTTTGTAAGAAATATCCCTAACCTTTACGTTTTTGTGCGCTATGCCCTTGAAGTGTCACTGTAGTTGCAAATTCACGAATTTGGCTATCGCTCATTAGTTTTTCACGTTAGTGGCCGCGTGAAATGACTATTTTACCATCTTTTTCTTCAATAATATCACTCCACCCGTTTGCCTTTTTTCCCGCCAAGCACAACCGAAGTTTTCAAACACCATTTCAGTATTTATAACCCGAAATTCACAAACACAAGTTCTTAAACACAAATTCACAAATATTCGATTATAGTTCTTCAAACGAAATATACAAATTTGATACCTGCAACAACCCCCTCCGTCCCTGCAACAACCATCACCAAAGCCGTCATAGAACCCCCACCTTGGAAAACCTAGATTCATCACACAGCCCTAAAAAGTCTGTTAGGATAATACCCGGTCCTGCTGGTATTATATTGTTTAATTGGCGAAGCGTGCGTCGTAAACAAGCAGATATTAGCGAAGGTGGGCAGGAGTGTGTAATTTTGACACAAGAATATATTAGGAAAGTTGTTGAGGATGTGGGTAAGGAAGAGGATTTTACACGTGGGCAATGGCTTAGCGCGGTTGAGTTTGTGAATGCGAATGGGGGGTTGTGATTGGATGTTTAGGTGATATCAAGAGCTTTATCATTAATGGGAAAGTTGATCAAGTTGTTGCAATAATCAAGTCGTGTACTCCAAATCCATTCCAAATCCCCTTGGCGATCTTACAGTAACTCTCAAAGATCTCTCAGGTTCAATATCTGGTTCAATACATCACAAAATCATTAACGCGGGGGGGGGGGGGGTTATGGAAAGGATATTATTGTAGGAGCTGATGTGATACTTCATAACATTTCAATGTTTTCTCCTAAACCATCACTCTATTATCTTAACATTACAAAGAAAAACTTAGTTAAGGTTTTCCACAAGGATACGGTTTATGGAAATGGGAGTGGTGTAGGTGGTAGGGGAATGTTAGACAAAGAAGAAATAATCAAATTGTTAGAAGAAGAAGAAGAACGGGTTGAACAAGAGTGGCAGGCTGGTGGATATCTTATGGATCAACAGGAACATCAAATGAGATTAGATCAAGAAGCATTGATACAAACACTAGAAGAAGAAGCAAGGGCTAAACAATAGTGGGAGGAGAGAATTAGGCGAGAATGAGAGGAAGATGAAAACCTTATGTTGGAACTTGGCGGCTATGTATCTGATTTATTTTCCGATTAAGTTGTAACTTCTTTCTATGTTTGTTCTTGAACAATGCAAATTAATCCGCATAAAACACATGTTTACACTGAATTTGTTTATGTTGACTTTTATAAGTCAAAGTAATACTGCATATGCAAAACGCAGTTCCAAACAGAAGTAGATTGTGTTTAACAGTTGCCTGCCACAAATCAAAACAACTTTAATGTATAAAACATAAAAGTGAATAATAAAGATGTGTTGAAACAGTTTGGTTACTATATAGTCATTAACTTTTTGGGGGTATGTTGACTTGTAAAAGTCAAAATGGTCAAATCTAAACAACCCCTAAACTGCAAATGCATCTGTAAACATGCAAGTAAAACAAAAACAGGGAACATCAAGATCAAAATTATCAACTAAATTTACTTCAATTCATAAGGCAATTAATCGGAATGGTATGCCAAATGCAAATTATCGTAACAGAATGTTTCTAAACATTCATCTTCACTATCAATTTCAGTATCATCAGGTTTTTGTTTTGATAATTTTCTAAGTGCTGCCACCTCTTTCCAATGCTCCTTAGCCACTTATGCATGTCTTTTTAACCTCGCTTTCATCTTCCTCATTCCAAATTTTTTGCTCCAAAGCTTCTACTTCATAATAGAACAATTCATCAGAAGGGCATATGGGGGTTTTTGCATGCTCGACAGCTTTAACTTTGGGTTGTTGTTCTTGGTTAAATACGACCCATTCATCTTCCTTATATTGTTTCCTGTAATGTTGAATGAATTATAGTTCATGGATATAGAAACATAGAAAAACATTGAAAGATAAATGAAACTGTCTAACATGCTTGAGCTGATATGCTTGATTGTTTTCGAGAACTGCATCATCTCTTGATCTTTTGTTTACACACAACATACTCAGATACAAATGAGATTGATATTTCGTTAAGAATATTGCTCGTGTGGTTTAAGTAACATGTTTATAGAACAAATATATACACCAAAAATGGGGAAACTAAAGAGTCAGTGGTAAATTTTAGAAGCATTATTGGGTTAAGTGTTAAATTAATAATTGTATTCATATTTGCAACAGTAAAGACAATCAAAGAAGAAATCACATCTAAAACTAATATTAATCTTAATACAACCATATCATAGAGGCACTTAAAACATATTACATAAACATAGTTAAAACTAAAATTAATACAACCATATCATAGATCGAACAACTTTATTGGTTTTTTTACTCTTTCCTCCATGAGTTCCATGATAAAGTTGTTAATCGATGTCTACATGAAGCGCGCCTCTTCCTTAAACACACGTAGTTCCTCACGACCCTGAAATGTATTTTTGCAATATTGACATTTAGAGGCGTGTGGTTCTGGCATTAGTCGAACTGGTTTTTCTGGGTCAGCGGAGACATACCATGCTTGAGTGCCTCTTACTTTCAATGGGTAACGGACCTCATGGTTGTAACTGTTTGTTGCTAACTTTCTGGATTGTGCATCCATGGTGAGCTGAGAGTTTAAATGAGTTTGATGAACAAGGTTGATGATATGAGATGGGTAGGTTTATGTGAAATTGTGAGAAGTAAATAAGTAGATGAGATGGGTAGGTTTGTGTTTACATGTGCGAAGTTAATACTCCTTTACCTCACACAATGAAAGTCAAACGGGTTTATTTCAAAGTAGTCTGACCCTATATTTGAGTACAAAAAAGTAAATTCAAACTAGGTTAGAAAGAGTGTGTGTTACTCTTGAAGTAAAGTCTCCTACCAACTAGTATAGTGAAGCAAATACTCCTTCCAACTTGTCTTCCATCATAGATATGGCACACCCTTTAAGTAAAAAAATGAAGAGAAATAATATGGATAGTACTGATACAGACGTAGGGGTGTTGGATGACAACAGCGAATCAACTAAAATGAGATGCATTGGCTGTTATATGGAAGTTCAAAATATGGCTGGTTTAACTTTTGAAGCAAGGCTACCTAAAGGAGAAAGTATGTGGTATTCCTGTTGGGATGCTTACAGAGGCAGAGGAGTTGTTGCAACTGGTAGAGGTGGTGGTGCAGTAGCTATAAGTGGTGGTGTTATAGGCTTAGGTGTTAGAAGTGGAAACATAACTAGAGGGGGTTGTGCAGTTGGTAGTGGAGATGGAAGTAGGACAAGAACACCACCTAAAGACCGGGAAGAAGAATGTATTGAAATAGACGTTTGTAGATCTCCCCAACCTAGTGAGAGTAGTGAAGAAGAAGAAAGTGCAGGAGCAAGTCAAGAAAAAAGAAGCTGTAGGACCTTAGATCTAGTAACTTATCACACAATATTAAGCAAAGATGGTGACTAGAAAGATATGTATGGCGTTAAGAACTAGAGAGAGAGAGAGATGAGAAAATGGAACTTTTAGTAAAGAAAAACACATACTTACACACTCAACCACACATACAAATGACTAGGTATGTGCCTTTTATACATAGACTCATATGCCTCATGGGCTTTAAGATGGGCTTGGTAATGGACTTGGTTTACATGGACTTAAAGAAGGCTTACACTTAACTTATGGAATATTAGATTAACCAAGTCCATAGACCATTTAACTTAAACTATTATAACGTCTACGACACATTACAAAGTTCCTATTGAGTGAATGACCATCACTTCTACTTTAATGCTAACAATCTCCCCCTAAGGGGTGGTCATTCAAATGATGCTCCACGTGATTAGGTCTTCAGTCTTTTTAGTCTTGAACTTTGTGTGTCGTTGTAGAATAGTCTAGTTTCTTTGTTCCTTCATGCTTTGTGATCTTTGATTAATAAATTTTAATCGTTCTTGCCTTTGATCAACATCTTCTTATGATTTTTTGTTTCGTCTTCTCCATCATACTCATACTTCTTGATAATACTTTGAACTTCATACTTAAGTCTTCCTCACTTGATACTTGGAATTGTTCTTGACTTTCTTGATTAGCTCTTGAATTTGACGTAACTCATTGTCTTAAACTTGATCTTTTTGTCTTGAACGTTCTTCACTTGAGCTTGTTGAGGATGAACTTCATAAGTATGAGTATGATGAGATGTAGATGTTGAAATATATGATGATGGTAAATGGCCTTTCCTCCAAGGGGACTTTCATCAGTACCTGGATAAAATGTTAGTTGAAATCACCAATTGATCATTGTGGACTTTTCTTAGAGATCAAACCACTACGATTGTTTTACTGGTGAATGTCTTGATTCCATTCACCTTGGTCGAGCAAATCAGCCGTCCTAATCCCATTGATAAATCCAAGTAGAGACCCACGTCTTAAGGACTCAATTCGTGAAAGGAATCTCCTTGGCGGGATTTCTAGCACTTACAGGCTCAGACTTCGAGAGAATTAACAACATAGTGTGAAAATCCTCTCTAATCCTTACAAAGGCTGTTCCTGAATTGGATACCCTCAAGAAGGCTTACAACAGATATACCGAAGTATACCTAAAATTCAGATAAGCCGCTGAAGTATACTGGAGTATCACTCCAAAACTGTAGACAGTTTGAAACAAGTAACCATCATGATAGATAAGGTAAGATCCGTAGATCTTATAAAGAATCTTATGCAACTTGTGTCCTTTTTGGCAAACACAAGTGTATGCAATTGTAAGTGTATCCTAAGAGATCTTTTAATGAATCTCATAGATCTAGAGTCGATTATGTGCGTTTTGGTTTTAGTCGTCGGAGGCATGGAGCAGAGTGCCACCTTTTCAATATCAACACATCTCGGAGTGAGAGGTCGATAGACTATGCAAGGTTCTCCGTGAGAAATGAAACAAATATCTTTTAAGAGATACTTGAGTGGCTAGGAGGGGTTGTGCAGCTCATCACTGGGTCCATATTTGTGATAACCGATAGCAGATGTATTGACCCGGTTTCTGCCCTAAGTTTATTGGAGGGCTATTTCTTTTCACCCTTTTCACAAACTTTTCTTTTTAATTCTTCAACCCCTTCTTTCTCCTTTCATCACTTTACTCTTTTTTTCAATCATACCTAAGGACTTCTAATTCTAATCTATTGGAATTGTCCTTGGGTAGATCCCTACTGTTCTGGCGGATCATAGGACATAAACCTAACCATAATCACCTTATTACTCCATGATTATCCTAGATTCATTGATCACTTGCCATAAAACCTTTTGTGAAAATCTCTCAAAGTGTTTATGATTATAAAACACATTTTTGTTAACACTTCGAGAGTTTTGCATTTTCTAAAATACTCCCCCTTCACATGTGCTCATAATATTTTTGATAGATTTACACATGTTGGGTAGAGTTTGCACTTTTGAATTGATCGATTTTTAGTGAACATGACTGATTCGAGACACGCTTACATCACTAGTTAGACTAGCTATTGTTACCCGTCCTTTTCAAGTTCAAAGAAAGTATCTCGAGATGGTACACTCTACTTAGACAAGTCCCATTCGAGACACGCTTACATCACTTCTTAGACCAGCTTGAAATTATTACCCGTCCATGACAAGTCTTTTCGATTACTGACATTTAAGCTTCGTCAATACTTTGGTACTTTCAGATTCGAGCTCTTTTGAGATTCAACTACGATCTTTAAACATTTTGATCACATTTTAATCACGTCTTCTGCCCCTCAAAAATATCATAATTGTGATTTTTTTTCTAGGAACTGATTAATAGAAATTTTTTTGGAGAGATAGACGGATTTGTTTTGCATGAAATTGGAACATTTTTTGTTATTATACTCCCGCTTAATGAAAGCATATTTCAAACAGAAATGTTAAAATAAATTAAGGGTTTGGAGGAGGTTATCTTCTTGAAATGCGAGTTATGTACTGAAATGTACATAAGTCTTTTTGGGAAAACGAGTTTTTGATTGAAATATTTTCGTTTATTTATACTCGAACTTTCTGAAAATGATTTCAAATTTGAAAAATATGAGTCCTGATCTAAAATAATCAGAAGTCATTATTAAGTACGGGTTTCTTACTGAAGTATACGAAAGCCATTGTGAAGAAATTTTGAGAAACGACATGTTTTAGAAAACATTTTAGTGAACTCTCGCTCAAGCATCCTTACATGTCCGTATCATTGTTGAATGACATTTTTAGATACGTACAGAATATCGATTATACGAGAGACATGTCGTGAAAATAATATTTTTGGGTTTTTGATTTTATATTGTTTTTGTATTTTTGAAAATTTTTAATGTTTTTGGATTTTTAAAATTAATATTTTTGTATTTTGTTTTTGTTGGTTTTTCAAATTTTGTATTTGGTTTTTCAAAAATATTTACAGCGAAGCTATTTTGAAAATATTTTCAAGAAGATTCGAGAAGACGTTCTAGCTCCCCAGGAGTTAGGCTTCGCATGCCAATTCGTCGAACTAAATCGTCAAACCTTTCTTTTGGAAGGGCTTTAGTAAATATATCGGCGAGTTGGTATTCTGTCTTCACGAAAAATAATTCAACAGTACCATCTTCTACGTGCTCTTTGATGAAGTGATAGCGGACTCTAATATGTCTGGTCTTTGAGTGTTGTACGGGATTGCACGAGATGGCTATGGCGCTTTTCGAGTCGCAATACAAAGGTATTTTGTCGAAAGTAAAGCCATAATCTATGAGTTGTGTCCTCATCCATAGAACTTGGGCACAACATGCAGATAGAGACACATACTCGGCTTCTACGATTGATAATGCAGTACAATCTTGCTTTCGTGACGACCAGCCTGCTAGCTTTTCACCCAAAAATTGTGCTCCACCTGATGTACTTTTTGCTGTAACTTGACAACCTGCATGGTCGGCATCTGAAAATGCTGTTAGATTAAACTCGGAATCCTTCGAATAACAAAGTCCCATGTTAATGGTTCTTCGTAGGTACCGAAAGATCCGTTTAACCTCTTGGAGGTGAAGTTCGGTAGGCCTTGCCTGAAACCGTGCTAATAAGCAAACAGCAAAATGAATATCGGGTCGACTAGCAGTAAGGTACATGAGAGAACCAATCATGCTCCGATATTTCTTCAGATCGATGGGTTTCCTAAATAAATCAGCACCGATTTTTGGTAAAGTGACCATTGGTGTACCAACAGAATCACAATTTTCCATACCATTTTTTTTCAAAATCTCAATTGTATATTTAGCTTGATTAATAAAAATACCACGAGGGGATTGGTGTATTTGTAAACTAAGAAAGAATTTAAGTTCCACCATCATGGACATTTCAAATTTACTTTTCATGAGATTTTCAAAATGTTTTGAATGATTCGGATTAGTGGACCCAAAGATAATGTCGTCCACGTAAATCTGAAGAATCAAAATGTCATCTTTGTATTTTCTTGTAAACTAGGTAGAATCAACAGTTCCTTTGGTGAAATTGTTTTTGATCAAGAAAGATGATAGTTCGTCATACCACGCTCTTGGAGCTTGTTTTAAACCATAGATGGCTTTCTTTAGCTTGTAGACGTAGTTTGGATGTTCCTTGTCAATGAATCCTTCTGGCTGACTCACATACACTTCTTCTTTCAGAGTTCCATTCAAGAATGCCGTCTTGATGTCCATCTGATATACGGTGATGTTCTTGTGAGATGCATAGGCTAAGAAAATCTGGACTTCTTCAAGTCTAGCTACTGGCGGGAATGATTCTTCGAAATCTATTCCTTCTTCCTATCTGAATCCTTTAGTCACAAGACGAGCTTTGTTGCGAATTACAGTCATTTCTTCATCCTTTTTGTTCTTCCATAACCATTTGAGATCAATGATAAGTTTGTTAATTGGTCGTGGAACAAGTTCCCAACTATCATGTAACTGGTATTGAAGAATTTCTTCCTGCATCGCTTCTATCCAAGCATTTTCTGCCATTGCTTTCCGAATGTTCTTTGGTTAGTTGTCTTCTCATCTAAACTGGCCTTGAAGGGAAGCACAAACTACCCTTAGCCTTCAGCTTCCTTAGA
Source organism: Artemisia tridentata subsp. tridentata (assembly GCA_021014915.2). Classification (NCBI taxonomy): domain Eukaryota; kingdom Viridiplantae; phylum Streptophyta; class Magnoliopsida; order Asterales; family Asteraceae; genus Artemisia; species Artemisia tridentata. Next base: position 151,620,597 of record CP139504.1, on the reverse strand, counting down.
TCTTCTCTGTCGTTCGTTGGATAGCACAAAGCGCCAAATACGTGAAGGTAAGAAATATCGGGTTTTCTGTTGTTCACTAGTTCATATGGGGTTTTATTGAATCTTGGGTGGATTAAGGAACGGTTCTAAGTGAAGCAAGCAGTGGCAACAGCATTAGCCCATAAGAATAACGGTGCACTAGAATAAATCAGCATTGTACGAGCAGCTTCCACAAGAGTTCTATTTCTTCTTTCAACTACCCCATTCTGCTTTGGAGTTCTAACAACAGATGTCTGATGTGTGATTCCAGCATCTTCAAAATAAGATCTTAACTCCTGATTTGTGAATTCTGTGCCATTGTCTGTTCTTACAATCCTTACTGGAGCTTGAAGTAGGACTTGAATACGCTTCAGAAAGGTGATGATGATGCCTAGTGCTTCGTCTTTTGATCTCAGAAACTTTACCCATGTATATCTTGAATAGTCATCGACGATAACAAGAATATACTTCTTCCCATTTATGCTTTCAACTCTCATTGGGCCACATGAGTCCATGTGCAACATATGTAACTTTTCTTCCAAACTGGGTACGATTTTAGGTTTATATGATGCCCTTTTACTTTTTCCTTGTTCGCATGATGGACATAAGTGATCCTTGGCGTATTTGAACTTAGTAAGTCCGTTGACGATGTTGTCTTTGGCTAATTTGTTAATGGTGTCGAAATTGAGATGGGATAATCTTCTATGCCACAGACAGGACTTTGTTCCGCATGCTCTTGTCATAAGACAAATTGGTGATGAAGAGGCCATTTGGTTGATCTACCACTAGTTCCTTTTGGAACGTTTTTCTATTCAGGCGTAACAAGCACATTTTTAGAAACATAATCATTACAAACATCATTAGTTAAACATTTCTTGCACATTAAACAAACATGGTCATTACATGCATTAGAAACATTACTTTTGACATTACATTCAGATGAAATATGTCTCTTATTACAAAGCGATAAATTCGTAGGGTGTTCATCTACTTCTTTAACTTTATTCTGGCATCTACTCTTAGAGACAGGCGAGACTCTATTGTCCCTTGTATTGCTCCTAGGTTGTAGTCTGCTACTCCTAGAGGTGCTTTCTAATCCTGTAGAAGGTAAGGTGTGGAAAACTAGAAGGGGGGTTGTATAGTTTTACCAGTTTTTAAATTGTCTCAAAAACTTTTACTATTGAAAAACTTTTATTCGAGTCTTATGTGCAATCAATCAACACCAATATGAACAACACACTAAACTAACTAATTATAAGTAATGAAAGTAAAGAGAAGAGATGGAAAGATCAAACCGGGACAAAAGGATTTATAGTGGTTCGGCTACCAAGCTCTTCTTCGCCCTACTCTACTCCCCTAGTACCACACTCGATAGTTTCAAGCACTATGTCAACAACCTCCCTTTAGGCGGAGAAAACTGCACACGTCGCTTATCCTATTTCCGATACTAAGCTAGATGTCAAGTGCTAATCTTAGCTAGCACCAATCTACCACGATCTACCCGATCATTTCTACTTAACACACTCAACACACAAGACTCAAGAGATCCCCAAGATCTCACAAGATCACAATGATCACCTCTCACTTGACTCAACCTACTCTATCAACTCTTGATCAACACACTAGCTCAAAAGCTACAAGAGATATTCACTATCTCTATAAGATCGCAATGATCTTCTCTCACACTCTCTCAAAAGAAAAATTATCTTGATGTATACAAGTATACAACAAGTGTGTAACAAATGTTACAAGTGCTCTAACTACTACTACAACTCTTTTATCTTCTTGGATACCTTGAGTTCTTCTCTTGCACTAGAAGAGGAATGAAGAGGATCTCTAGGTTGGATGATTGGATCACTCTTAAACAAAAGAAAACTAAACTAGATGATCAAGAAGAAAAGATGTGGTGAGAGTATTAAACTCAGAAAGTTCTGTGTGAAAAAGGATGCCCAAAATCTGTGAAGTGGGCTGGTATTTATAGGCAAAAAAAATTTGGCCGTTATAGGGACACGACACCACTAAACCACACACGGTACCACTAAATTTAGTGGTACCGCGCCAGACAAAAACGCTCCTCTTTTTGTCTTTTCTGGTGAAAACTTATTTGGGGAAGTTTGGAGCTGATTTTGGGGGGAAAAATAGCTGTTATGTATTTTGAACTTATTTTTCCATTAAAACATTTCTTAATTATTCAAAAATAATTTGTAAAGTATATTTTTGAAAGAAATGTTTTGTCACATTAAAATGTGAAGTCTTAAGCATAAATTCACTTCTATGATCATTTGTCAAGTTGTAAATTTGTTCTAGAGTGATTTGTGTAGAAATGGGATCTTTCGACTAAAAACTTGTTTACGTTAATTTTAACGTAACGTGTTTTCACATTTTGTCATCCTCAAAACGTGAAGTTATCGAAAGATATAAATAACGTTTTTAGAATATTATTTGCATCAACAATCTCCCCCTTTTTGATGATGACAAAGCATAAACTCATTTTAAGTTAAAATTAGTTTTAACAAGTTTTTAATGAGTTTACTCCCATTTCTCCCCCTTTTTGCCGAAGCAAAAAGGTTGCTAAGGCTCCCCCTTGATGTATACTCTCCCTCGTTTGGAGAACACCAAGGAATCGATCAATGATTCGTGCTACAAAACAAGGTTAGATAACAAATATACAATATCTAACATGTAGCACTTATGACAAATATCCAACCACAAATAAAAAGATTGGCTAATTAGCCAAGCACAAAAATAAAAACAACCACATAAAGGCCCATTCATTCATGAAAATAAATGTCATACATAGGTATGACTACATGACAAACATAATAAAAGAAGGACAACAAGAAGCATAAATCCTTAATGACTAGAGGCAAGCTTCATTTCCAAGAGGGATCCTAAAAGTTTATTGTTGAAAAATTAAACATGAACATGTTTAGTCTTGTGGGCTAGGAGGTGGTGGAGATGGAGGCATCATTTGGGGTGGTGGTGGTGTCAAAAGATGCTCCATATAAGAGAACATGAAATGTATCTCATCTCTCAAGGAGAAGATGAGGTTACGGTTGTGGAGGCAACATAGGCAATTAGCATTATGTAAATCATAGGGATAAGGTTGGATAGGTTGACCCATGATTGGGGAAGGAGGTGGTGGTGAGTTTGTTGGTGATGGGGTTGGCATGGCATAATCCAATGGAGTGATGGGTGAGATGGTGTAGTCCATGGATGATGGCATGGTGTTGAGAGAGGGAGATGATGAAGATGTTGTATAAGTAGAGGATGTTTTGGAAGGTGCATTTGGTGGAGATGGTGAGTTGGGAGTGGCTTGGGAAGGTGGTGTGGTTACTTCATCATCTTTTGTTAGATCAGCAAAGAGAGGTTTGGATGGTGGTCTTACGGTTATCCTAGGTTTCTTGGAGATGTGATTTGTTGATCCTTGTGTGGAGGACATGGTGATTGAGTTGTGTGAGGTTGAAGATGAAGTGCAAGATAAGCTTGCAATGGTGAAGCCTTATATAGGCAAGAGTTGGAGGATTTGAATTAAAGGTGATGGTAGTGTCCTATGGTGTAGCAAGGGAATCTTGGGGTGTATGTGAGGTTGCAAAATTTGCAGGTTTGAGGTTAGGGGTTCAGGGATTTAGGAGAAACAATGAAAATCCGTTAAACAAGGACACGGTACCTCTAAATACCACACGATACCATTAAATTTAATGGTATCGTGGCCTATTTAATGGTACCGTGGCCTATTTAACGGTACCGTGACACTGTAGTCACGAATTTTCCTGTGCAGGCTAGTTCTGGGCAGCTAGAGGGATGTTTTCTAGGGGAACTATTTCCTGGAAATGATAGTGCCTCAAATCACTAAAGATTTATTTGCCTAATGTGTCCCATATTAAGCTACTCCTAGCATATAAAGATTATCATGTAATTTGCCAAGATAATCATAAACATGCAAACATAAGGGACAAAATAAGCTATCATCCAAATATCATATAAAATATTCATGCAAGGTGATAGATTAAATACCAAGCATGCAAGATGACAAAGAGTAGTAATCCCTACTAAAGTTAATCATAAAAGTTCTAATTATGAAAATAGTTCCATTGACTTGAGCACACCCTCATTCATCATCACTTGATGAAACATTATAGCAAGGTACCAAACCGTCATCATGGTTCCCTTGAGATGATGTACATTCCCAGTATAAAGAGGTATAGGTGGTTTGGGTTAGAGGAGCCATGATGGGATTGACAAGTAGATATCGATTGTTTTGAAGGTGAGGGAATGAGTTCATGACAAACCGATATAGACGAGTCAACAACATGCCATAGGGTATCGCCTTATTTAGTCGACCCCTGACACCGACAATTCTCCTTACCACAAAGTAGGCGAGATTGTAGGGTTGCTTGGTGACTAGACAATACAACATATGAGCACAACACGCCGGAAGTTTCTCACGGTTGTGAGGAAGACAAAAGACATTTTCACGGATGACTTCTATCCATCTATGTAGATGTGGATGAATTTCATCAACATAGACTTTGAGTGGATCTAAGTCATACTCATGAGACTCACGGAACTCAATTTCACCGTTCTCTTTAAGAGAACCATGAACTTTTTGAGGGAGACGAATATGAGCTTTAATCTCACATGGAGTGGGAATGAGGGTATCGTAAGGACCGGACTCAATTTGGTGACTTGTGAGGGTTTTGAGAGACCAACCTTCCATGTAGGAACATTGTCCATGGTTCGGAATTTCAAGAATATTTGCAAATTGGTCAAGAGTGAGTGAGATTTGTTGGTTTTGTATCATGAATTGGAGAGACAAAGTTTGATCCTCGTTATGTACAAGTTTAACTTGTCTATAGAACTCGAGGACAAATTTGATCATTGATCTGAAACAAGCAATCGAATCTGATTTCTTGAAACATGGTTAGGATGTGATCATGGTTGAGAAAGGATGACTCGACAATTCGTCCTTCATGAAAAAGAAGAGACTCTAGGTGTTGGAAACTTTGTGTGTGAGAAAGTGGGGTGTCTTGATCATTTGATGGTTTGGGAATGTAATCATCTGTTAGTTCATGATCATAATTAAACATGTGATATCTCTTGTTACCTATGAAAAATTTATCAAGGATTAAAATTGAAACTATTTCATTTCAAAGACATGTGCCTAGTGTGTGCCTATATGCAGACTATGTGGAGGTGCGGTAATCTTGACTCTACAACAAAAAATAATGAGATTACCCAAACGCTCCTATCTTCACTTTCGCTCAAGCAAATATGTCAAAAAATTACATATTAATTATGTAATTCAATTAATATTTGTGAGATCATGAATACATGTAAAAGAACGTTTTTAGTTTGCATCAATAATGCACGAAAAGTGTTTCATGAACCTAGTTTCGTGAAATTTTTCGAAAATAATGGAATTGGGGTGTTTGGCAAATTCAAAGTGTTGGCGCCAAAAAGTTTTAAGTTTGAAAGACATTAGTGTTAAAGAGTCTTAATGCAATAACCATTATCCTAAACATGATTCCTCTTTAAATCTAATTGCTTAAAACCAAGATTTGGACTAAAATGTATGGGTTTATGCAAATCCTAAGTTAAGGGAATCATGAAGGGTATACATTGCCTAATACTAGTCTTAATTTCACATGGACTCAATTGAAAAACCCCAATTCAATTTTTATGCATGAACAAAACCCTAGAATCAAGATTAAGGAAAAATAGAGTTAAATGACTTACAAGTCATGTTGAAAAGATGAAATTGGTTGGTAATCTTGAGAATCAATGCCTTGAATTAGATCTTGAAGGGGTGTAATTGAGTTTTGGGTTGTGAGGTTTGGTTTTGACTGCAGTTGCAGAAGTTGGGAAGGTTTAAAATGATTAATGTGGGAAAAGAGGACTGAAATACGGGATGTATCAGATACATGGTACCACGGTACTGTTAAATTTAACGGTGCCGTGCCACTTTAGTGGAGCCGTGATCTGATGGGATGAAATTTCATCCCGTTTTATTTTTGACTAATAAGTCTCGTTGTTTCAGTGGGACTTTTTGACACGAGGAAAGAATTTATACCTAATAAATTCTTTTGACGGAGAGAACCTAGACTAAACGAAAGGAGATGACTTCAAAGAGTCATGAGACGAGATACACAAGATGACTTCAATATTTCCCGTGAAATATTTAAATAGTCATGAGGGGGATACGCGGGATGACTTTAATAGTCATGAGATTTATGGAATATGTTCCACCATTCCTATACCTAGACGAAGGTAGTTGAAGGATTCTCGTTTGAGAGGTTTGGTTAGGATGTCGGCAAAATTATCTTAAGAAGGAACTTTCTCAATAGAAATGTTTCCTTTCTGAACATTATCGCGAAGGAAATGGTGACGAATTTCGATGTGTTTAGTACGGGATTGTTGAACGGTGTCTTTGCTCAAGTCAATAGCACCTTTATTATCGCACATAATGGGAACGTCATCTAGATGGATGTCATAGTCATTGAGGGCTTGTTTCATCCATAGTGCTTGTTGACATGCCTTTCCGACGCTTACATACTCGGCTTCGGTCGTGGAGATAGCAAGAGCCGTTTATTTCTTGAAGAACCAAAAAGTTAGACAACAACCCATGAAGGTACAAACGCCACTCGTACTTTTTCGATCCACATAATCTCCCGCATGATCAGAGTCGGCATAGACAACAGTTTCTACACCGGTCCCCTTGGGATAGAATAATCCCAAGTGTATAGTGCCTTTAATGTATCGGAAGATACGCTTAACCGCTTCAAGGTGAGAGGTTTTGGGATCCTCTTGGAAGCAAGCACAAAGGCAGACACTAAACATGATGTCGGGCCTACTTGTCGTGAGATATAATAAACTTCCTATCATACCTCTATACTTAGTGCTATCCACGGACTCACCTTCTTCATCTCTCATGAGTTTGATTTCTGTGGACATGGGAGTTTTCATGGGCTTAGACTCTTCTAAACTAAAATTTCTTAAGCATCTCCTTACTATACTTAGATTAATTAAAGAAGATACCATCTTCCATTTGTTTTATTTGTAAACCAAGGAAGAAATTTAATTCGCCCATCATGCTCATCTCAAACTCGTCACGCATGATCTTAGAGAAATCATCGCACAGTTCTGGACAAGTTGAGCCAAATATAATGTCGTCGATATATATTTGAACAATGATGAGATGTGAATTCCGTTTCTTCGTGAAAAGTGTGTTGTCAACCACTCCCATGGTATATTCATGTTCAATCAAGAATGCGTTTAGTCTATCGTACCAAGCTTTAGGAGCTTGTTTGAGACCATAGAGTGCTTTCTTGAATTTATAAACATGATTCGGATTTTCGAAATCAACGAATCCCGGAGGTTGTGCAACGTATACCTCCTCGTTGATATAACCATTTAGGAGTGCACTTTTCACATCCATTTGGTATAATTTAAAGTCTAAGGCGCAAGCATAGGCAAGGAGTATCCTAATAGATTCTAATCTAGCTACGGGTGCATATGTGTCATCGTAATCTATTCCTTCTTGTTGGTTATAGCCTTGTGCTACCAACCTTGCCTTATTCCTAGTTACGACGCCATTTTCGTCGAGTTTATTCCTAAACAACCACTTAGTTCCTATGATGGTTTGATTCTTAGGAGGAGGTACTAAATCCCAAACTTGGTTTGCGGTGAATTGATTAAGCTCCTCTTGTATTGCAACTACCCAGCTTTCATCCTTAATCGCTTCACCGACATTCTTAGGTTCTACGGTTGATATAAAACAAAAGAAATTACTTTTGTTTTGAGCTTGTGACCTCAGGGTTCTTTGGTTTAGGTTTCCTATGACATTTTCAATAGGATGGTTCTTGGATTCCTTAATCTTGAAAACCTCGTCAACTTCAACTATTTCATCCTCAATGTCATCTTCTAAGGTTTTCTTGCCACTAACCTTAATGGCTTCATCCTCATCTAAGTCATCATCCACCAAAGGTGATGTCTTAGTTGGTGGAGGACTTTCATCGAATGTCACGGTGAGTGACTCTTCGACTTTCAATTTTTCCTTATTTAGGACAACATAGGCTTTACTATTTTGGGAGTAACCTAGGAAAACACCTTCGTAAGACTTTGGGTCAAACTTGGTGAGGTAGTCTTTAGTGTTTAGTATGAAGCACTTGCTTCCAAACACTCTAAAGTAATCAAGATTAGGTTTTCTACCTTTCATGATTTCATAAAGGGTTTTTCCTAAGATAGGTCTAATTAGAGTCCTATTAAGTATGTAAGTTCAGGTGTCCACCGCATTACACCAAAACTTTTGCGAAATTGATTGTTCATTCAACATCGTTCTACTCATCTCTTGTAGAGTACGATTTTTCCTCTCAACTACCCCATTTGATTGTGGAGTGCATGGAGCCGAGAAATTGTGTGTAATACCATTAGCATCACAATATACCCCAAATTGCAATTCATTATCAAATTCCCGACCATCATCCGTCCTAATAGAAACAATTGTACACCCTAGTTGATTTTGGACTTTCTTACTAAAGATTTCGAATTCCTCAAAAGCTTGTGTCTTATTCTTAAGAAATCTAGTCCAAGTATACCTAGAGTAGTCATCAACTATTACTAATGTCTAGTAATTTCCTCCATAGCTCCGTACAGCGGATGGACCAAATAAGTCCATATGAAGGAGTTCTAGGCATCTAGAGGTCGAGACTATATTCTTAGCTTTGTGACTAGAATGAGCTTGTTTTCCAACTTTATAAGCGTCACAAAAGTGTTTATCAAACTTAATCTTAGGTAGGTTTCTAACTAGTTCCTTAGACGCCAATGATTGTATCAAGCGCATATTGGCGTAACCTAATCTCCTATGCCATAGAGTAGAATTATCATCTACGGTTGCTAAGCAAATCTTATCATGAGGCTTATTTCCTATTTTCATAACAAATAAGCCATTCCTCTTAACTCTTTTGCCTATCGTTTTACCATTCTTAATGATCTCACTACCCTCTTCGGAGAATATAACTCTACACTTATTGTCTACCATTTGACTAATACTAAGCAAGTTAAATCCTAAGTTATCTACATGCTCAACATTTCTAATAGTGAGGGAGTTTTGAGTAATCGTACCTTTGCCTATTATGTTGCCCTTAAGTTTGCTACCGAAGGTGACATTACCTCCATTGTATGCCTTGTATGATGAGAATAGACTTCGGTTACCCGTCATATGATTAGTTCATCCACTATCCTTGACCCATTCATCAGGCTCCAAGTCGATTCCCAAGCATATCTATTGAATAAGACAATCATTCAAACATTTAGTCCCCAATATCTCATGGGTCCAAAGTTGTTAGCATTAAACATCCCATGCATTAGTTGCATTTAGTTAGGATGTTGGAACGGATGACAAATTTCCCATGGTAAGTAACTTTGTAGTTGATGGTTATTCCAAGTTACGGGATAGTTACTTGGATAACTTTGTCTTCTAGAGTTACCTCTCGGTAGAGGAGTTCTTGACCGAGGTTTAGGAACATTTATTTTTCTAGGTGGAGGAGTCTTTGACCTAGTATCGGGTTTTACAAAGCCAAGCCCGGGGGTTGACAAAGGTTTGTAAAAGCTTTTGACTTCCTTTATACTAGCAATAGGTACTTTGGTACCATTGACAACTATGTGACTTGGTTTAGGGCTTGAATTATCTTTCAAATTCGACTCAGTTCTGTCTCCAGCTCCAGACGGTACCACGGTACCATTAAATTTAATGGTACCGTCTGTACCTTTAGTGGTACCATCAACTGTTTTGACAGAACTTGTAGGCTTGACAAATTTTACTTGTTTCGTTTTACTTATCGAAGCTTTATTTGGGTCAAATCCTAATCCCGCTTTGGTATGTTGACCATTCCTAATGTTTTCAAGTATATCATTAAGTGTCTTTGTTCCTTTTTCAAACTTAATGATCCTCAAAGCATTATCTTTGAGTTTCTCATTTTCTACTTGAAGACTTATGCATGACTTACATCCTATATCTATTTCTTTATTTTTCTCAAGTCTTTTTACTTGATCCTTAAGTTCTAAAACTTGCACTTTGAGTTCATACAATTTTAATTTTAGTGTTTTGTTTCTACCTAAAATTGTAGAACTTACTTCGCATAGTTTATGATATTCATCATTTAGTATGTTATCATCTATTGACGAATTATCATTACTATAATAAGAAGAGTCGAAATGTACCTCATTAGAAGCCTGAGCCATTAGGCATGTTTCATCGTTTGGCTTCTTCTCTTCTTCTTCACCGCTATCACTCCAAGAGCCTCCTATGAAAGCTCGTTGGTTGTTGGTTTTCGGTGGTTTGGGACATTCTCCTACGAGATGATTAGGATCTCCGCATCTAAAGCATTTCCTATCACTTGTCTCTTTCTTTTCATAGATTTCCCTTCTAGATATTTGTCAGAATCCATTGATCGATTTAAGTTTTAAAATACAATTTACTTTAAAAACTTGACTGACGTGGCTTCTGATACCAATTGTGGAAAACTAGAAGGGGGGGGGGTTGAATAGTTTTACCAGTTTTTAAATTATTTCAAAAACTTTTACTATTGAAAAACTTTGATTCGAGTCTTATGTGCAATCAATCAACACCAATATGAACAACACACTAAACTAACTAATTATAAGTAATGAAAGTAAAGAGAAGAGATGGAAAGATCAAACCGGGACAAAAGGATTTATAGTGGTTCGGCTACGAAGCTCTTCTTCGCCCTACTCCACTCCCCGAGTACCACACTCGAGAGTTTCAAGCACTATGTCAACAACCTCCCTTTAGGCGGAGAAAACCGTACACGTCGCTTATCCTATTTCCGACACTAAGCTAGATGTCGAGTGCTAATCTTAGCTAGCACCAATCTACCACGATCTACCCGATCCTTTCTACTTCACACACTCAACACACAAGACTCAAGAGATCCCCAAGATCTCACAAGATCAAAATGATCACCTCTCACTTGACTCAACCTACTCTATCAACTCTTGATCAACTTGATCAACACACTAGCTCAAAAGCTACAAGAGATATTCACTATCTCTATAAGATCACAATAATCTTCTCTCACACTCTCTCAAAAGAAAAATGATCTTGATGTATACAAGGATACAACAAGTGTGTAACAAATGTTACAAGTGCTCTAACTACTACTACAACTCTTTTATCTTCTTGGATACCTTGAGTTCTTCTCTTGTACTAGAAGAGGAATGAAGAGGATCTCTAGGTTGGATGATTGGATCACTATTAAACAAAAGAAAACTAAACTAAATGATCAAGAAGAAAAGATGTGGTGAGAGTATTAAAATCAGAAAGTTCTATGTGAAAAAGGATGCCCAAAATATGTGAAGTGGGCTGGTATTTATAGGCAGAAAAAATCTGGCCGTTATAGGGACACGGCACCACTAAACCACACATGGTACCACTAAATTTAGTGGTACCGTGACAGACAAAAATGCTCCTCTTTTTGTCTTTTCTGGTGAAAACTTATTTGAGGAAGTTTGGAGCTGATTTTGGGGGGAAAATAGCTGTTATGTATTTTGAACTTATTTTTCTATTAAAACATTTATTAATTATTCAAAAATAATTTGTAAAGTATATTTTTGAAAGAAATGTTTTGTCACATTAAAATGTGAAGTCTTAAGCACAAATTCACTTCTATGACCATTTGTCAAGTTGTAATTGTTCTAGAGTGATTTGTGTAGAAATGGGATCTTTCGACTAAAAACTTGTTTACGTTAATTTTAACGTAACGTGTTTTCACATTTTGTCATCCTCAAAACGTGAAAATATCGAAAGATATAAATAAAGTTTTTAGAACATTATTTGCATCAATAGGCACACGCATTAGGATTTATATTGTTGTCCTTAGAAGTTGTTTTAGCATTCCTAGACTCTTTTGGATTATCTTTTATGCTCTTGTCCATATGTTTTAGATGTGGAGGCAGACGCAATAGTGGGACTAATCCTATAAAGGCCAGGTGCTATCACTTTTGGTGTTTCGACAACCTCTTTTCCTTTATCAACAATCTTTTCATTTTCATTATGCTTGGGCAAGGGTGTTGGAGTGACTGGTTTTGTCAAATCATTTTTCACATTGACTTTTGGAACAGTTTGAGAAATCGACATTTTTGGTTTAACAACCGGTTTTGAAGTATTTGGTGTGTCCGAAGTCGATGGTTTTGCAAACTTAGTGTCCACACCCTTCCCTTTTTGACTTTCCAGCTGAGCCCTCAAAAGATCATTTTGCTCTTTCATGTTCTTGAAGTCACGCTCATACGACAGTTTGTCATACTTGCATTCCTCGATTTTTTGATCAAGTTGTTTAAAATATGACACATTTTCTTTTTCAAGTTTTACAAGAGCATTTTCATATTTTGAAACAATTGCGGAGGTCTCAGCTCGCAGTCTTTCATCGCCTTCAACAGAATATGTTTGTAAAATAATGGACATAATATCAGTGGACAAAACTGCTTCGAAGAGAGAATCATTTAAATTTTCCAAAACATTGATCTGCTCAATAGATTCATTAGCCTTCTTTATCAGGGATTTGTGGTCCTTGACAAAGTCAACTATTTCAGTTAAAAATGCTTTTTCAAAATGAATTACTCGAGCATTAAGGTTATTAATTTGTGGAGCAAATTCACTTTCAAGAATATTTTTCAGCTGCAAATGAACCGTGGAATTCCAATTGTTCTCAGTTAGTCTCATTTTAGATTCTAAAGTCGTTTGAAGTTGCCCAATTCTGGTTTTAATATCATCAAGAAATCCTCTGGCAGCACTTGTGTTAAAAGTGTTGTTTGAAGACATATGTTCCATTATTGAAATAGATTTGGAGGGAACTAATGGTTTAGAAACTAGTTTTGAGAAACCTTGGTTTTTGGAAAACTTAGATGTTTTTTTTTTAGGAACAAAAGTAATTCCAGAAAGTTTGTTCAGTTTGTTGTAATCAATGGATTTCTGGTCTAGATTCTTTTGTTTCATCTTTGTTTGACTCTCTTCAGCAAGTTTTATTGTTTCCACATATTCACGAACAATAGGAGGATCATGTAGGGTATATATAACATTTCCATTGTACAAAACATTTTGTTCTTTCTGAGCTTTCTTGAGATTGCAAGGAGTTTTGTTACCTAGAGCCATTTTTTTTGTATGGTAAATCAGATCAGTTTGACTAGTAATCAGATGAATTATTTCACTTGAATGACCCGATTTAACCAGTAAGTTTTCAAGTTTTTCGATCATATGTTATGACTCTATGATTTCATCCAAAAGTTTATCTTCTTTCTTTGCAAAGTCCTTTTTCAACTCATCCCATTCTTTTTCAAGATTGGTATAAGCTAATTTTTGTTTTGAAAGTTGGTTTGTTAAATCAAAAATTTCTCGTTTTAAAGAGTTGATGGTTTTTGTTGAACTAATTTGAAGATTATCAAATTTGTATTGCAATTCCCTATCTTTAACAAGTAACTTCTTATAACCAATTTCAAATTCTGACTTGCATTTAGTGTCAATTTGAAAACTTTTTTCATTTTCCTTGTATCTCTCAAGCTCAGCGGTCAATTTCTCATTCGCGGCCTTAACATCGCAATTGACCTTTTTCACTTTCTCAATCTCAATACTACAATTATTCAATAATGATTCAAATAGGGCACGTGTTTCCTCATCATTCTTAGCATGCTATGAAACTGAGCCTCCACTATGATTCATATCTAGAGTTGCTTTTATACATAGACTCATATGCCTCATGGGCTTTAAGATGGGCTTGGTAATGGACTTGGTTTACATGGACTTAAAGAAGGCTTACACTTAACTTATGGAATATTAGATTAACCAAGTCCATAGCCCATTTAACTTAAACTATTATAACGTCTACGACACATTACAAAGTTCCTATTGAGTGAATGGCCATCACTTCTACTTCAATGCTAACAGAAGCAAAGAAACTTCATTCAAAATAACCAAGAAGACTGCATGTACGTTTAATCCATGATTACCAAATGGTTGTTGGATTTTGATGAATGTGTGTTATTGTTTTTTTTGGTTTCAGGAGATAAATAAAATGCTTATTACATGGTTGATCATTTATCTATAAAATTTGCATACAAAAACCGACTTTATAGAATTCTTTACCTATTCATGGCAACCCAAATAAGCTTATCGATCCTGTGAAATGCTGATACAACCAACAAGTATGCAGACAATATGATATGTAAAGAATAGGGAAAATAACAAGTTTAACTAAAAGAAGTTGCATTACTAATAGGATACAAAAGATAAACCACTGTTACAGCAACTGTCATCCAAATACATAATTATTTAAAAATAACCTAATACAACCATATCAAAAGTTAGGAGGAAAGGTTTCATTTTTTTACTCGTTCCTTCATGAGCTCCACAAGATACTTGTGAATGCTTGTCCACATGAAGCGTGCCTCTTCCTTAAAAACGCGTACTTCCTCACGAATCTGAAATGTATTTTGGCAACACTGACAATAAGATAAATGTGGTTCTGTCATTGCTGCAAGTGGTGGTTCAGGGAGACGGGTGTGATAATGAAGAGAAGAGCCTTGTACGGTTCTTTTGATACCATAAGGGTATGTTTGTGATTTTCTGGATTGTGCATAGGGTTGTGTTTTTGAGTTTGAGGATTGTGCATCCATGATGACTGATTTTGATGACCAATGTTTATGAGATGAGAGTTGTAGATGTTAGTGTGGTGTGGTGAATATAAAGGGAGATACCTTTGACTAGTTAATGGGCAGGAATGTGATTCGTGTGTGAGAAGTTAATGAAGCCAATGACATTTCTAAGTAAATGGGTAGGGTTTGGTATTTGTTGACTTTTAAAAGTCAACATGGGTAAATCCAAACAACCCATATACAGGATATAACATCAAAACAGGAAGAGATAGGTACCATTCAGGAGGCCAATTCATATTTGAACACATTCTACAATAACAATCTGGATCAAACGACCCATTTCATTCATTAAACATAACCATCTTTTTACAATTTTAAGATAGGGGAAACAACAACAGAATAGCCCTAAGTCCACTACCCTTACTTAGTACCTACATTAATCATAAACAAAAGAAACCCATCCCAACCTCCATCAACCTACCCCCCCCCCCCCATGAAAACCTCTGCCTTACAGCAAACGGAATCTTCTTAAGAATCTTGTCGTGAATTTTCCTAACCATCCTCATCAACACCCTTGCCCTACGCAAATCAATAGTCTGGAGCCTCCTAAGCTTCTTCGTATTGTCCCTTGCATTTCTCGAACGTGAAAAGATTCGAAGTTCGACAATCAGCTCCCCCTACGACCGACCCTATCAGTAATATTTTAGGACTTGTTCTCCAAATCGTGTGCCTACTGTATGTCTTAAATAATCTCAGTCTGGTAATGGCCAATCATAATTTTTGTTAAAACAAAGGAGTTACAGACAACCGCAAGGTCAATATCACAATAAGACATGTTCGTGGTTAAAGAAATGGAGAATTTGAGCTTATCTTAAGAGTGTGTGTGTTTGGTGTAGTGTGTGTGGTGATAAACTGGAAGTGTGTTTTGGAAGTTAAGCCATTGAAATAAAAGCGTGCATTGGGAACGCAAATTAGACAGGTGAATAAATAATGAACAGTGAATAAGTAGGTTTTGGTATACGTCGACTTTTAAAAGTCAAAATGGGTAAATCAAAACAAAATTTTGCAGCCTGCACACAGTCTTCTACAAGCTTCCATCCAAAACATACAACACAGCTTTGGATTTTATACCCTTAAATGCACCAAGACCATTCAAATCACTACTGCATAAGTCCATATGGCGTATTCTAGCAGGAAACTTGTTAGGTCACTATAATAATCATAACACAAGTATAATAACACATAAGAGATGATAGAGATGAGAGAGATAGAATAGAATGGTCGGATTTCTTTCACACGATAGAATGACAAAACCCTGCTTGCATGAGTGAATAAAACCAACAATAAGAGATTAGTATTACATGTGTATTTATAGGAATTGCATTAGGGCAACACCTTGCTAAGTTCTTCTAGAAGCTAACTCTATGTCACGGCCCATAGGCCTTCTAATAGGGCCGAAACTTTAAACTAACCTAAAGGCCTTATACTAAGCAACCTTGTACAATAGATTGACCAAGACTTGATTACATATGAAATGTCCTCTCAAAAATCTCCCCCTAAGGATTGGTCATCAAGGTTACTTGACGTCTTTTTTGCTTCTTAGGCTTTGACGTCTTTCGTATCTTTGTTCTTTGTTCTTGTCTTGTGTGATATGGTAATATGTCTTGATCTGCCTATCATCAACGTCTTTTACTCCGGTGTCTTTACGTCTTCTCCACCATGCTCATACTTCTTTTGACTTTGATCTTCATGCTTCAAGTATTTCTCATTCTTTAGTTTTGATCTTTTGACTTCTGAACGTTTACTTTGCTTTGATCTTTGTGAGAATTTTCTTTGTGATGTTAGTATGAGCATGATGGTGATGATAGTGGTGGAATTCCTGGTCTCCATAAATACCTGCAAGTAAACAGTTAGCAATAAAGTATCTGGCACTTACAGATTCGGACTTCAAGATCGTTAACATCATAGTGTGAAAACTTTCTCTAATCCTTGCCAAGGCCGTTCCTGAATCGGATGCCCCTAAGAGAGCTAACACATATACACCTAAGTGTATCAATGATTCAGGGTGAGTCGCTGAAGCATACCGAAGTATCACTCCACGATTGTAGACCGTTTGGAACCACCACGAACACTAAGCGTAATCCATAAAGAATTACCGAAGTGTTAGCTGTCAGGGCTGTTTGATGTTGACCCTGGCAGGAATTTCCACACAATCACTGAGAATCACAATTGTGAGTTCCCTCATGAATGTTCTTGCCAGATTACTAAGATCTGCGTAGGACTCTTGTTATTTACAACTGGTGTCCATAATGTTGAACAAACAGTGTAGAAATATTAAGTGTTCCTATGAGATCTTTTGATGTATCTCGCGGCTCTAGACTCGATTTAGTGCTTTTTGGTTTTAGTCATCGGAGACATGGAGCAGAGTGCCTCCTTTTCAATATCAACTCATCTCGGAATGAGAGGTCGATAGATTATGAAGGGTTCTCCGTGAGAAATGAAACAAGTATCTATTTAGAGACACTTGAGTGGCTAGAAGGTTTAGTGCAGTGCGTCACTAGGTCCAAGACGGATTGTCTTCAATACCGGTGTCACTGTAGTGACATCCAGTAGCATATGAATTGAACCCGGTTTCTGCCCTAAGGTTGAACCTATGGAGGGCTATTTCTTTTCACCCTTTCATTTACTTTTCTTTTTAATTCTTCAACCCCTTCTTTCTCCTTTCATTTCTTTACTCCTTTTTTCAATCATACCTAAGGACTTTCTAGTTCTAAACTATTGGTATTGTCCATGGATAGATCCCTCCGGTTCTGGCGGATCATAGGACGTATTTCCTATCCTTAGTCACCTTATAACTCCATGACTATCCTATGTTGCCTTAAACCATTTATTTGAAAATCTCTCAAAGTGTTTATGATTGTAAAACATATTTTGTTAACACTTTGAAAGTTTTGTATTTTCAGAAATACTCCCCCTTCACATGTGCTCATAAGTTTTTTAAGGAAAATTTGCACATGTCGGGTGGAGTTAGCATTTTTGAATTGATTGATTTTAAGTGAATATGACCGTTGCAAGACACTTTTACATCACTAGTTAAACTAGCTTGAAATTATTTCCCGTCCTGGTCATATTCAAAGAGAATCTCTCGAAATGGTACACTCTACTCAGACAAGTCCTTTGCGAGACACACTTACATCACTGGATAAACCAGCTTGAAATTATTACCCGTCAAGGACAAGTCTTTTCGATTAATGACAATTAATTTTCCTCAATTCTTGGGTAAAATATAAGTCGAGCTTATGCGAGATTTCATACTTTTTGTTACCATAATTTAATCATATAATTATTCCCCACCTCAAAAATAGCATATTGATGTTGATTTTGGAAAACTTTTGATTAAAAATGCTTTTTGAGGTTTGTGGGAAGAATCTTACAAGAACTTTTTAGTGTTGAACAAAGATTTGTTTCAAATACTCCCCCTCAACAAGTGAAATCACTTTTTAAGGTTTTTAAACATGAGATGGAATACTTGTTCTTTTGGGCTGAATTTTGAAAAACTTATCAAAATTTTGATTAATTCTACTCAAAAGTAAGAAGCTTTCGCTCCTTATATTAGGATTGAGGCACTGAAGCATACCTCAGGGTCCTTTCTTTACAAGTACGGGTTGTGCACTTTTATCTATGCACAAGCCATAATAAATAACACAATCAAGTATTATGAATCAAAAAATTATCCAACTCTTACATCATTTCGTGCTTCTGAAGACAATGAAAACTGGATCAGGTCTTTGAAAGTTCCTGATCGGGAAAGATGGTCTTCCTCCAAGATAGCTTTCAAGTCTCCTCATCTGGTCTCTCTGAACAAGCCTTTTCTTGATCTTCAGAATAAATTGACGAACTTCTCTTAGTTGAGAAGCTGTCCACCTGCTAGTCTTGTATAGTTCCCGATCTCTTACACGAATCACCAACCCATCATGAACTTTCTTGAGCGTGTGGTCATAGAACTTGTGAACCTCTTTGTATCCCATGAAGCAGTTGATGGAGAGATCACTCTTGTAAATAAACCCGAAGGTTGGTTCTTTCTTCATTGTATATTGGGGCTCTTGGTTGATCTCATGAAGATGTAAAACTGGTGCGGTTAAATTAATCTTCCTTTGATAGCTCTCGACCCCAAGCTGCAAGTCTTTTACGCGTTCTTGAATGATCTTCCTTCTGATGAAGTAAAGCAGTAAAGTGTTGAATGCGTAAGTAAGATCAGTGGAGAAGTGTTGCATCTTCCCTTGAACCTTGGTGAGATACATGTCTTCAAGGTCGTTGAGGTTCAAGTCTGGGAAGTCTGCTTCTGAGAACGAGTACATGTTCTAATCTTGTCTTCTAACCCTAATTTTATGTAGAAAGGTATAATCATACCTCTTTTCCGCTTTAAGGCTAACCACAAAAATTATCCTGAGATCACTCATCACTGGAGTTGGAGACTTCTTCATGAGTTTACTTTTGTACCATGTTCTCCTCTTCTCAATCCAGTGATATATTTCCAGTTGCGTATCTTGATCGTACTGCACTCGGTTTGTAACGAAGAGTCTTGTAGTAGTTTCTTCGATGGAAGGTTGTGGATAACTTGCTGTAGGAATCAGGGTTATGGAAGTTGCATACTTGGGTTGAAACTTGATTCCGTACACAAGAAGTTCGAGGTCGTTGTTGAAGAAGAATCTATATGGGACAGCAGGTTGATCTGAAGCTCCAATCACCGACAGAGGCTTTGTCTAATCCGTAATGTATGGTTGGTTGGGTTGAGAAGTGCTATCAACCACATGCACGTCCGGATTTGTCCAGTTGAACTCACTAGACATTGCTCGTGCAATGTTTTCCAGGTGATATTAAAGCTCAGCTGCACTGGAAGACCTATCTTTTAGCAGATTGAAGGCATCATTCTTGATTCGACGGAGTTCTCCTTTTGTGAGCTTTTTGATGCGTTGTTCACGTTTGAGTTTTTGCATGAACTCAAGTGTGCTACCTTCGATCATGGAGTCATCATCTACATAAGGTTGAGCACTGACAAGTTGATCGAACCATTCATTCCCTTTTGTCATGTCTTCGTCCAACCATGAGACAACAGTTGGTCTTTTGGATGCTGTCTTCTTTCCAGGCTTAGACATTGTTTCTTTTGACTTAGGTGGAGAGTCTAGTTGATCTTGGTGTTGTTGAAATTCTTCATCTACAGTGAACTCAAACTGATGCTTCATTGTTGTTGGTCTGGAGCCGGAAGCCTTAGGTGGTTGGGTGGTTGTTGTGGTTGCTGGAGGTCCTACAGGTTCTTGGTGTTGAGAAGCAGATCTGGCGAAACTCTTTGATATCTTGGCTTGTGAGTTTGGACCTGGTTCTTCGTCTTCTCTTGGAAGTTTACCTTTGTCAGCCTCAGCTTTACACGACTCCTTCAACATGTTCGCCTTTATAGCCTCAGTGATGGCTATTTGCTCAGGAGTTGGAGAGGTAAGACTTGTTAAGCTTTCAAATAGTTGAAGTTGAAGCTCTTCCAGAGTTGGTTCTTTTGGCTTCGTCGGTTGGGTTTGAAGGACAAGTGGAACTGTAGCCACGATATTCCTGAGAAGACCTTCAATGTTTGGCTCAAGATATTCATTCACCTTCTTAGATGTGATCTTAGGCAAGTACTTCTTCAAATATTCTTTAGCGTTGCCCTTGATCGCGGTGAGCATCCTTTCTTGAACGTCATCTGAAAGGAATTCATCGACTCGAGCTTTGGTGTTTTGAAGCTCGTTCACTTGTCCAGCAAGGCCGGTGACCATATTTGTCAAAGCTTCGATTTGGTCACGAAGCTGGTCATCTTTCTTGGCTGGTGCCAGCTTTACGGCCTGCTTCACCCTTTTTAAAGCTTGGGAGATTGCTTCATCCTTTTTGAAGCTGGTTATCTTTCTTGGTTTCTTTCTTGACTTGCTTGTTGTTGTTTGTGTTGGTGGTGGTGAAGAGTGTGTGTGATTCAGAAACTTTTTGGACTTTGGGTGGAGAAGCTTGCTTAGATACCAAAGGTGTTTCATGTGTAATTGGAGGAGAGTGTAGAGGAGTGGTTGGAGGTGTTTAAATATATTCGTCGGCTTCCTTTTCCTCAGCCCTTATTCTTGCCAACCTTTCTTCCTCCTCCTTTTTTCTTTTCCAATTCCAACTCTGCAGCATCTTTTCTGATCACTTCCTCATAAATAAGCACTTTCTCTGTATCATCATCCTTATCCATGTCAAAATCTCTAATCTGTTCATCTTCATCCGTTTCCTCATCATTACCGGGTTGATTAACCGGATCTGAACGAGGTGGAATAACTTCTGCTGCAACTCCAGACCCACCGGGTTGATTAACTGGATTGACGAGGGTCTGGTCTTTATCAAAGTCTTTGGCGATTTCCTCATCGATTCTCATCTGTTCTTCAAGCATCATCTTCCTCCGCCTTTCTTCATCAGCTTTAAAGGACTCACGACTTTCATCTAAAGCAATCTTGGTAGCTATTTCTTCCTTGTAGATTGTTGGTTCTTCATCGGTTTCCGTGTCAGAACTGGATCCCTCTTCTTCAACAATCTTTTCTTCCTCTGGCTCAGGCTTGGCAATCTTGACCGAAACTCTCCTCTTGGTGTATTTAGGAGGCCCTGGTTTGATCTTCTTAGATGTGCTAGATGTGCTGCCTGACTTGCTACCTTCCTTTGATCGATTCTTAGCTGGACCAGGCTCATCATCGTACTTGCCGAAACCGACATGTCCCTCATTGAACGCCTTATCATAATTAATGTATGCTTTCATTTTCTTTATCTTATCCGTCAGAAGAGCTCCAGGTAGTCTCATCCCTTTTTTGCGTGTGATTCCTTTAGGGATGTAGACTTGACTAATGGTCTTGTCCATAGCAAATAGATGCTTCTCTTGGTCTTTAAGACGTTGAGGGATGTCTTTGTTTTCGTCAAGTAGATGATAGATGATAAGCTTGGTATATATGAGAAATGGGATTTTGGTGAGAGGTTTGAGGTAGTGACTTTGAATTTGAAAGACTATGTCTTCCCAGATAAGTTGAGCATAGTCAATTTGCTTCTGGTTCACAATGCCTCAGAATATTTGTAGGTGAGACAGACGAGGATTCTCATGTCCACTTTCCCTTCCGGAGACTGATCGAGCCAAGAGGTAATATGTTGTTCTCCAAGGTTGGGGGATTAGCTTGGCTTCGACCTTGGAGAATCTTTTCAACGGCTTGTCTGGTTGTACATCATAGCCGATCTCCATTAGGAAGTTGAGAACATCTTCTTCATAGGGTGTTGGATGGAATTTCTTGGCAGGTACAGGAGCTTCTGACAATAGTAAGGCCTTGTGGAGATAGTTGACATCTACAGTCACTTCCTTTCGATCCAATGTGCAAGTAAAAGATTCTTCTCCCAAGTACAACTTCATAGAGTGCCACATTTGATGAATGTAAAATTCGGGAATAGAAGCGGACTTGTCCAGCATGCTCCTACACTTATGCATCTTGAGAATCTCTATGGCTATTTGACAGGATGGTTCCGTACACTTTATCTTGTGAAATTCCACGTGAGCATTGTTCTTGCCAATTTCCACATCGTAGTCTTATGGAAAAGTGTTTTCCTTGGTGAGCATTGGGAGTGGTTGTTGTGCAGCCATTTGAGATATCTGAAACATCAATCAAAACAAATTTGCAGAATACATGAAGGTTAGCAAATTGTTAATCTTGTTATCATTCATGTGACCCTTTTGTTGCTTAATTTGATTTTACATGTTTTAGTATTATGAGTATAGCAATTTTCATCATTTGACATTGTGTGGATTACTAGTTAAAAACTGATTTCCTTTAATTGTCCATTAATCAATTTCGACAACTTGTGATTCATTTAAATTTCGACAGTTTTAATGAATTGCGACATATCTCTATAATTGCGTCAGTTTTGGC
Source organism: Artemisia tridentata subsp. tridentata (assembly GCA_021014915.2). Taxonomy (NCBI): domain Eukaryota; kingdom Viridiplantae; phylum Streptophyta; class Magnoliopsida; order Asterales; family Asteraceae; genus Artemisia; species Artemisia tridentata. The sequence goes on along the minus strand of CP139504.1, from coordinate 151,597,963 downwards.
CAATTCCGATGGTTTTTAGAATTCCGACAGATTTTTATCCAATTCCGATGAATATTGAATTTCGATGACATTTGAACAATTGCGATGAAAAAATCTGTATTGCGATAAGCCATGTCCAATTGTGATGGAAATTTTGAATTGCGATAAAGTTTGCCCAATTGCGATGATTTTTTTTTTAATTTCGATAAGTTTTGTGCAATTGCGACAAATTTATCCAATCACAATGGATTTTGCAATTCCGATAAGGCTTATCCAATTTTGACGGATATTGCAATTTCGACAATTTCTTATACAAGAAATTGCGACAACACTGTAGACGTACATTTTCTTGAATCTTTATCGAAATTGGTTTTCCTGTTCAATTTAAATCAAATCACAAGTTATAATATGCTCATTTAAGTTCATTTATACACATCTAAACCCTGTTTATCAAATTTGAATGCAACTGGTTGCAATTTCGACAAACCCTATACTTAGAATCATCGGAATTCATTTTAACATGTTAGATGTTTGATTGTTTGAATCCAATAGATTACTATGATGTTTCAGTGTTCATTTGTCTGTATATTAACATATTTTATCCATAAATCAATAAGATTGAACCTGGTCGAGTTCTTCTTAAACCTTACACATCGAAATCAATTCAAGTGTGTTTCTGGGTATGATTCGATGGTCAAAATATGTTATACAACCCATTAGAGTACTATCCCAACCAATTAATTAGGCCAAAACATACTCATTAAATTTTCCCCAATTCATACGCAAGAACCCTAATTTGAAAATACATTAATTCAAGTTTATGGGTATAATTAGGCGCTCATAGCACGTTCAGGACTTAATTCCGACCATATCCCACCATTCAATTTAGTCTCAAACACTTAAAATCATTATAACCCAATTCGACTTAAACCCTAAACCTGTTTTAATCGATTTAGAAAAATTTGGCCGTTGGATCCCAAAATCCTTGAAAACCATGTCTTATAATCAAGTAAACATTGTATAAACACTCACAGTTTTGAGAATTCTTGATCGGATTAGAAGAATGATTTGTGGTCGTTGATCTTTGTTTGGTAAAGAAGTAAATATGGTTGGTGAAATATAATAACTGCAATTCAGATGAAGTTATTGCATTGTAACTTTTGTTTTGTTAAGAAATTTATGTTTCCAACTTTGTCACATTAAGTCCCTTAACCACATAAATTTTCAATTAAAGTCCTTACTCACAAAGCATTAACTAGACTTGACATAATTTTGACAAGAACAATTTAATACACCCCCTCGACTTATGAGTATTAGAAAACATTGTAAGATCAAGGAAGGTATCACAAGGATAATATTACCAACACATTATAAAACAATGTCTTGTAGGAAATATGCAAGTACAAATTTAAGGAAAATTTTAAAATTTGAATTTCATACTCCCCCTCAACACTTGTTCAGAAAGAATTGGTAATGTGTTTAAATGAACAAAGTGTTGATGGAAATTTTGTACTTGCATTTTTTTTTGGAAAGAAAAGATAAATGAAAAACTTTTTGGTGTTTTTGATAAAAATATTTACAATAGAGGTTTTGGTGTTTGACTTTCTTAATTATGTTTAAGAAAATTTTGTAAATCATCTGGAGTCAAACACCTCAAACCAATTTGGTGAACTAATTCCACAAATCTTTCATGGGGCAAGGCTTTGGTGAATAAGTTCGCTAATTGGTATTCAGTACCCACAAAATATAATTCAATAGTACCCTTTTCAATATGCTCTTTGATGAAGTGATATCGAAGTGCAATATGTTTTGAATTCGAGTGTTGAACTGTGTTGCATGAGATGGCAATGGCACTCTTGGAGTCGCAGTACATGAGAATCTTGTTGAAAATGAAACCGTAGTCCATCAGCTATGAACGCATCCAAATGACTTGAGCACAGCATGCTGACATGGCTACATATTCGGATTCTGTAGATGACAATGAGGTGCAATCCTACTTCTTTGACTGCCAAGATACAAGTTTGTCTCCTAGAAACTGCACTCCCCCAGATGTACTTTTGCGTGTGTCTAAACATCCTGCATGATCAGCATCTGTAAAAGCGATTTGTTCAAAACCAGAATCCTTCGGATACCAGATCCCCAAATGGATGGTTCCCTTTATGTATCGAATGATTCTTTTAACCTCCGAGAGGTGTCTTTCAGTTGGTCGTGACTGATAACGGGAGCATAGATATACCGTAAAAATTATATCTAGTCTGCTGGCTGTTAGATACATAAGGGACCCAATCATACTATGGTATTTTGTAGGGTTAACTTGTGTACCATGTAAATCAGCCTCCAGCTTTGGGGATGATGCAGACATTGGTGTATTATAGGTATCACAACTTGTCATGCCATGTTTCTTTAAAATTTCAATAGCATACTTGGACTAACTTAGAAAAATTCCACGGGGTGATTGATGAACTTGGAGTCCTAAGAAGAACGTAAGTTCACCCATCATGGACATTTCAAAATTTGGTTTCATTAGTCTTGCAAAAGCATATGAATATTTTCTTTTTGTTGATCCAAAAATAATGTCATCAACATAGATTTGAACAATTAAAATATCCACCCCGTGTTTTTGAATAAATAAAGTCGGATCCACTGAACCTTTTGTAAAATGATTGGCAAGCAAGAACGCAGTTAGTGTGTCGTACCACGCCCTTGGGGCTTGTTTGAGTCCGTAAAGGGATTTCTTGAGTCTATAGACATGATTAGGATGATCTGGATCAACGAATCCCTCTGGTTGACTCACATAAACTTCTTCACGTAATTGACCGTTCAGAAATGCCATTTTCACATCCATTTGATAAACGACCATATTCTTGTGAGCAGCGTATGCTAGAAAGATACGGACAGCCTCAAGCCGAGCGACTGGAGCAAAGGACTCTTCAAAATCAATTCTTTCTTGCTGAGTGAAAACTTTAGCTACCAGACATGATTTGTTACGAACCACTGTGCCTTCTGCATCTAACTTGTTTTTCCAAATCCACTTTAGTCCTATGATATAGACCCCATCTGGTCTTTCTACTAATTCCCAGACTTCAAGACGTTTGAATTGATCGAGTTCTTCTTGCATTGACTCAATCCATTTGTCATAAGTCATGGCTTCTTTAATGTTCTTTGGTTCATCTTGACAGACGGTAAGAGCATAAATGCATGTTTCACCATCTGTGTGAAGTCTTTTTCGTGTCATGAATAGATTGTCTGGATTACCAATCACATTTACTAATGGATGATCTCTTGTCCATTTGTGTGTTGAAGGGTAATGTTGAAAGTGAGTGTGCATATTAGACGGATCCAAGTTGCTTGTAGACGACTCTGCAATATCAGGAATGGTTAGAGCCGGAGCAAATGGATTAAAGAAGGCATTTCCGTCATAATGTGCAGGTGTGGGTACTTCTTGTTATTGTAGATCTTCAACTGCATTTTTGGTGTTGGAAGCGGTTTGTTCTTCTGTTGATGGAGATTTAGTTGGAGGTGCATCTGCAGCAACGGTTGTTGTTGTAGTAGCAGTTGTATCAGGTATGGAATTTTGATCAGTTTGTGCAATGAAAACTGGTGATACATATGGTGCATGACATGCAATTGAATCATCAAACATTGGAGCAAACAAGGTTTCCAATTCCTTACGGTTGAGGGTAAGTGGTGTAGCTGATTGATCTGCAAAAATTTAGACGGTTGGTTGCGGGTCCTAAGCTGTTTTGCTCAGAAGCCATTTGTGTAAGCTCATCGAAATTAGCATGAATAGACTCCTGAATTTCTCTAGTACGACGATTCCAGATTCGAAAACCTTTGGAGTTCTCACAATATCCAATGAAGATGCCATGTCAACTTTGGCTTTTAGTTTTCCAAAATCATCACGATCATTATTTGGGTAACAAAGGGCACCAACTACATGGACATAATTTATATTCGGTTTATGGTTGTGAACAATCTCATAAGGAGTTTTGTGATGCCGTTTGGTGGTCATGCAACGGTTTTGGGTATAACATGCAGTTGATACAGCTTCAGCCCATAGGTAATCTGGTAATTGAGCATTGATTGACATTGTTCTTGAAGCTTCCACTAACGTCCTTTTGTGTCTTTCGACAACCCCATTCTGTTCTGGACTTCTTGCATTAGATGTTTGATGTTCAATTCCCACTTTCTCAAAATAATCTCAAAGAGTTTGATTCTTGAATTCAGTTCCATTGTCTGTTCTGACTTTTCTGACTGTATTGCGAAGCTGAACTTGAATTTTAGTGAGAAAGGTGATGATCATTAAAGGAGCTTGATCTTTGCTTCGAAGAAAGTAGACCCAAGTCCATCTAGAGAAGTCATCGACAAATACCGATATGTAGCGTTTACCGTTGATCGTTTGAACACGCACCGGGCCACACAAATCCATATGAAGTAGTTGAAGAACGTGATCAGTACTGTGTTCAGTTTTTGAAGGGAAATGTGCACGAGTACTTTTTCCTTGTTCAAAAGCTGGACATAAGTGATCTTTTGCTATCAAAACCTTGAAGTCCATTGACTAGTTTGTGACGTTCAAGTTCAGTCATTGTTTTGAAATTCAGTTGAGACAGTCGTTTGTGCCATAACCATGATTTTGTCGAATGTGCTTTGGAGAGCAGACATATAGGAGAAGAAGCCGTCATATCAGACATTGAAATGGTCAAGAGACTAGTTCCACATTTGCCCGACATGAGGTCATTTCGTTGTAAATCTCGAATGAAACAAGTTTTCTCCTTAAATGCTACTTCCAAATTCCCATCACAAAATTGACCGACTGAGAAAAGGTTGTGACCAAGACCTTCGACCTAATATACATGGCTAATTTCAATGTTGCCATTGACATAGTCTCCATAGCCCATGATAGCATCGAAATGATCATTCCCGAATCTGACAATGCCGATGAACTTTGCAACAAAGTTTACTAAAAGTTTGAGGTTTCCTGTTATATGTCGGGAATAGCCGCTATCAACAATCCATAGAAAAATTTGAACCACCTGCATCACAAGAAGATGACGAAGATGGAGTGATGGTAACGGTGGAACCCGTTGGGTTAGTAACACAGTTATAACCTTAGGTAGCCATGTAAAACTATGTTTTCTTTGTAACTAACGTTGCCATGTCCAACTAGTTTCAGCTTTCTTCTTAGTGAATTCTCTACTTGATTGGATTGTCTTAGGAGTTTTATTCGCAACTATGGTCTTGTCTAAGGCATTCTTAGAAACTACACTAGGCGGTTTTCCTAGTATAGACTTAGAAACAATAGTGGGCCTAGAGGAAATGCCAGATGTACATTTCTTTTTACGAGATAAAAGAGATTTTGCAACACACTTTTTATGATCTCCAGATAACATGCTTTTATGACAGAACACACAAGATGCATCAACATTCAAAACATTCATAGTCTTAGCATTCGTTACATCAAGATTAGAATTACAAGTTTTTAAGTTTGATTCTAAATCAGACGCAACATGCGATTTATTCAAACTCCTAAGGTGGTCTTCTACTTCTTGGTCTTTTAGTGTTCCGCTCTTACGTTGCCAGATACTAGTATTCGTTTTGCTGCTCTTATGCTTGGATCTGCTAACGCTAGGAGGGGTGACTATTCCTGTAGAAGTGGAAGCATTCAAATTAGTAGTCTGAAGGGATGTTTGCCTAGGTGTTATGTCCATTTTATACATTCCTGGTGCAATCATATTTGTGTGAACAAACTTCCCTTTTTCAAGTAATTTAATTTTCTCTTTGAGTTCAATGATGATGTGATTCTTTTGTTGAATTTTTTAATCAAGTTCTCTGTTTAAGCGAACGGTGTCATTCCAATTTTGACAAAATTCATCGATGTCCTTTTCATATGTGAAAATTTGACTTTTTAAAATAGCATTTTCATTTTCAAGATTCTGAACTTTGGATGTGTTACTGTTCTGAAAGGACATTGTTTCTTTTTGACTTTGCAACTTTAACTCAAAATCAAGACTATGAGTTTGACACCATTGCAGCTTTTGATTGAGTTGAAAAAATTCTTTCGAAAGTTTACTTTGCACATCATCATTGAGTTTAATTATTCTCTCATTTTCTCTTTTTAAATTCACAATTTCATGTATCAACGTTTCAGTGTCAGCAGTGTGATCATCAACAAGCATAGCATTGCAAGACACATAAATGGAATTCTTAAACACAAAGATAATATCAGAACTTAGAACATCTTCCAAGAGTCGATCAGCTTCTTTTTATAAAACTTTTTTTTGACATTTTTGTTTTAAGATCGCATTTTGTGTTGCATTGAAAGTGTTCATCATGGATGTTACTTCTGTTTGAAGTTCCTGTTCCCAGTGTGTAGCACAAAGACGCAAATGTTGAACATATGGCAAAAATTGTTTTTGAAAAATTTCTCTTTTTTTTTCGTATGGAGATAGAAAAGTGGAAACTTTTATCTCAGAATTACGTTCAATTGTTTGTTCCAAAAATTTGATGTCTTCCACAAACGTATCAAAATATCTAAGTACAAGACATCGTTTTGGTAATGGTGCAATTACACCAGAATTTGGTAAAGGACCATTTATTTGTACCACTGGTTTAACAGGACCAATCTCAGAATAAGATTCATTAATTTGAATTACGAACCATAATTGTTCTGTTTTATCCTTTTGAGGAACGAAGGTGTCGAAAATATGAGCTATTTTTGAATAATCAAATGGTTTATTAAACTTAACATTGCTCATTTTTGATCGACTCTCTTCTTCCTGTTCCTGTTCTTCCTTACCGTTATGTACAACAACACGCATAATAGAATTATCTAAGAGATGGTCTATACTATACAACTTTGGATTTTTCTTGAGTGCTTTGTGTAGAAAATGTGGTTTGTCATCACCAATTGCAAAAACATAACCTTGTGGATTTTGCTTTAGAGTAAACTTTTGAATTGTTGTTACCGACTCACCAGTTTTATAAACAACTTTTTGAAACCCTTTTAATTTACTTTCCAAATCAACAATTACATCAAGATAATAATTAATCCGTTTCCTAGACACTTGTTTATGTTCGAAAAAACTAGCTTGACAAGTTGACAACTCTGTTTTTGTTTTTGAAAGCTCAGAATTGAGGTGTTCAACCTGTTGTTTGAATTCTAATTTTTCTTGTTCCATTTGAAAAACCAAATTTTTTTTGGAAGCAGCTAATTCTCGTATTTGATTTTGTAAATCTTGTTCTTTGACATAAGATTGTTGGAATGCAACTTCAAAACTTTTTTCTCGTTTTTCTTGTGTTTCAAAATTTGTGAGTTGTATTTTATAGCACTCAAGATCCTTAGTTAATAATGCAACTTTTGCTTTTAAGTTTCTGTTGATCTCATTGCATTTATCAATCTGAGATTTTTGTGAGTCCAACTGGGTTTAGGTGGTCTGTTAGGAATATGAATATTCAGCTGAAGACTCGGTCACCCCGAGTAATCATTAGTACATCATAGCTCATAAGATTATCAGTAATATTATTAGTAGTAGCTTAGTTATTATTAGTATTGTGGAGTGGGTCGGGTCTTTACCCTCTGTCAGCTCACTCTACAGCCCGTTAGGGGCATAATATATTGTAACTATAAATACTCCCTTCCCACCCATGGGAAGGGTTGGACCTTTCAATCTAATAGATCACTAGTTTCTTTCTCTCTCTAAAAGGCTCCCACTTCTCTCTAGAATTCTTCTTCTATTCGATCCTAAACAAAGCCTCACACAAGTGTTTATTGTATTGTGAATACCCTACAATTGGTATCAAGAGCCATGGTTAGGTCCATGAGAGTTGGTATTCACGGATTTGTGTAGTTTGTGAGGTTCTTGGTTCGAATTTTAAGATATTTGGTTAGATACATTTATTTCATTTTGTGCTTTGTTTAGTTATTTAAAGTTGTTATAATTTGTACTTTCTAGCTTAGAAATAGTATAGGAGTAGTATTTAGTGCTTGGATTCACAGATTTAAGGTTCGTGTGGTGTTTGTGGGTGATTCGAGTGTTTTTCTTTCAAGAGTTCTTGGATGCGGTTTGTGTGGTTTGGACGTTCTTGAATGCGGTTTGTGTAGCATCGGGTACGCGGTTTGTCTTTATACTAGTTTAGGCAAAAGGACAAACGGCATTGATAGTGACAGGTTTGGAAGTTTGTGCCAACGCGGTTTGTCTCTACGGTGCGTACGCGGTTTGTGTCTACCGGTTTGTACTTCCAGTGTGAACTCGGTTTGTCCCTAAGGCGTATACGCGGTTTGTGTCTACGCGGTTTGTATATCTAGTGTGAACTCGGTTTGTTTCTACGGTGCGTACGCGGTTTGTGTATCTAGTGTGAACTCGGTTTGTATCTCCATTGTGAACTCGGTTTGTCTCTTGGCACATACGCGGTTTGTATCTCCATTGTGAACTCGGTTTGTCTCTTAGGTGTATACGCGGTTTGTGTCTACGCGGTTTGTATATCAAGTGTGAACTCGGTTTGTATCTCCATTGTGAACTCGGTTTGTCTCTTGGCACATACGCGGTTTGTATCTCCATTGTGAACTCGGTTTGTCTCTTAGGCGCATACGCGGTTTGTGTCTATGCTATTTGTCTAGGCGGTTTGTGTCTTGGTGATTTTAGAAATTCCCGCGAAAGATTCTATTTCTCGGTTAAATCACAAGATCTGTAAAATCCCGTAGTTACTATGGCTACCACATCAAGTGCATCATCAGATGACATTCAAGCTGCAGGGTCTGACACTCGTCCACCCATGCTAGATAGGACGGATTATGAGTCTTGGGCACAACGAATAAGACTTTACTGCTTGGGAAAAGATAATGGTGTTAACATTCTTAAGTCAATTGATGAAGGACCATATCAGATGGGTACCACCAGAGACGTTGTCACAACTGGTGAAGATGGGACTGTAACTTTGGGCATTGATAGACCTAGAAACTATAATGATCTTAATGAAGAAGAAAAGAAGAGGTATGATGCTGATATTAGAGCCTCAAACATAGTCATTCAAGGTCTTCCAAAGGATGTATACAAGCTCATCAATTTTAACACTGAAGCCAAGGCTGTGTGGGACAACGTTAAAATGCTATTGGCAGGGTCAGAACTCACAAAGGAAGATCGTGAGTCACAGCTGTATGATGAGTTCGAGCATTTCAAAATGAACCCAGGAGAGAATATCACAGATTACTATGTGAGATTTCATAAGTTGGTGAATGATATGAGGATGATCAGAATGACTATGCCCAATATCCAACTTAACTCAAAGTTTGTGAACAACATGACTCCTGAATGGGACAGATTTGTTACTGCCGTCAAACTCAACAAAGGTTTAAGGGAGACTAACTATGAACAGTTGTATGCTTACTTGCAACAACATGAGAAGCATGCTGCCTATGATCGGGTGCTGAGAGAAAAGTTGAATCCTTCAACTACAAATGACCCACTGGCTTTCATGACAATTGTACAACCAACAATCCAATCATCATCCAATCCAAGCTATCACCAACTTCACTCACAAGTACCTGCTATGAGTTCACAACTTGATTCAGGCTACTCTCAGACCGACAAAATGATTGACAACCTCACCAATCAAGTATCTCTACTGGTTCAACAGTTTCAAGCATCACTCCCTCAGACCAACAATCAGTTAAGGAATTCTTCCAACCCACGCAATCTAGCAATGGTGGAGGATGGGAAAATTGTGGTTCAGAATGTGCAAGGGAGAGCTGGTAGAAACATGGGTCGAGGTTATGGGCAGAATAGAGCAGGGAATGCCAATCAGGGGCAAGGTAAACAGATCAAGTGTTATAATTGTGGGGGGCTTGGACACATTGCTAGAAACTGCAATCAACCTAAACGTCCTCAGAACTCAGATTACTTCAAAGACAAGATGCTGTTAATGCAAGCTCAAGAAAATGGAGCTGTATTGGATGAGGAAGAGTTATTGTTCTTGGCAGGAGATGGAGGAAATACGTTTGATGAAGATGTGGATGAGAAACCTGTTCAGGATCTAGCACTTAATGATCCTAACATCTTCAAGGCAGATGACTGTGATGCATTTGACTCTGATGTGGATGATGAACCTACTGCTCAAACAATCTTCATGGCTAACTTGTCTTCCCTGGCCTCATCTCGTCAAGCCGGCCCTTCTAATGCATCCGTGATATCTGAGGTACTAAAAATTTATGACACATATAATATTGTCGAGGGACAACAGATTCCCGAAGAAGTACATCAGGCAGTTGTTTCTGACTCAAGTGATGTTGATATGGAAAATAGCAATATTGTCTCATATGAACAGTATTTGAATAGCAACAACTCGCCTGATGTACCAAATGGTGAATCCTTTGTCAATAATGATGTGTGTGCTATGAGTAATGTATGTGCCTTAGATAATGCGGGTAATGTAGATAATGCATGTGTGTACCATGAGAACAAATTGCCTGTCCCTGATGATAACTTGATCACTAGACTAAACATCTATAAAGAACAAGTTGCTATGTATGAACAGCGTGCTAAGTTTGAGCTTAATGATCGTGAGCAGAAATTAGAATGTCAAATGAGTACACTTATTAAAGAGTCTAGAGTGCGAGAAGAAACATTAAAATTAGAGTTAAGTTCTTTGAAAAGTCAGCTAGAACAGTCTGTCATACAGAAACAAGAAGCACAAAAGTGTGTAACAACACTTAAGCAAGAATTCAAACAGAAAGAAACAACTCTTTTAAATGATTTCACTAGACTCAAGACGTTAAAAAATAAGCTTGAAGATAAGTTGTACACACAAAATCAAACCATACAAACTGCTCAAATGATTCATAAGCACAGAAAGTTGAGTGATAAGCACAGTAAAATCATGATAGGTGAACCTAAGTCAACCATCCTTAGGGACATGAAAGTACTTCAACCATCGCTATATGATGGTAATGTGATGCTTATGCCTATTCATGACCAACCTGAGCATATCTACACTGATGAAGAGGATGAGTTGAGTGATAAAACGAGGGAAAAAATGAATGAGAAAATGAGGGATCCCGAGTGCATAGCCAGACGAATAATAATCAAACCCCATGATTATTATGAAGAAAATCGTTTGACTGTGTTTGCTCCTCAAAAGAAGTTAACACCTGAGCAGATATTTTGGAAACAAGATAATGAAAAACTTAAGGTAGAAAAACTTAAGGCCAACACCCCCCTCATTAGAAAAGTTGCGTCCATAACGGTGTATCCTCCCAATACACCTAGGAATTTGGTGCCTTTGTCTCTTCCCACTGAATGCAAAACCTTTATTAGCTTATATGTGCTTTGGCAACTGTTTGCTGATTTCGATAAAACATGTAAGAAGAGAATCACACCCACTGGCATTACTGAGGGGGAAAGGTGTTTTGAACATGCAAAAAGGTGTTACTTAACTGAGGTCATGCCATTCTTTAAACTACTTAAAGAACACTTTGAAGGGTTGCAAACTGCCCTTAAAGCCGAAATAAATGAAATGAAAGTAGTGTTTAAAGATATGGAAAATGAGGTGAATGAACATGCAATAGAACTTAAAAGTCGAGAGATTGAAAGAAAAAACATACTCATTACTAACGACAACTTGATTGCTAAATGTATTGCACAAGATGTATTTTACACTGTCACTGATTCAGCATTGTCTGCTTGTCAATTTAATGAGTATGCTATTGCGTTAAATGTCACCCAGAATCGTGTTGTTGAGCTTGAGGGGGAGAATTTGAAATTGCTTGGAAAAATTCAAAATGATGACCATGATAACATGGTTAAACGTTTTTCGAAACTAGAAGTTGATTATCTGAACTTGCAACTTAAACATCAACACTTAGAAGAAAAATGCAAAATATCAAATGTCAAGACATCCACGGATGCTCCTGAGTTTGATACATATTTTGAATTAAGCAAACGTGATGAAACAATTCAAGCTCACACGAACACGATTCGACTGCTGAGGGCCCAAATTGCCCAATTGAAATCCAACAAGTGTGAAGTATATGGCACCAATAAACCTTCGTCTTCAGATTCTCAGAATTTTCAATATCAAAACACCATAAATAAGTTACATTATGAAAATGAGTGTTATCGAGAAGAAAATTCAAAGGTTAAACAACATTTCAAAGAGTTATATGATTCTATTAAAGTTACAAGAAGCAATCATAATGATCAAATAACCTCTTTAACAAATGAAATTGAGAATCTTAAGGCTCGGGTGAAAGGTAAAATGCCATGCACCACTTGTAATTGTGATACACAAAAGGCTACTGATAGTAAAAAGTATGATGTTGATGCTGGGCGTATTCCTTTTAAGCTTAGAAATAACAGCCTTGCCCATCAAACATATCTAGATCATCTTAGAGAAGGCCTTGACACACTTCGTGAGGTAGTTGAAGAGGATAGGAATGATAAGCCACTTGATCAAGCAGTTGTCTATGCATGCAAACTCACGAAAAGGATTCAGGAAAACTTAGAATATGCCATAGGCTCAATTCCTAAGTTTAGAGGCCATAGAGATAGATTTGTTGCATCATCATCCAATGTTGTGAACAAGCATGTAGCCTTTGATCTACCACCCAAAACATCAGAACCCAACACATCATTATCAGGAAGGCATGTGACAGAAAAACAAACTAATGTTACCTTCGATGCTTCTACAGGAGTAAAAAGTGACACCCAAGCTAGCGGGTCAAGGTCTAGAGGAAATGAAAGAAAGGATATGACTGCGCCAGCTAAGAATGATCACTTGAAGAATGTAGAAGCCCAACCTAGGAACAATAAGTTTACAATGAGTAGGATGAATCGTGTTGATTCTAGTATCAAAAGTACTGTAATTAATTCGAATTCTAATGCTATCTGTAAAACTTGCGACAATTGTTTAATTTCTGCTAATCATGATGAATGTGTTGTGTCTTTCCTGATGTCTTCTGCATCATCCCATGTTAAGGATGGTAGGATAACTGAAGCATGCAAAAAGGTTTGGAAAGCAACAGGAAAAACATTTGCTAGCGTAGGCTATCAATGGAGACCCACTGGAAGGAAATTCAATTTAGGAAAACAGTGCATGTTACCTAAAATGAATAAGCATAAAATTGTAAAAGTCAAGGAATGGAGACCCACTGGAAGGAAATTCAATTTAGGAAAACAGAGACCATTACCTAAAATGAATATGCATAAAATTGTGATGAATAAGGAATGGAGACCAACTGGTAGAATCTTGCCTTTAGAATCACAATGCCTTCCATCTAGGTCTTGTCCTGTCTCAAGTTCTGTCTCCACAGTAAAGATAGTAGCATCTGTGAAATCTATGGTTCCTGAATATGTGTGTGCTGACCAAATGGACCCCAATTGCACTTGGGGATCCATATTTTTCAGTTATCCATTGTTGTCTGGTTTCAAATGCAGGTCGTACAAATCGTCCTGTGGTATTTGGACTCAGGCTGCTCAAAACATATGACTGGAGATCGCTCACGGCTCAAGAACTTCGTGAAAAAGTTTATCGGGACAGTTAGATTTGGGAACGACCACTTTGGTGCTATTATGGGTTATGGAGATTATGTGTTTGGTAATAGTGTAATCTCAAGGGTATATTATGTGGAGGGACTAGGACACAATCTGTTCTCTGTGGGTCAATTTTGTGATTCAGATCTGGAAGTGGCTTTCAGAAAGCATACATGTTTCGTCAGAGAATTGGATGGTTTAGATCTCCTCAAGGGCAGTCGGGGCACCAATCTATACACTATCTCAATTGAAGAAATGTTGAAGTCCTCTCCAATACGCTTGCTTTCTAAAGCCTCTAAAACAAAATCGTGGCTGTGGCATCGTCGTTTGAACCACTTGAACTTCGGTACCATAAATAATCTTTCCCGTAAAGATCTTGTCAGAGGGATGCCCAGACTGAAATATGAGAAAGATCATCTCTGCTCTGCATGTCAACTGGGTAAAAGCAAGAAACAAACCCACAAGCCTAAAACCGTCAATACCAACTTGGAAGTTCTTCACACCCTCCACATGGACTTGTGCGGTCCAATGAGAATACAAACCATAAATGGAAAGAAGTATGTTCTGGTGATAGTAGATGATTATTCTCGGTTCACATGGGTAAAGTTTTTGAGAACCAAGGACGAAACTCCAGAGGTTATCATTAAACTGATAAAACAGCTGCAAGTAAGGCTAGATAAAACTGTCAGAATCATCCGCACAGATAATGGTACTGAGTTTGTTAACCAACAACTCCGTAATTTCTATGAAAGTATTGGCATCACGCATCAGAAAAGTATCCCTCGCACGCCTCAACAGAACGGGGTGGTTGAACGAAGGAACCGTACTCTGGTGGAGGCTGCAAGAACCATGCTTATATTTTCAAAGTCACCAATGTTTCTATGGGCAGAAGCTATTGCAACAGCATGTTACACTCAAAACCGATCCCTAATTCATCCGGCTCATGAGAAGACTCCATTCGAGTTAATTCATAACAAGAAACCAGATCTTTCCTTTCTGCGTGTGTTTGGTGCTCTTTGCTATCCAACTAACGATAGTCAAGACTTGGGAAAGTTAAGAGCTAAAGCAGATATAGGTATTTTCGTTGGATACGCACCAGACAGTAAAGGGTATCGAATCTACAATAAAAGGACCCGTAAAATCATGGAAACCATTCATGTTACGTTCGATGAGCTGAGTGAGCTACCTGTTTCAGGACAAATCAGTTCTGGACCCGATCTTCACCTTTTGTCTCCTGGACCCATTAGTTCAGGACTTGTACAGAATTCCACGCCTGCAGATTCTTATGTGCCACCTACATGTGAGGAGTTGAAGAAGTTATTCGATCCTATGTTTGATGAATACTTTGAGCCAACGAATGGAACCATCCCGAGTGAACCGGCTATAATTCCTATGGATGAGGTTCAAGCCCCACAAGGTTCAGAAGGCCCTGCAGCTTCAGTATCAGTCAGTCACAATGCTCCTGCTGCCAGTCAATCGCCTTCGTCATCAAACGCTCAAACTTCTCCAGTAATGCAAGAATCTTCAGATAATAATTCGTTGGAAGTTAATCCTTTTGCTCCTGTTGAAGAGGTTCCTTTTGAAAACATATTTGCTCCTGAACATCCATCAGACACATCCTTACCTGAGGAACACAGCACTGCTACTTCTGTTCATACCCATCAACCTCACGACCATCTCAGGAAATGGACCAGTGATCATCCAATCGACAACATCATAGGCAATCCCTCACGTCCAGTATCCACACGTAATCAACTAGCCACTGATGCACTATGGTGCTTCTTCAATTCCGTACTGTCTAAAGTCGAACCAAAAGATGCCAAAGAAGCAATGACTAAAGATTGCTGGTTCCAGGCTATGCAGGATGAAATCCATGAATTTGATCGACTTGAAGTATGGGAATTAGTGCCTCCTCCGGAGCGTGCAATGATCATTGCTTTAAAGTGGATCTTCAAAGTGAAGCTTGACGAGTATGGTGATGTCTTAAAGAACAAGGCACGGCTAGTTGCTAAAGGGTTTAGACAAGAAGAGGGCATTGATTTTGAAGAATCGTTTGCTCCTGTTGCTAGAATTGAAGCTATAAGAATCTTCCTAGCTAATGCGGCTAGTCGTAATATGATAGTCTACCAGATGGATGTCAAAACGGCATTCTTGAATGGTGACTTAAAGGAAGAAGTTTATGTGAGTCAACCTGAAGGATTCGTGGATGCTGAACACCCTACTCATGTTTACCGCTTGAAGAAGGCTCTTTATGGGCTAAAACAGGCGCCAAGGGCATGGTACGATACATTGTCCAAGTTCCTCCTAGCAAACAGATTCTCCAAGGGTGTTGTTGATCCCACACTATTCACCAGGAAGTCAAGAAACCATCTACTGCTAGTTCAGATATATGTAGATGATATTATCTTTGCTTCAACAGATCCTAGTGAATGTGATAGTTTCTCAAAGGAGATGAATTCCAAATTCCAAATGTCCATGATGGGACAAATGTCATTCTTCTTAGGACTACAAGTATCTCAAAGTCCCGGAGGCATATTCATCAATCAATCCAAATACGCCAACGAGATCTTGAAAAAGTTTGGATTCTATTCAAGTGAACCTGTTGACACTCCCATGGTTGATAGAACGAAGCTGGATGAAGATCCTTCAGGGATTCCAGTGGATATAACGCAATATCGAAGCATGATTGGATCTTTGATGTACATCACGGCTAGCAGACCAGATCTTCTGTTTGCTGTGTGTATGTGTGCTCGGTATCAATCCAGACCAACCAAGAAGCATGTTGAAGCAGTAAAACGGATCTTCCGATATCTTCAAGGCACAGTTCATATGGGTCTTTGGTATCCTAAGGACACTGCAATGGAGTTAACGGCTTATGCAGATGCAGATCATGCGGGATGTCAAGACACTCGTCGAAGTACTTCAGGAGGAGCTCAATTTTTAGGGGAAAAGTTGGTTAGTTGGTCTTCTAAGAAGCAGATGAGTACTTCCATATCATCTACTGAAGCTGAGTACATTGCTATGTCTGCATGTTGTGCACAAATCCTTTGGATGCGATCACAGCTTTCTGACTATGGATTCTCATACAACAAAATTCCCCTATATTGTGACAACAAAAGCGCCATTGCTCTTTGTTGTAACAATGTTCAGCACTCCAGGTCAAAACACATCGACATCAGGCATCACTTCATCAGGGAACAGGTGGAAAAAGGAATTGTGGAACTATACTTCGTGAGGACAGAGTTTCAGTTAGCTGACATCTTCACCAAGGCCCTCCCAAGAGAAAGGTTTCAGTTTATTCTCCCACGCCTTGGCATGAAAAGCATGACTCCAGAAACCCTCAAGTGTCTTCAGGAAGAAAAGGAGGAGGTAAAAGATTGTCTTCTTATATCCTGTACATAGTTGTATATATCTTAAATCAAAAAGAAAAATACAAAAATATAAAACCTATAAAAACCATAAAAATCGAAAAATCAGAAAATACCAAAAATAGTTCTACCTAGGCATGTCTTCTGTTTATCGATAAGATTTACGTATCATAGAAATGTCATTCAATAATGACACGGATTCTTAAATGAAGCTCGAGCAGAAGTTATACTAATCAGTTAAAACATGTCTTAATGGCTTGCAGTTACTTCATACTGCAACCCGCGCTGTACAATGGGGAAAGCATGTCGCCAAAAAGACAGCTGTTCCTCCAACCGGGTGATGTTCACCTGGGCATGGATTAATTTATATCCATGTTCCCCCGACTTGATGTACGTTTCAGTGCGTCATTTCGTGTATAAGAAGAGAAGTCTTCTTTACATCAGACTCTTTATCTTGTTTGATTCTTCAAGAGAGTCTTGATGTTACACTAGGTGGTCAATTGACTTAAATTTTCAAATTTCTGACACCTTTCCAAATTTGTGCAACATCAGCAGTGACACTCTCTCGTTGTTTCAGGGGGAGCATAGTATGCTCCTAAATCAGAATACATTTAAACCTGACCACATTTTCTCCCAAATTTTTCTAAACGTATTTAAATCAATTGGGATCACAAATCTCAAATGGTTTGAAATTTTTGATCGGGGGAGAGAATGTGATTTAAATAGGAAATTTTGATAAAATGTGATGATTTGGAAATTAATGTAAGCTCTCCCGTATGTGCTAAACCATTTTGCATATCAAGGCACATATTGAGGGGGAGCAAAATGTTTTGGCCATAAAAGCAAGCTCCTCCATATGTACGAAAATCTTTCTTATATTGATGCACATATTGAGGGGGAGCAAATGGTTTTACAAAACAAAGGATTATGGCATCTTGTGTGAGCAAGGCTCAGACTTCACCTAAGAATTGACGAAACTTGAATTGTCATCAATCGAAAGGATACGTCTTGGCCGGGTAATAATTTCAAGCTGGTCTAACCAGTGATGTAAGCGTGTCTCGAAAAAGATGTATCTGAGTAGAGTGTACCGTTTCGAGAAACTTTCTATGGACTTGACCAGGACGGGTAATAATTTCAAGCTGGTCTAACCAGTGATGTAAGCGTGTCTCGAATCGGTCATGTTCACTGAAAGTGGATCAATTCAAAAAGTGCAAGCTCTACCTAACATGTGCAAATTTATAAAACAATCAACCGAGCACATATTGAGGGGGAGCATTTGAAAAATATAAAACTCTCAAGTGTTTGCAAAAAATGTGTTTCAGAATCATGAACACTTTGAGAGATTTTTCAATGATTTGGTTTATGGCAATCGTGGAAGTACACCAAAGACCGACCATTTTAATTAATGCATGGAGTTATAAGGATGGTTAGGTTAGGTTCAAGTTCCCACGATCCCGCCAGAGCCGGAGGGATCTACCCAGGGACAATCCACTAGTTAGTGTAGAAGTCCTTAGGTATGATTAAAAAGGAGAAATGTGCATAAGGGAATAGTGCCGACTGAGATGGAGCTAACACTGGAACAAACCCAACAAGGTGTTAGGTATGAAGTCTCGGTAAGCACTGAAGGGGTTGAAGAATGAAAAAGAATTGTAAAGAGAAAGGGTGAAAAGAAATAGCCCTCCTTACAACTTAGGCAGAAACCGGGTCAATACATATGCTGTCAGAATCACTTAGTTGATTGCTGGCATTGAAGACAAAGTATCATGGACCCAGTGATACGCTGCACAACCCTCCCTAGCCACTCAAGGTCCCTCAAAGGATTCTTGTTTCAATTGTCACGGAGTTCAATACATTCCTATCGTCTCTCTCACTCCGAGTTAGATGATATTGAATAGGTGGCAGTTCTCTCCAGCCTCCGCTCACTAAATCAAAACGCACAATAGAGTCTAGAGCCACGAGATGCATAATAAGATCTCATAGGGACACGAATCATTTCTACACTGGTTGTTCAACATTAAGGACACCAGTTGTAATCTCATGAGTCCTACGCAGATCTTAGCAATCTGCCAGAACATTTATGAGAGAATGTACTTATGTAATTCTCAATGATTGAATGGAAATTCCTGCCAGGGTCAACATCAAGCAGCCCTGAGAGCAGGTCACTTCGGTAATTCCTCGTGGATTACGCTTAGTGGTCGCGGCGGTTTCAACCGATCTACAGTCGTGGAGTGATCTCCAGCGACTCACCTAATCGTTGATTTACTACGGTAAAATCTTAAAAAGCCCTCTGTGGGTTTTCGATTAGGAACGGTCTTGGTAAGGATTAGAGAGAGTTTTCACAATATGCTGTTGACTATCTCGAAGTCCAAACTTGTAAGTACCGGTCGAATTATTGCTAACTGTCGTATGCAGGAACTTCTGGCGATTGTAGCAGTGGAATGCTGTGGCTGGTTGCTGTTGTAGCTGGTTGCAGAAAAGATGCCAATCCATCACCACATGTTCACACTACATCATCATCAAAGAAGTCATGATCACCCTTAAAGACCTTCAACACAGCTTCTGCTAACTCTGATGCTGAAGATCATGACCCCATATCGTGTGAGCATGTCGGCTCTAAGTATATTTCATCACATGGAGTATTACTACAGAAAGATGACTTGGAGACTCAAGTGGGATGATACGTTCAGAGATTATTCAAAGTTCATCCAAGACAAAAGAGAAGTCATCGTCAGATCACTGATGTTTGCACAGCAATCTATGACATTGAAGATTCAATGAGTACGAGCTATGATGTCAAGATCCAAGGAAGAAGTGCTGAATTTCAGAACATTACTTCTGGGGTGACCTCCCTTAGGGGGAGATTGTTAGGAATATGAATATTCAGCTGAAGACTCGGTCACCCCGAGTAATCATTAGTACATCATAGCTCATAAGATTATCAGTAATATTATTAGTAGTAGCTTAGTTATTATTAGTATTGTGGAGTGGGTCGGGTCTTTACCCTCTGTCAGCTCACTCTACAGCCCGTTAGGGGCATAATATATTGTAACTATAAATACTCCCTTCCCACCCATGGGAAGGGTTGGACCTTTTCAATCTAATAGATCACTAGTTTCTTTCTCTCTCTAAAAGGCTCCCACTTCTCTCTAGAATTCTTCTTCTATTCGATCCTAAACAAAGCCTCACACAAGTGTTTATTGTATTGTGAATACCCTACAGGGTTTAGGTGGTCAATAGCAAGGTCATGAGTTCTGGATCTGGACCGAGCGAAAGACCATTTTTTTCAATTTGATCATTATTATCATCATCAATTGGATCATCAAATGTAACAACCGGGTTAATTTGATCTTCATCAAATGTAACAACTGTGTTCATTTGTTCATCTTCTTGAGGAGATAAGAATGAATCATCTTGAACAACTTGCTCCTCGTTTGATGCAGATACAGATGGTGATACAATTTCATGTATTAGACATGTTGAATCAGGTACCTGAGACAGACCTTCAGTATCATATATTGGGCCTGTGTCACTCATGTGCAATTCCTGCATATTGGCCATTAACATCACAGCTACATTTGCTTCCAAGTCTTCCATATCATCATCAGAATATGCATTTCCCATGAAGTTGTTTTCTTTCTCAGCGAGAGTTCTCCCAGATTCATCCTTGAGAGCAAGAAGTAGTGCCTGTTTGTGAAACTCATTGCCTCTTGTTCTAGGTTTAGGACATGCATTTGCTAGATGACCTTTCCCATTGTAGTTGTAACATTTAACCATTGTATTTCTAATCCCAGTATTCCCAGTCTCAACTATTTCAACCCTTCTCTGTGGAGCACCTGCATTGTTTCTACTGCCACCTGCTGCATTAAACCTTTGTCCAGTTCCTGAATTTCCCATGTAACCTCCTGATCCATTTCTTCCATAAGCACGATTCTGAATTTCAACACGTCCATCTTGTACAACAGCTTGATTCCTAGTGTTGGATGAAGTGCGGAGACGATTGTTGGATTTGTTGGAGAACTTGCTGAAAGCACGAGCAATGAGTGCAAATCCTTCATTCAATGAGTTGAATGCATCATCTTCATCACTGTTTGTATTGGTGTAGAGCATGGTATCCGTGTTGTCATAGGAAACAATTTGATTGTCAGTTGATTGCGGTGTCGATTCATATGGTATGAGTTGAGTCGATGAGGTTTGTTGAGGATAAGCAAAGTGATGTTGCTGTTGGACATAAGCATGGTTGGACTGAGGAGGTGGAGCAAAGTGAGATTGAGCTATCAGTGCCAATGAGATTGGAGTTGTGGACGGTGTATAAGTACCATGAAAAGCTCGATCTTTGTCAACTTCAGACTGATGGTGCTTCAGATAATCATATAAAAACCCATAAGATGCATTGTGTATATTTTTTTCTTGACGAACAAAGGTGACATATTTCTGCCAATCTGGACCATGACAGCCATGGAACTTTGTGTTGACTACAATCCTGGGTAAAAAAATGTTGTGTCTGTCCAAGTCATTTATGATGTTAGTGAACCGATGGTAATAAGACTCTAGTGATTCCCCTGCTTCAATCATGAACATTTTGTATTCAAGGTAGAGTTTTGATTCCATGTCTTCTTGGTTCAGTTCAGTGCCTTCCATTAGGAGATGAACGTGAGTTTTCTGAGCATCAATACTTCAGAAGATTGGATTAGGAATTCCCTGAAGAATGTAGGACATTGCAAGTTTATTTGCTTCACGATGAAGTATTTGTTTTGTAGTAAGCTGAGCATTAGGAATAGGGGTCACAGTTGCTTCTCTTGGAGGAACTGTTGTTGGTCCATGTAAATTTGAGTAAATCTTGATAAAAATAAAGAACAAATTCATAATAATGATGAACAATAGTTACAAGATTACTCAATACCCACTTGACTACATGATAACATCTTCAGCTTCTTCAAGGGGATAATTGTGGTATACTATCCCCTTTGGGTGACAAATAAACTCTCATTGATCCAAGCTATGCTTGAGATTCAATGAGAGGATGATCCTATCAACTAATACTATGTATTATTTCGTTTGTTTAGAATCCATACTATCTCTATTTCAAAGCAAACATTTATATAGCAAAAAATAAAACAAAGACATGTGGGGTTGGTGTGAGTTGTCATCAACTACAAGTGGTCCCTTTTTCTTTTCTTTTATTGGATATGCAACCATTATTCTTTAGGAGTGATGTCAACTTATTCCCACTTATATGGCAAGTCCTTGTACTTTGCTTGATTTCCCTTTTAGAAGTTCCCGCCTATATTTTTCAGTCTGTTTGTAGAGATAGCGTCTTCAGTGTCACTAAGACATTTGTCAAATCTCAGTGACACTGGAGTTGTTTGTAGCTCATATAATTTACTCACTGACACCGCATCAGTAAGTAAAGTATTTCTTCAGTACAAAGAGCTTTATACAACACTCACTGAATCTGTATCAGTGAGTGACCTACTATTTTATTTAGTGAGTTAGGCTATTTTATTTTCAAATCTTGTTAGGGCTAATTGGGTTAAATTTTGACCTAACAATCTCCCCCTATTTGAATATACAAATAGCCTAGGTGAAACAGATTGTGGTTTAAAGTTAAGGTTTAGGGAATAGATTTAATGACTGGTGTTGGTACCTGAGGTTCAGTAAGTAAGGTTCTTGTGGTTTAGTGACTGAGTTCAGTGAGTAGGGGATCAGGGGGTCCAGTGAGTGAGGGTTCAGGGGTTCAGTGACCTGATGGTTCAGGGGTTCAGGGGTTCAGTGACTCAGGTTCAGTGAGTAGGGTTCAGGGGGTCCAATGACCAGTTTAGTGAATGGGTTCAGGGGGTTCAATGACCGGTTCAGTGTTTGTTTATCCACTGATACTTCAGTGTCCTCCTCATTTTATTACCTTGACTATTACAACTTCCTAACTTTCTCAGGAATTACAACCCAATTCAGTCCCTGATTTACACTTCATAGCTGAGTCAAATTACTGAGTCGCAAAAGCTCAGCCAAAAAATAACACCCCCTGATGTTGCAACTTCTCATCCTGAGTTTTAGCAACCTAAAGGACCCTGGATTTTTAGGGTTTGTGGGTTATGGGTCCACCACGCTTCCGCTGCGCCACTCTGATTCATACCACCATTTTTTACTCATTAGAACCTATGACATACCTACTGATGACCACTCTTCGCCTGATTATATCAGTCCTAGTAGCACTTCTCAGCCCCCTTGAGTTTTACCATAATCTTAATTTTATTGTCATCATGGACAAAACTTCACACCACATTCAGGCTATGCGTTCTATTACTCCTTTGATTAGAGTTCAATTAGCGTACCACATACCCACTGATTTGCATTGTTTTAGTAAACAAGCATCACACCGCTTCCTGAGTTAGTTTCAAACGTTCAAGCTTATCCCGAAACATATACTAACATCAGTTTTTTTCGTCAGGCTTAGCCCAATATCAATGACTAACACACAACCCATCCTGATTTTAAAGCCAAACAATTATTTTATCAGGACTACCTTCTGATGAGGCGAAAAGTGTACCGCTTTTAAGGGGTCATTTAAGCCCTAAATCGTATTTATTTGATCAAATATCGCCCTAAATCGTTCCTTTTGTCATTTTAGGTACTTTTGAGGAGAAATCTGGAAAAGGAGGCATTTTGGACGTTTTTGGAGCATAAAAGTGAAGAAAACGGCAAAGTCTCAAAAATCGGCTGAAAGTTACCTTTGACGGCGTCACATTTAACCCCAGACGGCGTCATGCCTTGGCAAGAAAAGTTGGACGTGAAATTTACTCATGATAAGCCAGTGAAAATAGCATGTAAATTCTGACGGCGTCACGCTTTAACTTGATCAAGGGCGTCACGGCTTAAATCATAAGGGGACGGCGTCACGTTCAAGGTTCGACGGCGTCAAGCCTTGATAAGCCAGAATGGATTTTTGAAGAGCTAAAGAGGGACGGCGTCAAGAAGGTCATCCGGGAACCCTAAAAGCGGCGAGGTGACGGCGTCACAATCCATAAGGTGACGCCGTCAGATGCAAAAGTCTATATATAGTTTTCTAATTTTTTGTCATTAGGGAGAGCTTAGTGTGTGGAATTTTGGGAGAAAACCCTAAGACGATTTTAGCTACTTTTTCAAGGCTTTTTGCCTTGAGATCTTCCATGTTACATTGAAGATAAGTTATCAATTAATCATTCAATATGTCTATGTGTTGTTTGATTTTATCTTATTCTTGTCTTTTGATTAACATGTTAGGCTAAATTTATCTTGTGTTTGCTTAGATCTAATGAAACCTAGCTATTGATTATTGGTTGTTAGTGTGTTATTAGTTGTATTGGATGATTGTTTATCTATGTTAGGCTTAAGAAAACTGGCTAACTTCCTATTCGGTAACTTGCTTGAACGTCTTAAGAAACATGAACCAAATGCGTACTAAAGGTTTTTATGGTTGTATTTAATGCACAAGCGAATTCTAGTGATCCCACGTTAGGAGCTTCCTAGCCGGCTCGACATAGGAGTGAAGTAGGAGCTTGTAGAGTTGGGGAAGTAAGTACGCCACCCCACGAATGGTATTAAGGAATACACCCGTCATCCACGCGACTAATACACACTAATTAACCGGTAAAAGATAGCTAGGGAGTAAGGAAATCTAAGTAAACACATTTCTCTACACATAAGTTTCTCACCACATTTTCATTTTTGTTATTTTATTTTATTTGCATTTGTAGTAATTTGGGTTAGTTGACTAGCAACTAATTCCGCCCACTCTTTCAAAACCGAGATTTTACTTGCTTTCATAAAAATTATAAAAACATAAAAAGAATCTTCCTCAACCCTTAGACCTAATTAGAGTAGCCTTTCACACCTAACGAACACTATTCCCTGTGGAGAACGATCAATCCCCCGTACTTACCATTACACTATACTACATCGGTCAGGTACACTGCCTGGTGGGGTTGTAAGCCTCTTGAGATCCCTCGAGAGGTAAAACCTGTTGTAAGGTTGCAAAACCCACGCATCATTTTATCAGGACTACCTTCTGATATACCCACACCAATTCTCAGTGTTGTATCAGCTGAGTCGTTCTAAGCTTGTTGCAAACCCCACGGAGTTACCACCCTCTTCATCGTACTCTGAGTCTATGACTCAATCAGATTCTTACTATCCCTGATTTTCTTAGGGACACCGATTAGCCCCACTTTTGACACCAGGTTTCGATTCATGGTCGTGTTTAGCCTCACCCTTAAAGACCCATATGACCACTTCTGATGTTACAAAAGCTCATCCTAACAACTTTATTGACTCACCTTTACAAGACTTCCAACAAACACATTACTCATGTTTCTTCTTGAGTTTTGGGTTCAAGATTTTAGACCTGTATTTGGGTGCATCTTTTTGGATCTGGATCTGTGATCCCAGTGTTGATTGTTTGTGAGTAGAGCTGGATTTGTTGGTGTTTATGTGTGAGATTGAAGATCGGTGTTGTGTTTGTGGTTTTTCTTGATGACGATGTGAATCTGGGTTTTCAATTTTTTGAGACCTTTGTTTTTGAGGTGAGAGGATTTTATGTGTTGATAATGATTTAGATATGGGCTTAGATCGTGTTTTTTTGTGATAATGAGTGACGGTTTTGTTGTGTTTTGATGGGAATTTTTTGGTGATAATGAGTGGTGATAAGGTTTTGTTGGTGAGAGATGGTGTTTGATCTCCTTTTTAGATATGTATTGACCGGATCTGGGTTTTATCATCTTTTGATGATTTTTTTTGGTGGGGATAAGATATGTGTGGTGGGTGTGTGTTATTTTTTGTGTTTAGGGAAGGGTTATGTCTTTTCAGTCACCAATAAATGTGTCTCTCCCCCTCAAAAATTGCTATAGCAGTAGCAATTTTTAAAGATCTCACGTTTATTTTTTGACATTGAAGAATGTTATCAGCAACCACTTGAACGGATCTAGATCATGATTGACCCACCCTCTCTGATACCACTTGTTGGTCCATGTAAATTTGAGTAAATCTTGATAAAAATAAAGAACAAATTCATTAATAATGATGAGCAATAGTTACAAGATTACTCAATACCCACTTGACTACATGATAACATCTTCAGCTTCTTCAAGGGGATAATTGCGGTATACTCTCCCCTTTGGGTGACAAATAAACTCTCATTGATCCAAGCTGTATTTGAGATTCAATGAGAGGATGATCCTATCAACTAATACTATGTATTATTTTGTTTGTTTAGAATCCATACTATCTCTATTACAAAGCAAATATTTATATAGCACAAAATAAAGCAAAGACATGTGGGGTTGGTGTGAGTTTTCATCCACTACAAGTGGTCCCCCTTCCTTTTCTTCTTTTGGATATGCAGCCACTATTCTTTAGGAGTGATGTCAACTTATTCCCACTTATATGGCAAGTCCTTGTACTTTGCTTGATTTCCCTTTTGGAAGTTCTCGCCCATATTTTTCAGTCTGTTTGTAGAGATAGCATCTTCAGTGTCACTGAGACATTTGTCAAATCTCAGTGACACTGAAGTTAATACAAATATCGTCCTAAAAACGTTATTTCTATTTTACGATCTTTGCTATATCTTGTTAATGACAATTATAAAGTTTATTTTTAGCAAAGCATAAATATAAGTTAAAGTCTTTTACATTTATAGTAATAAGCTTTTAAAACCCATCATATACATGCTACATGATCACTAGGATACATGTTACATACATATATACATTTACATGTTTTACATTTTAATTCCTAAAATGTAAATATATACCTGACATCATGGCATACATCATTTAGATAGCTTAGTTGACTTAACATAATATTTTGGAAAGATTTACAAGCAATGAGTTGGATTGTGGAAGATCTTCGTAAGATCTTGTAAGAGCTAGCTGTCATGTCCCGGTGGACCCAAACAGCAGCATGGGCGGAACCAAATATTTGGGTCCGCCAAATCCGTCCTCTGTCTGCTCAGTTTTGCCTATAAATAGCAAGCTGATCAATCAAGGACAATCATCACTTACATAACATACATTGCATATACATTCTTTTTTAGTTTACTAACTCATTCATTCATTCATTTCATTTGTAGAGGTCTTTCTTTTGTAGCAAAGAGATCAAACATCAAGGTTCAACACAGTGTTGTATACCTTTAGTTTAGTTACTGTGTGATTTATTAGTAGTTCACACATCATTGTTTATACCAAACATTCAGTAGTGATCGGTTAGTGTTTTAGTCCTCAAAACAAATAGAGTGTTGGGAGTGGTTGTACCCTTGTAAAGAACTCAGTATTTAGCTTAGTACCAGAAAAAGGTTAAGCGACGTTGGGAGTGGTTGTACCCTTGTAAAGAACTCGGTATCCCGCTTAGTACCGTAAAAAGAGTAAGCGACGTGTAAAGGTTTTCTCCGCCTAGAAGGGAGCTTGTTTCTTAGCGAAGAAAAACTCTCGAGTTAGAGGCTCGAGGAGTGGAGTAGGGCAAGGAAGAGAGTCCTTGTAGACCAAACCACTATAAAAATCCATGTTGTGGTTTGATTGTTCTTTCCTTACTTTCTTTACTTATATTGCTTGATTATTTACATTAGTTTGAAATCACGTTAAGTACTCAAAACGAATAAATTTAAAAAGCGGTAAAAACTATTCAACCCTGTGGAAAACTAGAAGGGGGGTTGAATAGTTTTACTGTCTAAAATTAATTTGCTTTGTGACTTAACGTGATTTCAAAGTAAGTATGCACAAACAAAAGATATAATATAAGTAAGTAGAGAAAGGAAAGATCAAACCACACAACACGGGTATTTATAGTGGTTCGGCTACAAGGACTCTTTTCCTTGCCCTACTCCACTCCTCGAGCCTCTAACTCGAGAGTTTTTCTTCACTAAGAAATAAACTCCCTTCTCGGCGGAGAAAATCTTAATACACGTCGCTTACACCTTTTTCCTGTACAAAGCTAAATATCGGGTTCTTGTTTAAGGAAGAACCAACCTGACATTGCCTAAATGATTACCGACACTAAGCTAGATGTCGAGTTCTTTACAAGGGTACAACCACTCCCGTTCACTTTATGTGTTTTGAGGACTACAACACTAACCGGATTCTACTGAATAAAAGATGCAACTATGATGCCTAAACTCTAATATGTTACACAGTAGGTAACTATCAAGTCTTACAACAGAATGTTGAAGCTTGTCAATGATTGATCTCTTTTGCTACAAAAGGAAGATCACTAGGAATGAAATAATATGGGTTAGTGATATGCAAATGAAAGAATATATATTTTATGCTATGTAAGTGATGAGAATGGCCAAATGATCAACTTGCTATTTATAGGCAAAGCTGAGCAATAGGCGGCGGATCCGGCGAATCCATTAATTTGGATCCGTCTTTGTATCCACTTGGATCCGCCGTGTCAGGCCAGCTAAGAGATCTTCAAATCTTTCCAAATCTTGCCATATCTTACCATATCTTCAAATGTCAACTCTTTGGTTTGAAGATCTAAACAAAATTTCACAAAATCTTACCAAGATTATGTACATGATGCATGCCATGATGTCATCCTAACTTTAGAAAATAAAGTTTCCATTTTAAGAAATAAACATGTAAATGTATAAAATGTAAATTCTAGTGATCTTGTGAAATGCAAATGTGTTCTAAAAAGACTTTAGCTTGTATTTATGATTTGCTAAAAGATATACCTTGTATTTGTCATTAAAAAAACTAAGTAAAGATCGTAAAATATAAATAACGTTTTTGGGACGATATTTGTATTAACAATCTCCCCCTTTTTGTTGATGACAAAACATAAGGTGTATTTTTAAACAAATGAATAAATGAAGTATGAGTCTTTTTTTTAAAATATAGATTAAGTTTGTTTTATGCAAGTTTTGAAAATAATTTCAAGTATAAATGTATGTACTGTGATGTTTCACAGTAATGCAAACTTAATCCTTTCTCCCCCTTTTTCTAGAAACAAAAAAAAAGATATGCGTAGCGGAATGCGATTTTGAGAACTTTAAAGCTCCCCCTTGATTTATACTCCCCCTAAATGGAGTAACAAGGATATGATGTATGATGATGTATGATCCTACAAAACAAATGGTTAGACTATGATATGCTCCTCTTTGATGTATACTCCTCATTGTTAGAGTACCAACGTATACATTAGTATGATATGATGTATGATCCTACAAAACAAATGGTTAGACTATGATATGCTCCTCTTTGATGTATACTCCCCATTTCTAGAGTACCAACGTATACATTTCAAGAGTGAAAAATGCTATAAAATGATGAGTTAGTATATGATATACTCCCCCTCGATTCATACTCCTTATTGCTAAGGTACCAACATATATGATTCAAGGTTGAGAAAAGCTACAAGATAAAGGTTAGTAATACTTCAACAAAGAAGAAAAATGCATATGTAATAGTCAACCAAACAAGAAAGGTCAACCCATTTGACTTTGAAAAGTCAAAATGAAGTGTCTGATCAAATTTTTGTTCCTAATGTACATTTGATCAAAGCAATATGTGAAGTTAAAACAACCATACTATGATGTTAGTAATCTAAAATAAGATAATATGCTGAATATTAATCACCTACAAGCATAAACATATAACATCCATTCATTGAAAATTTGTTTGTGACATAAGTCACTAAACATGATGTTACAAGAAGAGAATAAATCCTACAAAGAAAATACTAGGATGAAACCTAAGAATGCCTATTGCGGAGGATTGGTTGGGTTTGATGAAGATGTGATGGAAGCAAGCCACATGGACTCTAAGTCCTTTGTATCATGTAAGTTGGAGTTCACTATGTTTGAATAGGAGTTGAGAGGATCAAGATCCTTATTGTTTTGAATGTTTGGTTGATTTAGCCACATTGAGTCATCAATGTTTTGGAGTGTGGTAAGTAAATCATGTGGTTGCAAGATGGGTGGTTGTGAAGATGATGATGATTTTCTTATTTGAGATGATGTTGGTATTGGTGAGGAAGCTAATGGTGGTGATGGTGTGGTACTTAGTGAAGGTGATCTTGATGGTTGAGTTGAAACGGGTGATGATATGTTAACCACAGGGGTGATGATGGGTGTTGAAGTAGTAGTGGATATGGTAGGGAAATTCATATTAGAGATTGGATTTACAAGCCAGTATGGTCTAACACTAATTCTGGCAGTCCTTCTGTGTGGTCTGGACATGTGTGAGTTGTTGGATTTGTGCATTGTGAAATTGTGCAGGATTGATGTGTAAAGATGATGATGATTTTGTGTGTTATGACTATCTTAAGTTTCTAATTTATAGCTCCTAAATTGTATGGAAATTGGTGCTTGGATTAATGTTGGTTTCCAAAAACTTGGAACAAGATAAAGTGGTTTGTCCTATTGTGAAGGTCAATCCATAGAAATGGGATCCGCCAGATCTGTCGTATGAAAACTCAGAAAGTAAACATAACATATGTCAAAATTTTTGTTATTCATTCAAATCCCGAAAATTCTCCTAAAACATATGCAATAGCTAAGATATGATACAAAAACTACCAGATATATAGGTTCTAACACACGTTATTATATAAATAAAACCGATCATTAGAGCTTACCATAAAAGGAGTTAAGCCAAACAGTGGCTTAAAATTGGAAAATTTGATGACAATACGTGTTATCATCTAGCAAAGTTAAGTTAATTTTCATAAAAGTTAAGCACTATAAAATCTTAAGAAACACATAAATTCAACAATGCAAAATCAGATAAAGTCTTGTACCACACACTCCTTAGATGTCATTATTTGTTCAACATCTTGATTATTTTCTTCTAACCCTTATGAAGTTTCATGATCCATCGACCTAGATTCTTCATCATTCCTTTTCTTTGTCGATGCTTCATAGATTCATTATCAACGGAAGGAAGTTGACGCAAGTATTCGGGTGGAGGAATCCTAGAGTTAGGTAAACCATCTTCGTCACTAGCCGATGATGAAGATGAGGTTGGAGAATGTGCGCGTTTTCCTTTTACTACTGCTACTCTATGATCACTAAGAGGAACGAAGGTGTGTGGAATTTCGGTGTAGTCTAGAAGAAACCCATATGAGTTTGGAGAAATAGGCATAGAAGCTCTAAACAGACGAGTAAGAAGCATTCCATATGGCATTGTGGTGGTACCTATGACAGGTATGTCGGCCATTCTTTTGGCTATATAGTAGGCTAAATTGAATTGTTGATGGGTCAACACACAGTAGAGCATGTAGCATAGACTAGCATTTACATGATCTCTATTTCCAACAGTGCTAATGACATTTGCTCTAAGAATCTCCTCTAGTTTCTTAAATTGAGGTTTGAGTTCATTAAGTTCCATAGCAAATGGATCTCGATTTACTTGTTTACCTCGGATTTTCTTAGTTGGGTTGGTTCTAGGATTGAAGAGATGATCACGGATAATTTCTTTGGGAGTGAGAGGTGTGTTGTATGGGTGGTCACGACCAAGGTTGGATTCTAGGATGGACAATGGCCATTTGTCTGAGTAAAAACAAGTTCCTTGACTAGGAATACCTAAAACTTCTCCGAATTGATCCAAAGGGAAACTAAATTGATTTTGGTTTACTTTGAAATGGATGCTCAAAAATCCCAAGTCGTCAGTGCTAAGTTTTATGGAAGAATAAAATTCAAGTATAAACCTAGGAATGATAGGCTCATTTATGTCGAGGAGATGATGAAATTGGATGGCGGTTAATTGTTCACGGATATTGGTTTCTTCTAAAAATGATGAGTCTACCGTTCTACCTTCGTGAACATAACGGTTTTCTAATGACTTAAAGATTTTTATTTGAGCTTCTGTGAGTCCCTTGGTTTGATGGTGTTTAGGTAGGTAATGGATGGTCTTTTTGTGATCGTAGTTGGTTGCGGGAGGCATAGTTATCCTCGACACGAAAAATATATATATAGTTTAGTTAAATTTATCAAAAATGCGTATAGAGGTCTAGTGTGTGCCTATATGGGGACAATGTGGAGGTGCGGTTATCTCGACTCCTTTTGATGCATGAAAATTATGTTTGTGCAAGTTTTATGATAAAACGAGAGATAACCCAAACGCTCCTGTTTGATGTAGCTACGTTTGAATGTACCCGAAAATACATATTAGTTATGTATTCTCTTTAGCATTCAAGAGATATTATGCACGTGATGTAAAAATTAACGTTTTTGTATTTGTATGAACAATGCTTGAAAACCGTTTTTCCTAATTGTGAGAAGATTTTTATACAAATTTCTCATGGGGGGTTTGATGATTATGAAATCCAATTCCTAGCTACTGAAAACATGATTTGTTATGTAATTTAATTGAACATGTTTCATGAATTTTTGAGAAAGATGCATAAACCCCAAGTTTTGATATTGTGCAACAAACAGAAATCCTAGACTTAGATTATGAATTAGATTATGAATTAGATTATGATTAGGATACTTACAGAGATGATTCAAGCACAAATTGATGGTGGTGAATGGCCTAATTTCTGGGTTTGGAATGAATTCCAGTGGGATGTATGTTTTTGGAGAAAGTGATGAATAGTACAGGGTATTTGTTTAATATATAAAAACTGCCTCAGCAGATGACGGATCCGGCGGATCCCAAACGAGGGTTCCGCCCTTGTTGTCGTTTGGATCCGCAGGATCAGAACACCAATTTTGGTATTGCATGCGTTTGGTTAATCTAAGATTCGAGCTATTACTCACTAGGTTCTATTAATCCTAAACTAAGTCTAAGAGAGTTGAAATTTTCTCTAGGAGAGGTCAATGTTGTCCTCTGAGGAAACTTTCTCGATTGAGAAGTTTTCCCTTCTGAACATTGTTACGTAGGAAATGATGACGTGTTTGGTTATAGTGTGTTAGACTGGATTTTTGCTGAGATTGATAACAAAGAGTGAGAAATGTTATATCATAATTGTTGAGAGCCTGCTTCATCCATTCTCCTTGTTGACACACTCTGCCTTAGCGAGGGCTGTTTTTTCTTAGTGAATCATGAAGTGAAAACAGTGTCTCACACTGCTTATACTTTCCCTATCAACATAATTACCGGAATGGTCTAAATTGGCATACACTATGGTTTCTACACCCGCGCCTTTGGGATACCATAATCCTAAATGTGTAGTGCCTTTAATGTATCAAAATATCCTTTTAACGGCTTCAAGATGAGATATTTTGGGATCTTCTTGAAAGCGTGCACATAGACAAACACTAAACATAATGTCTGGTCTACTAACCGTAAGACAGAGTAAACTACCAATCATTCCTCTACATTTAGTGTTATCTATGGATTTACTTTCTTCATCCTTAGTGAGTTTGGTTTAGGAGAACATGGATGTTTTCATAGGTTTTGAGTCTTCAAGACCAAATTTCTTAAGCATATCCTTGATATGCTTGGATTGGTTGAAGAGTATCTCATCATTTAATTTGGAGACCTAAGAAAAAGTTTAGTTCCCCCATTATACTCATTTCAAACTCGTCATGCATGATTTTTGAGAAATTGTTGCATAGCTCTTGACAAGTTGAACCGAGCATAATGTCATTCACATATATCTGGACTATGATAACATGTGATTCCTTTTTCATGGTGAAGAGAGTATTGTCTACTAAGAAAGTCTTAAGTCAATTATACCAATCTTTTGGTGCTTGCTTAAGTTCGTATAATTTTTTCTTGAGTTTGTGAACATGGTTAGGTTTTTCAAAATTGGCAAATCCGGGAAGATGTGCTATATATACTTGTAACTATTCTAGACACCTAGATGTAGACACCATATTTTAATCCTTATGGCTATTATGAACTTGTTTCCCAATTTTGCAAGCATTACAAAAGTATTGGTCATATTAACATAGGTTCCTAACGAGTTCCTTAGATGATATGGATTGAATTAACCTTATATTGGCGTGACCTAATTGTCGATGGCATAGGGTTGAGTTTTAGTCCAAGAATGTAAGACAAAACTAGTGTTTAGGTGTTTTATCTAACATATACGATATTCTTTAAAACACCTTTTCCTACTGTTATGCCGTCTCTAAGTATTTTACTTCCATTTTTACTTAAAAAGGATGTTATACTTTTTGCGGCACAATTGACTTATACTAAGCAAGTTAAAAGCTAAACTATCTACAACATCAATATAGAGAGTCACGAGAGATCTTACCTTTTCCGATGATTTTACTTATAAGAATGCTACCGAATATGACATTACCTCCGTTGATACTTGGTAAGTTGAGAAGAGACTTTTGTTTCTCGTTAAGTGTCTTGAACTCCCATTACCTTTAATCTACTCATCTGGATCTAATTTAACTTTCAAGCACACCTAAAGAAAACTCAAACATTTGGTCCCCAATATCTCATGGGTCCGTTTGGGTTAAACATAACATTACCACGGCTCACTAATATCTAGGAGATAATCGAAGGGGATTGAGGCCAATTGTTCTCTAAGCATGGTTCCTTCATAGAATGAGGAGTCTATAGTTGTTTTAACTTTATTCTTATTTTTAACCCGATCTTTTCCTATGGTTGTACTAGTGCTAGGTTTTCTAGATGCCTTAATAAATTTAGTACAATCCGAATTATGACCTTTCTGTTCAATTACTTTACCTGCGGATCCCTTGGGGATACCTGGCGGATCTAATATTTTGGATCCGTTGGATCCGTGATTCTTTGACTCAGTTGGAACAACAGTTTTATTTACTTTTATCGTTTGATTCTGAAAGTCACTTAAATATCCATTTCTCATAAAATCTGGTTTAAAACTACCATGAGGCATTTTTAGTAACCTCATTGTGTCATCTGCACAGTTTATGTGCTTATCAAATCTTTTGAATTTGGAGTTTTGTTTGACAAGATTTTCCTGTGTAAACTTTAGTGTTTCTATTTCATGTTTTAGTTTCTGACATAAGACACATGTTTTAATACTTTTATCTTTTTCTAACCCTATGACTTTTTCTTTTAACTGATGAATTTGGTTTTCTAAAAATTTCTTTTTAGTTTTTAAGAACTTATTTTTGCTTATGATTTTTAGAGTGATTTCACGTAGTTTGTTATATTCTATATCTAGCATGTCATCATTAATGAAAGAGTATGACAAGTCAAAATGTATCTCTTCTGTGTCGTGAGCCATGAGAGCAACTTTGTCGTTCTTAGGCTCGTCATTATCTCCTTCACTATCACTCCAAGCTCCACTGACAAAGGCTCTTTGAGACTTTTTCTTTGGAGGATTTGGGCATTCTCCTATAAAGTGACTAGAATCTCCACATCTAAAACACTTTCTATCTACCTTTCCTTTTCTATCATCATGGTTTTGTTGGAAGGATTTCTTTTCTTTATGAGGAGGTCTACCGGGCTTTCCTCGTCTTCTAAAGAATTTCTTGAAATCTCTTATGGCCATGGCATATTCTTCATCTTCACTACTAGAACTAGATTCTGTATCACTACTTGATTCTACCCTAGCTTTTAAGGCAATGGACTTCACTTTCTCCTTTTTGCCTTTGACTATTTCTGAATCTTTTTCCATTACCATCTCGTGAACTTTGAGATTTCCTATGAGCTCTCCAATGTTATTCTTGAAAGATCCTTAGATTCTTCAATGGCTGTCACCTTTGCTCTCCACTTCGGGTGGAGTGCTCTTAGAAATTTCCTGACAAAATTCTTACTAGAAAAAGATTCGTCAAGTGCTTTAAGAGATGTAATAATAGTATTAAATCTAGCAAACGCACTATCAATGGTCTCATCTCCAGAGATAAAAAATTGTTC
Organism: Artemisia tridentata subsp. tridentata; assembly: GCA_021014915.2. Lineage (NCBI taxonomy): Eukaryota > Viridiplantae > Streptophyta > Magnoliopsida > Asterales > Asteraceae > Artemisia > Artemisia tridentata. Next base: position 151,562,317 of record CP139504.1, on the reverse strand, counting down.
ATATTGTTGAACAAGAAGACCAATTTTGTTATCTTTGACTTGTGAGTTCCCTTGATGAGTGATAATTAGTGATTGACAAATATCTTTATCCGTTTTACACATAAAAACTCTTTCATATTCTTTCTTAGGTAAGGCATTGTAAAGCATCATTTTGGCTTCATTATTTTTGGCAATCAACTTCTTTAGTTCATCACTGTGACGAATAAAAGAAGTTCCTACATCCCGACCACCTGAAATATCATTACTTATGGGCTTGTAATCACCCTCTACAATAATATACCACAGATCTATGTCCTTTGATTTTCATATGTCTCAAAGCAATTTTTCCAATATATGAAACAATTTGGTTCAAATAGTGGTGGTCTTTGCATAGATTGCCATTCTTTAAATTTTTCAAAATCCATTGATCGTTTCAAGTTCTTAAAATACAATATATTTTGAAAATCTTGAGTAACATTGATCTGGTACCAATTGTGGAAAACTAGAAGGGGGGTTGAATAGTTTTACTATTTAAAATTAATTCGCTTTGTGACTTAACGTGATTTCAAAGTAAGTATGCACAAACAAACGATATAATATAAGTAAGTAGAGAAAGGAAAGATTAAACCACACAACACGGGTATTTATAGTGGTTCGGCTACAAGGACTTTTTTCCTTGCCCTACTCCACTCCTCGAGCCTCTAACTCGAGAGTTTTTCTTCACTAAGAAACAAACTCCCTTCTCGGCGGAGAAAACCTTAATACACGTCGCTTACACCTTTTTTCGGTACAAAGCTAAATACCGGGTTCTTGTTTAAGGAAGAACCAACCTGACGTTGCCTAAATGATTACCGACACTAAGCTAGATGTCGAGTTCTTTACAAGGGTATAACCACTCCCGTTCACTCTATGTGTTTTGAGGACTACAACACTAACCGGATTCTACTGAATAAAATATGCAACTATGATGCCTAAACTCTAATAAGTTACACAGTAGGTAACTATCAAGTCTTGCAACAGAATGTTGAAGCTTGTCAATGCTTGATCTCTTTTGCTACAAAAGGAAGATCACTAGGAATGAAATAATATGGGTTAGTGATATGCAAATGAAAGAATATATATTTTATGCTATGTAAGTGATGAGAATGGCCAAATGATCAGCTTGCTATTTATAGGCAAAGCTGAGCAACAGGCGGCGGATCCGGCGGATCCCTTAATTTGGATCCGTCTTTGTATCCACTTGGATCCGCCGTGTCAGGCCAGCTAAGAGATCTTCAAATCTTTCCAAATCTTGCAATATCTTACCATATCTTCAAATGTCAACTCTTTGGTTTGAAGATATAAACAAAATATCACAAAATCTTACCAAGATTGTGTACATGATGCATGCCATGATGTCATCCTAACTTTTGAAAATAAAGTTTCCATTTTAGGAAATAAACATGTAAATGTATAAAATGTAAATTCTAGTGATCTTGTGAAATGAAAATGTGTTCTAAAAAGACTTTAGCTTGTATTTATGATTTGCTAAAAGATATACCTTGTATTTGTCATTAACAAAACTAAGTAAAGATCGTAAAATATAAATAACGTTTTTGGGACGATATTTGTATTAACAAATCCCCTTCTAGTTTTCCACAATTGGCATCAGAGCTACGTTACTCAAGATTTTCAAAATATATTGTATTTTAATATTTGAAATGATCAATGGATTTTGAAAACTACAAAGAAGGGCAGTCTATGCAAAGACCACCACTATTTGAAGCAAATAGTTTTATATATTGGAATGATCGCTTTGAAACTTATGTGAAGTCAAAGGATATAGATCTATGGTACATCATTGTAGAAGGTGACCATAAACCTATAATTAAGGATATATCAGGTGGTCGGGATGAGGGTACTTCTCTTACTCGTCATAGTGATGAGCAAAAGAAGTTGATTGCCAAAAACAATAAAGCTAAAATGATATTTTATAATGCTTTACCTAGGAAATAATATGAAAGAGTCTTTATGTGTAAAACTGCTAAAGATATTTGGCAATCATTAATTATCACTCATCAAGGGAACTCACAAGTAAAGGATAACAAAATTGATCTTCTTGTTCAACAATATGAACAATTTGCTATCCCTGAAGATGAGACCATTGATAGTGCTTTTGCTAGGTTTAATATTATTGTTACTTCTCTTAAAGCACTTGACGATTCTTTTTCTAGTAAGAACTTTGTCAGGAAATTTCTTAGAGCACTTCATCCGAAGTGGAGAGCGAAGGTGACGGCCATTGAAGAATACAAGGATCTTTCAAGCATGCCACTTGACGAGCTCATAGGAAATCTAAAATTTCATGAGATGGTCATGGAAAAAGATTTTGAAATAGTCAAAGGCAAAAAGGAGAAGTTAAAGTCCATTGCCTTAAAAGCTAGGGTAGAGTCAAGCGACGATGAAGAGTCTAGCTCAGATAGCAAAGACGAAGAGTATGCCATGGCCATGAGAGATTTCAAGAAGTTCTTCATAAGACGAGGAAAGTTTGTTAGACAAACTCGAGAAGAAAAGAAATCCCTCCGAAAAGACCGTGATGACAAGAAAGGCAAAATAGATAGGAAGTGTTTTAGGTGCGGTGATACTAGTCACCTAATTGGAGATTGTCCGAAGCCACCCTAGAATAAGACTCAACGAGCCTTTGTTAGTGGTGTTTGGAGTGATAGTGAAGATGATAACGAAGAGCCAAAGAATGACGAAGTTGCTCTTATGGCTCATGACTCTAACGAGGTACAATCTGACTCATCTTACTCCTCTATTGATGATGACACATTAGAAATAGAATACAACAAACTGTGAAATTACCCTAAAAATCATAAACAAAAATAAGTTCTTAAAAACCAAAAAGGAGTTTTTAGAAAAGGAAGTCTATTGGTTAAAAGAAAAAGCTTTACGATTAGAAAAGGGTAAAGATGTTAAAGAAACATGTGTGTCTTGTCAGGAACTAAAACTTAAAATAGAAACACTTAGAACCACACAGGAAGAACTTATCAAACAAAATTCTAAATTTAAAAGGTTGGATATAAACATTAGTTGTATAGATGATCTAATGAAAGTTCAAAAGTTGCCTCATGATAAAACCGGACTAGGTTTTATGAAACTAGGAAACTTAAGTGACTTTAAGAAACAAACAATGAAAGTACAAGAAACTGTTCCAACAAAGTCAGACACCCACAGATCTGACGGAACCAAAAATTTGGTTCCGCCAGTGTTGGCCAAAGGATCCGCAGGTACTGTTGATGAACAGAAGGCTTGTACTTCGAACCGTACTGAATTTGTAAAAGTCACAAGAAAACCTAGCACTAGTACAACTGTTAACAAACAAAAACCAGCAGTTGTTGTAGGATTAGGAAAAAGTTAAAAATGAGTTTAGAACAAAAACGGTTCAACAGAGACCTAGAACCTCTATTCCCAAACGCCGCTTTCCGAAGAGTAACTACAACTCTCAACATCATTATCAAAATAGTTGGAACCTAAACATGCCTAGAAATTATCAAGGTCCCAACTACATGCCATGGAACCCATATCCACCGTTTCCATACATGAATCAATATAATGCTATGTTTAACCCAAATGGACCCATGAGATATTGGGGACCAAACTCTTGAGTTTCTCTTTAACTTAGGTGTGCTTAAAATTCGGGTTAGAACCGGACGAGTGGATCAAAGATAGTGGGTGTTCAAGACACATGACGGGAAACAAAGGTCTTTTCTCAAACTACCAAGTGTACGACGGAGGTAATGTTACTTTTGGTAGTAATCTTAAAAGCAAGATCATCGAAAAAGGTACGATCTCTCATGACTCTCTCACTATTGATGATGTTGCTCATGTAGATAACTTAGGTTTTAATTTACTTAGTATTAGTCAATTATGCCGTAAAAAGTATGACGTCCTTTTCAGTGAAAACAGAAGTAAGATACTTAAAAATAGCATAACCGTAGGAAAAGGTGTTTTGAAGAATAACGTTTACGTTATGTAATTAGACAAAACATCTAAAGAAAAACTTTGTCTAGCCTCCTTAGACGACAACTCAACTCTGTGGCATAGACATTTAGGTCACGCCAACATGAGACTCATCAAATCCTTATCATCTAAAGAACTCGTTAGGAACCTACCCAAGTTTAAATACGACCAACACTTTTGTGATGCTTGCAAAATTGGGAAACAAGTTCATAATAGCCATAAGGCTAAAAACATGGTGTCTAGATCTAGGTGTCTAGAGTTGTTGCATATGGATTTGTTTGGTCCATCCGCTATACAAAGTTATGGAGGAAACTTCCATACTTTTGTAATAGTCGATGATTACTCTAGGTATACTTGGACTAAGTTTTTGAAAACTAAAAACGAAGCAATTGATAAACTTGAAATTCTTAGTAAGAAAATGCAAAATCAAATAAGATATAGCATTGTGTCAATTAGAACCGACCACGGTCGTGAATTTGATAACGAAACTCAATTCGGAGCTTTTTGCGATGCTAATGGCATAACACATAATTTCTCGGCTCCTCGAACCCCTCAATCAAATGGTGTAGTAGAACGTAAGAATAGAACACTCCAAGAAATGAGTCGAACAATGCTAAACGAACAAAATATACCACAAAAGTTTTGGTGTAACGCCGTAGACACATCAACATACATCCTAAATAGAGTCTTAATTAGGCCATTTTTAAAGAAAACACCATATGAGCTTTATAGAGGCAAAAAGCCTACTTTAGGATATTTTTGAGAGTTTTTGGAAGCAAGTGCTTCATTTTAAACACTAAGGATTATCTCACCAAGTTTGACCTAAAGTCTTATGAAGGTGTATTCCTTGGATACTCACACAATAGTAAAGCATACGTTGTCTTAAACAAAGAAACCTCAAGAGTCGAGGAATCGTTGAACGTAACATTCGACGAAAGTCCACCTCCCTCTAAGACATCACCTTTGGTAGATGATGACTTAGTTGAAAGTCAAATGGTTGAAAACCATGAAAATATAGAAAATGACAAAGAAGATGAACCCTTGAATAGAGAAATAGTCAATATCAAGGAATCTAAAATCACCCATTAGATAACGTCATAGGAGAAATTAACGAAAGGACCTTAAGGTCAAGAGTCCAAAACAAAAGCAATTTCTTTTGTTTTGTTTCAACCATTGAGCCTAAAAATATAAATGAGGCAATAAAAGATGAATCTTGGGTCGTAGTGATGCAAGAAGAACTTAATCAATTCGTTAGAAACGACGTTTGGTCGTTAGTCCCTCAACCGAAGTGTCAAACCATAACTGGAACTAAATGGGTGTTTAGGAACAAAATGGATGAAAATGGGGTAGTGTCTAGAAAAAAAGCTAGGCTAGTAGCTCAAGGCTACAATCAATAAGAAGGTATAGATTACGACGAGACATTTGCACTCGTCGCTAGGTTTGAGACAATTAGAATACTACTTGGATATGCATGTGCACATGACTTTAAACTTTTTCAAATGGATGTCAAAAGTGAATTTCTAAATGGTTTTATTAATGAGGAAGTCTATGTCGCACAACCTCTCGGCTTTGCCGATTTTGAAAAACCAAATCATGTCTATAAACTTAAAAAGGCTTTATACAGACTTAAGCAAGCACCAAAAGCTTGGTGTGATCGAATTAAGACTTTCCTAGTTGACCATAAGTATACCATGGGCATAGTAGACAACACTCTTTTCACCAAGAAAAAGGGATTACATATTATCATAGTCCAGATATATGTGGATGACATTATATTCGGTTCAACTTGTCAAGAGTTATGCGACGGTTTCTCAAAAATCATGCATGACGAGTTTGAAATGAGTATGATGGGGGAACTAAACTTTTTCTTAGGTCTCCAAATTAAACAATTAGAAGATGGGATATTCTTCAACCAATCTAAGTATATCAAGGATATGCTTAAGAAATTTGGTCTTGAAGACTCTAAACCTATGAAAACACCAATGTCTTCCGAAACCAAACTCACCAAGGATGACGAAAGTGAATCCGTAGATAGCACTAAATATAGAGGAATGATTGGTAGTTTACTCTACCTCACACCTAGTAGACCGGACATTATGTTTAGTGTTTGTCTATGTGCACGCTTTCAAGAAGATCCCAAAATATCGCATCTTGAAGCCGTAAAACGGATCTTTAGGTACATTAAAGGTACTACACATTTAGGATTATGGTATCCCAAAATAACGGGTATGGAAACCATAGTGTATGCCGAATCAGACCATGTCGGAGACTATGTCGATAGAAAAAGTACAAGTGGCATTTGTACTTTTGTTGGGCATTGTCTCACCTCATGGTTTGCCAAGAAACAAACGGCCCTAGCAATATCAACAACTGAAGCCGAGTACGTGTCGGCAGGGAAGGCGTGTCAACAAGCACTGTGGATGAAACAAGCTCTCGTCGACTATGGAATTGAACTCAACGACATTCCCATTATTTGCGACAACAAAGGAGCTATCGACCTTAGCAAAAATCCAATCCAACACGCTAGAACCAAACACATAGAAATACGTCACCATTTCCTACGCGACAATGTTCAGAAGGAAAACATCTCAATCGAGAAAATATCCCCAGAGGACAACATTGCCGACATTCTCACTAAACCTCTTAAAAGAGCACCCTTTAACTTCCTTAGACTTGGTTCAGGATTAATGGAACCAAATGTGTAGTTAGAACCTTAGCTCGAACCTTAGATTAACCAAACACAACAATAACCAAAAATCAAGTCTGATCCTGCGGAACCAAACGACAACAAGGACGGACCCCTTGTTTTGGTTCCGCCAGATCCGCGAGTTCCTGAGTTAGTTTTTTAGTATATTAAACAAACACCCTGTACTGTATATTACATTCCCCAAAAACATACCAACTACTGGAACTCGACTCAAAATCATCCAAACTCACAATTTAGGTCATCCCCCTCGACCAATTTGTGCTCTAATCATCTCTGTAAGTATCCGAATCACATCTACATTCCTGATCTGAGTCTAGGATTTCTATTTCATGCACAAAATCAAAACTTGGGGTTTATGCATATTTCTTGTAAAATCATGAAGCATATTTACTGAATTGCATAACAAATCATGTTTTCCTTAGTTAGGAATTGCATATCATAAGGCATTATCAAAATTCATCAAAAACCCCATGAGAAATTTTTATAAAAATCTTCTCACAACTAGGAAAAATGGTTTTTGTGCATTATTCATACAAATACGAAACGTTATGTTTTAAACACCACTTGCATAATGTCTCTTGAATGCTAAAGGGAATACATAACTAATATGTATTTTCGGGTACATTCAATCGTAGATACATTGAAGTAGGAGCATTTGGGTTATCTCTTGTTTTATCATAAAACTTGCATAAACAAAATTTTCATGCATCAAAAGGAGTCGAGATAACCGAACCTCCACAATTTCCCCATATAGGCACACACTAGAAATCTATATACGTATGTTCGATAGTTTTAACTAAACTATGTAATTTTTGTGTCTAGGATAATCATGCCTCCCATGACATACTATGATCACAAAGTGACCCTCAACTACCTACCTCAACACCATAAAACCAAAGGACTCACTGAGGACCAAGTCAAAATCTTTAAAGCCTTAGAAAAACGCTATGTTCACGAGGGTAGAACCGTAGACCCCTCATTCTTAGAAGGAACCATTCTCTGAGAACAACTAGCAGCCATCCAATTCGATTGTCTTCTAGATATCGATGAACCTATAATTCCTATATTCATACTAGAATTCTATGCTCCTGTCGGTATTAGCTCAAATGATTATGGTTACATGAATGTCCATTTCAAAGTCAACCAAACTCAATTCAACATCCCTTTGGACCAATTTGCGGATGTCTTAGGAGTTCTGGGTCAAGGAACTTGTTTCTATTCGGAAAAATGGTCCTTGTCCAGCCTAGATTCCAACCTTGATCGTATGCCACCATATGACACACCATTAACACCAAAAGAGACCATCCGTGCTTATCTTTTTGTACCTAGGACCTCCCATACTAGGACAAGTTGAGGTAGAGAGGTAGATCGAGATCCGTTTGGCATGAAGCTAAACGAGCTTAGGCCCCAATTCAAGAAGCTAGAAGTTCTTAAGGCCAACGTCATTAGCACCATACGAAATAGGGATCATGTCAACACAAGGCTTTGCTACATGCTCTGTTGTGTGCCTACCCACCAACAATTTAATCTAGCCTATTATATCGCCAAAAGAATGGCCGATATTCCAGTTTTGGGTACCACCGCCATGCCTTACGGGATGCTTCTTACCCATATTTATAGAGCTTTTGCACCCATTCCTCTAAACGCTAGAGGTTTCTTACCCGACTACACCGAAATTGAACACACCTTTGTACCTCTTAGTGATCATAGGGTAGCCGTAGCAAGAGAAAAATGAGTGATGCGTGGTTTTGCGACCTTACAACAGGTTTTACCTCTCGAGGGATCTCAAGAGGCTTACAACCCCACCAGGCAGTGTACCTGACCGATGTAGTATAGTGTAGTGGTAAGTACGGGGGATTGATCGTTCTCCACAGGGAATAGTGTCGTTAGGATTGAAAAACTACTCTAATAGGTCTAAGGGTGAGGGAAGATTCTTTTTTGTATTTTTTATATTTTTATGAAAGCAAGTAAAATCTCGGGTTTTGAAAGAGTGGGCGGAATTAGTTGCTAGTCAACTAACCCAAATAACTACAAATGCAAATAAAATAAAATAACTGAAAATGAAAAGGTTGTGAAACTTATGTGGAGAGAAATGTGTTTACTTAGATTTCCTTACTCCCTAACTATCTTTTACCGGTTGATTAGTGTATATTAATTGCGTGGATGACGGGTGTATTCCTTAATACCAATCGTGGGGTGGCGTACGTACTTCCCCAACTCTACAAGCTCCTACTTCACTCCTATGTCGAGCCGGCTAGGAAGCTCCTAACATGGGATCACTAGAATTCGCTCATGCATTAAATACAACCATAAAAACCTAGTACGCATTGGTTCATGTTTCTTAAGACGTTCAAGCAAGTTACCGTATAGGAGGTTAGCCAGTTTTCTTAAGCCTAACATCGATAAACAATCATCCAATACAATTAATAACACATTAACAACCGATAATCAATAGCTAGGTTTCATTAGATCTAAGCAAACACAAGATAAATCTAGCCTAGCATGTTAATTAAAAGACAAGAACAAGATATAATCAAACAACACATAGACATATTGATTGATTAAATGAATACTTATCTTTAATTAAACATGGGAGATCCAAGGGTATGAAAACCCTTAAAAATGGCAGAAATTCGTCTTAGGGTTTCTCCTCACAAAGTTGCACACTAATGACAAAAAATTGCAAAACTATATATAGAGTTTAGTGGTTGACGGCGTCACGTTATAGGACTTGACGCCGTCACCTCGCCGTGTCTAGGGTTCCCGGATGGCCTTCTTGACGCCGTCCCTCTTTAGTGCTCCAAAATCCGCTCTGGCTTATCAAATGTTGACGCCGTCAGAAATGGGCTTGACGCCGTCCCTCTTTAACTTAAACCGTGATGGCCTTGATCACCTTAAAGGGTGACGCCGTCAGACTTTACATTGCAAAACTCTCTGGCGCGTCACGGGTATTTTTCATATCCACCTCTTTTGCCAAGCCATGACGCCGTCAGGAGCAATCCTTGACGCCGTCAAAGGTACTTTCCAGCATGTTTTTGAGACTTTGTCGTTTTCTTCACTTTTATGCTCCAAAAACGTCCAAAATGCTTCCTTTTCCAATTTTCTACTCCAAAGTACCTAAAATGACAAAAGAAATGATTTAGGGCATTATTTGATCAAATAAATACGATTTAGGGCTTAAATGACCCCCTAAAAGCGGTACACTTTTTGCTTCATCAAATACCCTTACACTTGAGATTTGCTTGTCCTCAAGCAAATGCGCTTTTATTCTAATCAAAATACAAGTTAGGGGTCATTTAATGCTAATATAAAAGTAATTACAATAAATAGTCGTTCCACTTTAATCATAATAAGCACGAAGATTACAAACTAGCACCTCACAAGTAGTGTTTAGATACTCACATCTCTCAGGTGTCATCAAAATAAATCTCATAAATGAAAACGGATAATATCTCTCACTACCTGTCATAGCAAATAGATTACCATAGGCTTGGGAAAGGATCAAAAACCTCCTCCACTAGGCGTAAGCACCTAAGATAAACTATCAAAGAGGGCTTTTACATGGGTTATAACGTGAGGTGTAGGGATATGATAAACACGGTTTTGTTGGATAAGGGATATTTTACTGGTGGCGAGTTAAAGATCTTGATTAATTATATGTATAATATGGCGTTGCTAAGCCAAGACTAGACTCGACTTAAGCTAAAAACAAAATAACAAAAACATAAAATAAACATAAAATGAAACGGGATGGTAGTCCGTATGTTTTTTCTACTTTTCTTTTTCTCATTTTTTTGGTATTTTTCATGATTTTTTTGATTTTTTTTTCATACACTCTTGCCCTACCATCCAAAATAATACATCATAGGGGCGTTGCATTCCCCTTACACTTGAACTTTTACATAACTTTACAAATAACTATTCTAATGACTCGAATTAAGAAAATCGAAACACTTGGAGTACTTTTAAAATATTTAGCACATATGGGGGTAATAATGTTGTTCTTCCCCATTACTCCATTACACTAGTACTTTACCCATGAGTCTCAATCGTCCCAAAACAATATGTACAAGGATATGACTCGACTTAGCAACCATGTAATCAATTAGATAATTAACTTGGGGTTTAAAAAAATGTTGTAACAATAATGCACTAAAAATGAGTGCATACAAGGTAGGCTAAGGCGATTTGGGTGTACATTTAAGTGGGGTGTAAACAAATTCTTCCTTTAAGTAAAATGCTTAAAGGTCGAAACGAAAAGATAGGCTCTGAGGGGTGTACTAGGGGTATCGTGTACTAAAAATGAGTACAACGCAAAGGGTGTGGGAAAATTACTTGACCAATGTAGCCAATGTAATTATAACAAAAACACAGGTGTAAAACAATGGGTTAATCCTAATGCCTCTTATCATGTAGTAAATCTATCTACACGAATGTAGTCTCACTTGTGGCCTCGGAATGGTCCTAACGCAAGTTCTAGAATCTAAGTGCTACCGGTACACACATCATAGCATAAATGCTTTTCCTACCAATTCTAGGGGCGAACCTCACATATTTGGGGGTGGAAAATTTTTTAGTGGTACGGTTTTGTGCTAGTCATATAACTCCTATCCATGAGACGCTCATTAAGATCAAAGTTTCACTCCTATATGTTGTAAAAAAATTTAAATTTGGCACTAAAATTGCCCTAACAGGTATTTATCTCAGTTTTATTACACATCTACTATTAAACAAACAAAAATCAAGCGTAATAGCATTCTCTAAAGTATCGTACTTTTACCCCCCCCCTTACACTTAAGATGAACATTGTCCCCAATGTTCAAATAACAAGATGTAAAAGTAAATAAGGTAAAAGAATGAAATCAAATACTCCCCTGATTCGTTTGGTGGATAAAGAGGTAACATGGTTAGATCTTCTTCCAAGGGAATGTAAAAGCTTCAAGACTAAAGCATCGCCAAAAGCTTGATTCCACATACATCTCCTTGTCCAAAATAACCTGTTAAACCTGAGAAAACAAACACGAAAACCTGCATAACAACGGCGGGATAAATCTATATAAGGATATAATGCTTGTGGAATGATTATTTTGCAGATTCCTGGAGTTTATAAGTTAGAGATTTAATAAAAACTTTTTATGAAAACAAAACTTTCAAAAATTTCAGAAAATTAAAACCTGACGCCGTCAGGTTGTAATGCCTGACGCCGTCAGAAATGATCTGACAGAATTCTCATGTTAAGTTTCCGAAAAATTTCTGGAAAAACCTATACCTAACTTCCTGGAATTCCTGCAAAACATCATTTTGACTCGATACAAGCATTTGACTCAAACAATTACTAATATGTATGTTAATTTATTATTGTTACGATTCATGTTCATTTGTTCTAATAAACCGATTTGGATTTCCCTTACACTTAACTTTTGCAAAATACCTTTATATGTAGTTAAGACGAAGTTAAAAACAAGATAAAGCATTTTCACAATTTAGTTTTGAACATGAATCAATAATAATAAAAATTAAACATACATACGGAAGCAAATAAAATCAAACAAACAAATAAATAAACACACAAAGTAAATAAAGCTTGGGTTGCCTCCCAAGAAGCGCTTGTTTTTGTTCGAGTCACGAGCTTGACTCTACCCTTATTTAACGGATAAAGGAGAGGTTTTTTCTACACTTAGGGTTAAGTGCGGGTGATAGTAGCGATACACACCAACTCGGTGGAAGTATGCCGCGTGAGGAAAGAGTGGTGGATGAATTATATACTCAAAGGGGTGTGCTCCTTTCATCATAACCTTACCTAGTTCACTTTGGTCAATGGGTGAATTAAAGTTTTCTCCTAAAAAGGGATCATCTTCTATCAACTTCGAGAGATTCCTAGTTGGGAATCCATCTTGACCTAATAAACCCGGTTTAAACCCATAATGTTTCTTGTGATCAATCATGAATGGGTGATGTAAGTATGTAAGGTCATGGTTCACTCCTATATTAGCTTCCACTCCACATGGCCTAGAGTCTACTACCTTAATCTTAACATTACCCGGACTACATGGTTTGATGGGTGGATCGGGACCTTTTTTAATTCCTAAATTCACATCTAAAGATCGAAGATTAGGTAACGGTTTTGGTTGAGGCTCCGGTTCATTAAAACTAGGAAATTCTCTAGAACTAAGAGAAAGGTTGTGATCACTAAAAGCATTCAAACCTATTTCTTCTAGTTGTGTTTGGTCCAAGGGCTCTACCTCTATTGGGCTTCCTATAGTCTCCTCAACTTCTTTCGGGTAAGTCACGGGCGGTGTGTATGCCTCGAATGATGGTAGGACTTGTGGGGTACTTGGTGGCCTTATGTTACTTACCTCATCATTCCTTGTGTCAATATCACCTATATCCTCATCATGTGTTTCTTCAGATTCATCATCATCGATCATAAAACCTAGGTCTTTTTGATCAATGTGATCATGCTCGGCTAGATCCTCCATCACATCAAGATCACCTAAGTGTTCATCCTGTATTATGGTAGTGCCTAACCATGACATGTAGCTAGGTGGCTCAACTCTACCCTCATGTGTGTCGTATGTTTTGGTGAAATCTATCCCACTCATGCAACTAACCATCTCAGAATCTTGGTTTGATTCTGATGCGTGGTTTTGCAACCTTACAACAGGTTTTACCTCTCGAGGGATCTCAAGAGGCTTACAACCCCACCAGGCAGTGTACTTGACCGATGTAGTATAGTGTAGTGGTAAGTACGGGGGATTGATCATTCTCCACAGGGAATAGTGTTCGTTAGGTATGAAAAATTACTCTAATAGGTCTAAGGGTGAGAGAAGATTCTTTTTTTTGTTTTTATAATTTTATGAAAGCAAGTGAAATCTCGGGTTTGAAAGAGTGGGCGGAATTAGTTGCTAGTTAACTAACCCAAATAACTACGAATGCAAATAAAATAAAATAACTGAAAATGAAAAGGTGGTAAAACTTATATAGAGAGAAATGTGTTTACTTAGATTTCCTTACTCCCTAACTATCTTTTACCGGTTGATTAGTGTGTATTAGTTGCGTGGATGACGGGTGTATTCCTTAATACCATTTGTGGGGTGGCGTACGTACTTCCCCAACTCTACAAGCTCCTACTTCACTCCTATGTCGAGCCGGCTAGGAAGCTCCTAACATGGGATCACTAGAATTCGCTTGTGCATTAAATACAACCATAAAAACCTTTAGTACGCATTGGTTCATGTTTCTTAAGACGTTCAAGCAAGTTACCGAATAGGAAGTTAGCCAGTTTTCTTAAGCCTAACATAGATGAACAATCATCCAATACAACTAACAACACACTAATAACCAATAATCAATAGCTAGGTTTCATTAGATCTAAGCAAACACAAGATAAATCTAGCCTAGCATGTTAAACAAAAGACAAGAACAAGATAGAATCAAACAACACATAGACATATTGAATGATTAATTGATAACTTATCTTCAATGTAACATGGAAGATCTCAAGGCAAAAAGCCTTGAAAAAGCTGCCAAATTCGTCTTAGGGTTTTCACACACAAAGTTCTCAATAAGTTCCACAATAAGTTCCACACTAATGACAAAAAATTGCAAAACTATATATAGACTTTCAGATCTGACGGCGTCACGTTATGGAGTGTGACGCCGTCACCTCGCCGCTTTTAGGGTTCCCGGATGACCTTTTGACGCCGTCCCTCTTTAGCTCTCCAAAATCCGTTCTGGCTTATCAGGGGTTGACGCCGTCAGAATTAGGGGTGACGCCGTCCCTCTTTAAATTAAGCCGTGACGACCTTGATCAGATTAAAGCGTGACGCCGTCAGAATTCCCATGCAAATTTCTCTGGCTTATCATGAGTAAATTTCACATCCACCTTTTCTTGCCAAGCCATGACGCCGTCCAGGGATAATCCTGACGCCGTCAAAGGTAACTTTTAGCATGATTTTGAGACTTTGTCGTTTTCTTCACTTTTATGCTCCAAAAACGTCCAAAATGCTTCCTTTTCCAGATTTCTTCTCAAAAGTACCTAAAATGACAAAAGGAACGATTTAGGACAATATTTGATCAAATAAATACGATTTAGGGCTTAAATGACCCCTTAAAAGCGGTACACTTTTCGCTTCATCAAATACCCTTACACTTGAGATTTGCTTGTCCTCAAGCAAATGCGCTTTTATTCTAATCAAAATACAAGTTAGGGGTCATTTGATGCTAACATAAAAGTAATTACAACAAATATTCGTTCCACTTTAATCATAATAAGCACGGAGATTACAAACTAGCACCTCACAAGTAGTGTTTAGATACTCACATCTCTCAAGTGTCATCAAAATAAATCTCATAAATGAAAACGGATAATATCTCTCACTACCTGTCATAGCAAATAGATTACCATAGGCTTGGGAAAGGATCAAAAAACCTCCTCCACTAGGCGTAAGCACTAAGATAAACTATCAAAGAGGCTTTTAATGGGTTATAACGTTAGGTGTAGGGAAAAGGAAAACACGGTTTTGTTGGATAAAGGATATTTTACTGGTGGCGAGTTAAAGATCTTGATCAATTACATGTACTATACAATGTTGCATAAGCCAAGACTCGACTCGATTTAAGCTAATGAAAGAAAATAACAAAAACATAAAACAAACATAAAATGAAACGGGATGGTAGTCCGTATGTTTTTTCTATTTTTCTTTTTCTCATTTTTTTGTATTTTTTTTTTTTTCGATTTTTTTTTTATTGCATACACTTTTGCCCTACCATCCAAAATAATACATCAAAGGGGTGTTGCATTCCCCTTACACTTGAACTTTTACATAACTTTACAATTAACTAATCTAATGACTCGAATTAAGATAATCAAAACACTTGGAGTACTTTTAAAATATTTAGCACATATGGGGGTAATAAATGATGTTCTTCCCCATTACTCCATTACACTAGTACTTTACCCATGAGTCCCAATCGTCCCAAAACAATATGTACAAGGATATGACTCGACTTAGCAACCATGTAATCAATTAGATAATTAACTTGGGTTTAAACAAATGTTGACACAATAATGCACTAAAAATGAGTGCATACAAGGTAGGCTAAGGCGATTTGGGTGTACATTTTAGTGGGGTGTAAACAAATTCTTCCTTCAAGTAAAATGCTTAAAGGTTGAAACGAAAAGATAGGCTCTGAGGGGTGTACTAGGGGTATCGTGTACTAAAAATGAGTACAACGCAAAGGGTGTGGGAGAATTACTTGACCAATGTAGCCAATGTAATTATAACAAAAACACAGGTGTAAAACAATGGGTTAATCCTAATGCCTCTTATCATGTAGTAAATCTAACTACACGAATGTAGTCTCACTTGTGGCCTCGGAATGGTCCTAACGCAAGTTCTAGAATCTAAGTGCTACCGGTACACACATCATAGCATAAATGCTTTTCCTACCAATTCTAGGGGCGAACCTCACATATTTGGGAGTGGAAAATTTTTTAGTGGTACGGTTTTTGTGCTAGCCATATAACTCCTATCCGTGAGACGCTCATTAAGATCAAAGTTTCACTCCTATATGTTGTAAAAAATTTTAAATTTGGCACTAAAATTGCCCTAACAGGTATTTATCTCAGTTTTATTACACATCTACTATTAAACAAACAAAAATCAAGCGTAAGAGCATTCTCTAATCGTACTTTTACCCCCCTTACACTTAAGATGAACATTGTCCCCAATGTTCAAATAACAAATGTAAAAGCATAAAGTAAAAGAATGAAATCAAATACTCCCCTGATTCGCTCGGTGGATAATGAAGTAACACGGTTAGATCTTCTTCCAAGGTAATGTTGAAGCTCCATGACTAATGCATCGCCATAAGCTTGATTCAAAAACATTTCCTTGTCCAAAATAACCTGTTAAACCTGAGAAAACAAACACGAAAACCTGCATAACATCGGCGGGATAAAATCTATATATAAGGATATAATGCTTGTGGAATGATAATTTTGCAGATTCCTGGAGATTATAAGTTATAGATTTAATAAAAACTTTTTATGAAAACAAAACTTTCAAAAATTTTCAGAAAATTAAACCTGACGCCGTCAGGTTGTAATTCCTGACGCCGTCAGATATGATCTGACAGAATTCTCATGTTACGTTTCCGGAAAATTTTTGGAAAAACCTATACCTTACTTCCTGGAATTCCTGCAAAACATCATTATGACTCGATACAAGCATTTGACTCAAACAAATACTAATATGTATGTTCATTTATTACTATTACAATTCATGTTCATTTGTGTTCTAATAAACCGATTTAGATTTCCCTTACACTTAACTTTTGCAAAATACCTTTATATGTAGTTAAGACGAAGTTAAAAACAAGATAAAGCATTTTCACAAATTAGTTTTTAACATGAATCAATAATAATAAAATTTAAACATACATACGGAAACAAATAAAATCAAACAAGCAAATAAATGAACACACAAAGCAAATAAAACTTGGGTTGCCTCCCAAGAAGCGCTTTTCTTTATTAACGAGTCTTGTAGCTAGACTCAAAGTCACGGGTTCTACGTTTTTCCGTTTTGCTTCTCAATTGCCCCTTTAATCATCCTAACAACCTCCATATCAACTTTGTATTTAGGTCCTAGGTTCAAGGAATCTTTATAATAAAGACTTCTCTTATTCCAAACATAGTCCATGCCTTTCTCTTTATCCTCATCATTGATGTCCTCCATCGCACCAATGTTGTCCTTGTCAAATCGAGGCACAAAACGAAATTCATTTACCCAATAAGGCATCCTATATGTGATCCTATCTATGTGATTAGAAAACTGAACCGTGCCTCTCAAACGATCATACCTTAAATTGGATGCTTCAATAAATGGCTTACCTAACACCACGCGAGATAGGCGGCAGTCAACAACACTTGCCAAATCTTCTAAGATCATGAAGTTGGTGACAAAGGTAAAATTCCCAACAAGGATATGCATATCTTTAATCCTTCCAACGAAGTTACAAACTCCGCCTGGGCACTTGGGGTCCATCCTAGGCTCAAGTGGTGTGTTTATGATCTGGCTATAAAGGCCTGAGGACATCACGTTGATTGGGGATTCACAGTCAATGTAAGCATGCTCAACGTATTGGTACCCAATCATACATGGTATCTTCACATTCCCGGGATCACCCCTCTTAATCTTTGGGTCAATTCTAACAAAAGGTGGTCGAGGGTTATCAACTAGGTTGTTATAGTAAGCAATCTCCTCCTTAGTGGGGTATTCACTGAAATAATCATCCAACCTAGGATCTACCTTTACTTCATCAATTTTCTCAGTCAACTTCTCAATCGTAAGATTATTACGTTCTAAGTAATTATCTGAGTATATGGCGGTCTCTAAGTTGTTCAAGGCATAATCAAGCTCTATGTCAATCATTCTACTGAGCTCTCTGAGCTCACTAATCTCATTCTCAAGTTGGCTACGCAACAAAGCTACTTTGCCAGGTGTAAGGGGCGGATTCGCGTTTTCCATAATGGCAAACTGAATAGTCAATGAAAATCTTATACGAACAAAAGCACGAAGAAAATAGATAGACTAAAGAAAACCTAGAAAAATAAAATAAAAATCTCACTAGAAAGGAATCTAGTGAGTAGACCTATAAAATAAAAATTCAACCTAAACAATAACTATTCCCCGGCAACGGCGCCAAAAACTTGATGCGTGGTTTTGCAACCTTACAACAGGTTTTACCTCTCGAGAGATCTCAAGAGGCTTACAACCCCACCAGGCAGTGTACCTGACCGATGTAGTATAGTGTAGTGGTAAGTACGGGGGATTGATCGTTCTCCACAGGGAATAGTGTTCGTTAGGTATGAAAAATTACTCTAATAGGTCTAAGGGTGAGAGAAGATTCTTTTTTTTGTTTTTATAATTTTATGAAAGCAAGTAAAATCTCGGGTTTGAAAGAGTGGGCGGAATTAGTTGCTAGTCAACTAACCCAAATAACTACGAATGCAAATAAAATAAAATAACTGAAAATGAAAAGGTGGTAAAACTTATATAGAGAGAAATGTGTTTACTTAGATTTCCTTACTCCCTAACTATCTTTTACCGGTTGATTAGTGTGTATTAGTTGCGTGGATGACGGGTGTATTCCTTAATACCATTTGTGGGGTGGCGTACGTACTTCCCCAACTCTACAAGCTCCTACTTCACTCCTATGTCGAGCCGGCTAGGAAGCTCCTAACATGGGATCACTAGAATTCGCTTGTGCATTAAATACAACCATAAAAACCTTTAGTACGCATTGGTTCATGTTTCTTAAGACGTTCAAGCAAGTTACCGAATAGGAAGTTAGCCAGTTTTCTTAAGCCTAACATAGATGAACAATCATCCAATACAACTAACAACACACTAATAACCAATAATCAATAGCTAGGTTTCATTAGATCTAAGCAAACACAAGATAAATCTAGCCTAGCATGTTAAACAAAAGACAAGAACAAGATAGAATCAAACAACACATAGACATATTGAATGATTAATTGATAACTTATCTTCAATGTAACATGGAAGATCTCAAGGCAAAAAGCCTTGAAAAAGCTGTCAAATTCGTCTTAGGGTTTTCACACACAAAGTTCCTCAATAAGTTCCACAATAAGTTCCACACTAATGACAAAAAATTGCAAAACTATATATAGACTTTCAGATCTAACGGCGTCACGTTATGGAGTGTGACGCCGTCACCTCGCCGCTTTTAGGGTTCCCGGATGACCTTCTTGACGCCGTCCCTCTTTAGCTCTCCAAAATCCGTTCTGGCTTATCAGGGGTTGACGCCGTCAGAATTAGGGGTGACGCCGTCCCTCTTTAAATTAAGCCGTGACGACCTTGATCAGATTAAAGCGTGACGCCGTCAGAATTCCCATGCAAATTTCGCTGGCTTATCATGAGTAAATTTCACATCCACCTTTTCTTGCCAAGCCATGACGCCGTCCAGGGATAATCCTGACGCCGTCAAAGGTAACTTTTAGCATGATTTTGAGACTTTGTCGTTTTCTTCACTTTTATGCTCCAAAAACGTCCAAAATGCTTCCTTTTCCAGATTTCTTCTCAAAAGTACCTAAAATGACAAAAGGAACGATTTAGGACAATATTTGATCAAATAAATACGATTTAGGGCTTAAATGACCCCTTAAAAGCGGTATACTTTTCGCTTCATCAGATTCTAAGTCCATGTTCTTAGAAACTAGGTCTCTTTGCTCATACGAATCCACCAATTCATTCCACTTATGGGTCATGGTTAGGAAGCTTTCCTCAAAATTCATCCAAAGGGCCTGACTAAAAGGAATTGATCCAGATAATGCTCGTCTAATAGAAATCTCACATGCATAGAATTCATTAAACCCATCTAACCTTACCCCTAACTCCTTTTGGAAATCACAAAGATCACACAAAAATTCATAGGAATGATAGGAAACAAATCTATTGGTGAAATATAATTGTTCCTCTATTGTCAATGATCTAAATGGAATTTCATCCATCATAGTGACGAATGAAAATGGTTTTACAAACAAAGGACACAAAAAAAAAAGATAGACTACAAGAAATCCTAGAAAAATAAAATAAAAAATCTCACTAGAAAGGAATCTAGTGAGTAGACCTAATAAAATAAAAATTCAACCTAAACAATAACTATTCCCCGGCAGCGGCGCCAAAAACTTGATGCGTGGTTTTGCGACCTTACAACAGGTTTTACCTCTCGAGGGATCTCAAGAGGCTTACAACCCCACCAGGCAGTGTACCTAACCGATGTAGTATAGTGTAGTGGTAAGTACGGGGGATTGATCGTTCTCCACAGGGAATAGTGTCGTTAGGATTGAAAAACTACTCTAATAGGTCTAAGGGTGAGGGAATATTCTTTTTTGTATTTTTTATATTTTTATGAAAGCAAGTAAAATCTCGGGTTTTGAAAGAGTGGGCGGAATTAGTTGCTAGTCAACTAACCCAAATAACTACAAATGCAAATAAAATAAAATAACTGAAAATGAAAAGGTTGTGAAACTTATGTGGAGAGAAATGTGTTTACTTAGATTTCCTTACTCCCTAACTATCTTTTACCGGTTGATTAGTGTGTATTAATTGCGTGGATGATGGGTGTATTCCTTAATACCAATCATGGGGTGGCGTACGTACTTCCCCAACTCTACAAGCTCCTACTTCACTCCTATGTCGAGCCGGCTAGGAAGCTCCTAACATGGGATCACTAGAATTCGCTCATGCATTAAATACAACCATAAAAACCTAGTACGCATTGGTTCATGTTTCTTAAGACGTTCAAGCAAGTTACCGTATAGGAGGTTAGCCAGTTTTCTTAAGCCTAACATCGATAAACAATCATCCAATACAATTAATAACACATTAACAACCGATAATCAATAGCTAGGTTTCATTAGATCTAAGCAAACACAAGATAAATCTAGCCTAGCATGTTAATTAAAAGACAAGAACAAGATATAATCAAACAACACATAGACATATTGATTGATTAAATGAATACTTATCTTCAATTAAACATGGGAGATCTAAGGGTATGAAAACCCTTAAAAATGGCAGAAATTCGTCTTAGGGTTTCTCCTCACAAAGTTGCACACTAATGACAAAAAATTGCAAAACTATATATAGAGTTTAGTGGCTGACGGTGTCACGTTATAGGACTTGACGCCGTCACCTCGCCGTGTCTAGGGTTCCCGGATGGCCTTCTTGACGCCGTCCCTCTTTAGTGCTCCAAAATCCGCTCTGGCTTATCAAATGTTGACGCCGTCAGAAATGGGCTTGACGCCGTCCCTCTTTAACTTAAACCGTGATGGCCTTGATCACCTTAAAGGGTGACGCCGTCAGACTTTACATTTCAAAACTCTCTGGCGCGTCACGTGTATTTTTCATATCCACCTCTTTTTTGCCAAGCCGTGACGCCGTCAGGAGCAATCCTTGACGCCGTCAAAGGTACTTTCCAGCATGTTTTTGAGACTTTGTCGTTTTCTTCACTTTTATGCTCCAAAAACGTCCAAAATGCTTCCTTTTCCAATTTTCTCCTCCAAAATACCTAAAATGACAAAAGGAACGATTTAGGGCATTATTTGATCAAATAAATACGATTTATGGCTTAAATGACCCCCTAAAAGCGGTACACTTTTCGCTTCATCAACGAGCTCATCCTCCAACCTCGTCATCATCATCATCGGTTAGCGAGGATGATGGTTTGCCAAATTCTAGGATTCCTCCACCCGAGTACATGAGTCAACTTCCTCCCATCGACAACCAATCCAAGGAGTTTCGACAAACACGAGGGATGATGTAGAATATTAGACGGTGGATCATGAAGCTTAACAAGAAGCTCAACAAGAAGTGAGGGTTAGGGAGTGTTTGGTATAAGACAATTTCAAACAATAATGTGATGAATTGTTGTGTTCTTAGAATATTATGTTAGTATTATACTTTTATGTGAACTAACATAACTATGCAGGAAGATAACACGTAATGTTATCGATTTTTTGTTCTTAAGCCACCGTTTAGCTTAACCTTCGTTTATGGTAAGTTCAATATCATCGGATTGATTTATATGTTCACATGTGTTAGAACTTGTGTTTTTGTGTTTAATCAATCATAACTAAGTAGTTACATAGGATTTAGGAAAATTTTCGGGAATTGAACGGGTATCGCGCATTTTGACATGCTCTCTGTTAACAATTTCCATCTGGCGGATATGGCGGAACCAAGTCCTGGGTTCCCTCTGTTGAATATTTTGGCTCCGTTAAACTTAGCTCGGCGGATTCTGCGGAACCAAGTTTTGGGTTCCGTATTTGCTATAGATTGGATCCGCATTCCAACAGCAACTTTTTTAAATTTCTCGTCTAATCCCGCTCCTCAGATTATTGATTCTTAGGATCATTTCACTAATCATTAGGCACATTAGGATGATTGAGGAATACTTAGAACTATAAGAAATCTCTTTCCCACCAAAATTTGAAAATTTAAATTTCCATCCAAGTTACCTTTCCCGTAACAAGCAAGGAACCCTCCATTTGGTTCCTTGAAATCCGTGGGACAATCCAATGATTAGATTTCCTACTCACTCCTTGCATTTACTGCATATCTCCCCTATATTACTCAACTCCATTTCTATGGATTGACTTTGGTGATATGACAAGCTCATTTACTTTCTCCAAATCATTAGGAACCAACATTCCTCAATGGATCAACATCAAATCCAAACACAAAGTTCAATATACCTTACTGTCTATAAATTAGAAAGTTTAGGATCATCACAAATCACTCACCATCATCTCTAAGAATTACTCCTATACTTCTAAGTAATCATCCTTATATCAACAATGACAAAATCCAACAACTCATCAACCAACAGACCACCACGAAGGACAGCTCGTATGAGTGTCAGACCATGTTGTTTTGTGAACCTAGCATCTTCATCAGAAGAGTCATCACCTCTCAACATCTCATCACCTATAGCCAATGAGAACTTTCTCACCCTCTCCACTCCAACACCACCTAATGTGGTCATCAACACTCCACCACCAACAATCACTCCAGTGGCTACCATACCACCACCCGCTCCATCACAACCAACTAGATCACCATCACCTCCACACTCACCAAAACTTCGTCCAATGGAGCTATTTGTGACTCCTCCATCCTCACCTCATCCATACCTAGAGACCCTTGAAGACCTTCCACCAAGGTCTCAAAATCCACCACCCTTGACTTTTGAAGGTTAAGAACCACTCCTTTTCCATCCCATTTATCGGGATATCCACGGTCCTCTCTACCGTGACCAAGAACCACCACAACCGCAACCTCAACAACTTTCACCAAGGTCCACCCTCAATGCCATTGATGAGGAAATGTGGATCAACCAACCCCAAAGGCAAGGCGAAATCAATGAGGAGTTAGACCGCCTTTATGCCTTCTCAAATATGGTGGATTCCCACCTTTATGAGGCTATGGACTTGCAATCAACTTTGATGGCTTCCATCATGTCTCCAAACTACATTCCACCACCTCCACCATCAAACAACCAACCACCACCACCACCAACTCATGAACCAACCCTTCCACCACCTAGACATGGTTGTATCATGTGCGAGAGGACCGCCCATTTGACTCAACGAACCAACATCTTGGTTTATGAGTTACAAAACGAAATGATGTTCATTTTGAACCACATCCTAGAGCGCCTTAATGCTCTATCCCATCCTCCGCAATAGATCTTATAAGTTTCTCCTTTATCTCCTTTTGTAGGGTTTAATAGGACTTTTTAGGATTTTTAATTTCTAGGATTTTTTTCTTTGTACTTTGTAACTCCTTGTTTTGTGACTATGTTCACAAACAATTTTAAATGGAAGGATGTTATGTTTATGCTTGTGTGTGATCAATATTTGTGCATTATCTTGGTTGGATTGCATTACTAACACTTGCATTATTAGATGGTTGGTTTAAACTATTAGCTTGGTTTGCCAATTTATACATAGTTGACTTTTTAAGTCAAACAGGTTGAACTACAATGTTTGGTTGAACTCTTATTCCTAGGTTGGATTATCTACAACTAACATTTGATGTATAGCACTTGTCATCCTCGAATCAAATACGTTGGTACCCTAGCAACGGGGAGTATAGATCGAGGGGGAGTATATGATAAACTAACCTTTATTTTTGTTGCATTTTCCATCCTTGAATCATATACGTTGGTACCCTAGCAACGGGGAGTATTGATCAAGGGGGAGCATATAATGTACTAATCCTTGTTTTGTAGCATTCATAATCCTTGTATCACATACTTCGGTACCCTAGCAAAGGGGAGTATTGATCAAGGGGGAGCATTACATATAGTAACTTTTTGCTTTGTAGGATCATTCATCATAACCTTGGCACTCCAATTAGGGGGAGTATTTTTCAAGGGGGAGCTTTTACATTCTCAAAATCCATGCATTCTACTTGGTACTCCAAATTAGGGGGAGTTCTCACCAAGGGTCATTCTACCACATTCCGCTATGCATTTCTTCTTTTTGTTTCAACAAAAAGGGGGAGAGAAGTTAGATTAAAATCATACATGTTTTATGACAAAATTGATTTCAAAAGATTTCAAAAATTTCATAAAACTATTTTTAATCTATATTTTTAAAAGACTTATACTTTACTTATTCCTTTGCTTAAAAATAAAATTTATGTTTTGTCATCAACAAAAAGGGGGAGATTGTTAATATAAAATCGTCCTAAAAACGTTATTTATATTTTACGATCTTTGCTATATTTTGTTAATGACAATTATAAAGTTTATTTTTAGCAAAGCATAAATATAAGTTAAATTCTTTTACATTTATAGTAATAAGCTTTTAAAACACATCATATACATGCTACATGATCACTAGGATACATGTTACATACATATATACATTTACATGTTTTTCATTTTAATTCAATGTAAATATATACATGACATCATGGCATACATCATTTAGATAGCTTAGTTGACTTAACATAATATTTTGGAAAGATTTACAAGCAATGCGTTGGATTGTTTAAGATCTTGGTAAGATCTTGTATGAGCTAGCTGTCATGTACCGGCGGACCCAAACAGCAGTATGGGCGGAACCAAATATTTGGGTCCGCCAAATCCGTCCTCTGTCTGCTCAGTTTTGCCAATAAATAGCAAGTTGATCATTCAAGGACAATCATCACTTACATAACATACATTGCATATACATTCTTTCTTAGTTTACTAACACATTCATTCATTCATTTCATTTGTAGAGATCTTTCTTTTGTAGCAAAAAGATCAAGCATCAAGGTTCAACACAGTGTTGTAAACCTTTATTTTAGTTACTGTGTGATTTATTAATAGTTCACACATCATTGTTTATACCAAACATTCATTAGTGATCGGTTAGTGTTTTAGTCCTCAAAACACATAGAGTGTTGGGAGTGGTTGTACCCTTATAAAGAACTCGGTATTTAACTTAGTACCGAAAAAAGGTTAAGCGACGTTGGGAGTGGTTGTACCCTTGTAAAGAACTCGGTATCTAGCTTAGTACCGGAAAAAGAGTAAGCGACATGTAAAGGTTTTCTCCGCCTAGAAGGGAGCTTGTTTCTTAGTGAAGAAAAACTCTCGAGTTAGAGGCTCGAGGAGTGGAGTAGGGCAAGGAAGAGAGTCCTTGTAGACCGAACCACTATAAACATCCGTGTTGTGGTTTGATTGTTCTTTCCTTACTTTCTTTACTTATATTGCTTGATTATTTGCATTAGTTTGAAATCACGTTAAGTACTCAAAGCGAATAAATTTAAAAAGCGGTAAAACTATTCAACCCCCCCCCCTTCTAGTTTTCCACAAATGTCTTAAAAGATTAACCAAACAAATTACATAAACATGTCTTACATAGCTTAACTAAAAATGTCTTAAAATATCATATTACATACAAAAGGACAACACAAAACAAGGGCCATTATCCTGCATTTAGTTTTTTTTTTTTTTTTTTTGGAATGCAATGAACAACATTTAGAACCTCTTTTTGGAGCTGGTTCTTTCGGCTTTGCTCTTAGGCCAAGGACACAGCCGGTTACACTCAGAGACCTTGCCTTCCGCTACTCACTGGTACCATTATCTGACCTTACCTTCCTCTGTTTATCATCAGCTTCCTTCCTCTGCTTACTGGTACCCTCAGCTGATGACACTGATAGAGTGTCTTCCAAATCAATGCTGAAAAATACCAAAATCCAAAACTGCAAAGATTATACAACAAAGGCAAACTGTAATACAAACTGTAATATTCACTTCAAAGAACAATATTTAAATCAATAACATCTATAAGGTAGAAAGACATTCAAAACACCCCTTTAAGAGCATGAATATATTTACCTTCTAACGTTACATTCTTTCTGCTGATAAACAGCTCATCAACAAGCTCTGTAGTCACTTTTGTCTTTCCTTTGTCATCTACTCCCTCCGTCCTAAAATTATAGTCCCCGTTTGACTTTTTTGGCCTATAATTTTCAACTTTGACCTTAAGTTTTTTTGTTTATATTACATAATACTTGATGCAAAATATATTAATAGATTGAGTTTTAATTGTATTTTCATTGGTATAATTTTCATCAAGTATTATATAATACAAACAAAAATATTTAAAGTCAAAGTTGAGAAAGAAAGACCAAAAAAGTCAAACGTGGACTATAATTTTGGGACGGAGGGAGTATAAATATAGCCAAAATGAAATAAATTAGACTTATTTGCCTTTCCAAACACCCTTATAAGAGGTTCAATACTTTTACCTATCATTTCAATCCTTGTCCTCATAAACAACTCATCAAGAAATTCATCTATATTTTCCTCTGTGATGGTTTTGTATGGCTCGTATCTTGCTTTCATCTGATCCAATAATTCATCATTAAAGTTATTGCCCAGGTTACACCATACTTCTTCATCATCCGCCAAACATTCAATCAGTTTAAGCCCAACCTTGTATCTGATATCTTCAAAGATTATTTAAGATAGCCAAACTGTAACACAATTACAAACTCAAATGATAGTATTTACATTACATCATAAGAGGTTAAAAAAATTAACCTTTTCGGGATTTTTGCCTTGTATAACACTTCTTCAAGTTTTTCAATCCTGTTCTCTAGACCATCACAAGCGCTATCCATATTTTCCTTGTCATCTATAAAGATAGCCAACAAGACTAGATGTGATCACTTATACAGAATGAAACATGAAACACCACCTATACTTGTTAACCATTCACCAAGACTAGATGTGATCACTTAATACAAGCAACTGCACACTACTGTTAACCATTCACTTAATGCTCAACAAGACTAGATATACTCATGGAAAAATAATTTACTTGAAGGCATTACACTAGATAACAAATGATTACCAGTGCACTACCAACAAAAAATACATGGAAGTACTATGAAACAAAATTACAAACACTACAAAAAAAATCCACTTAGGGAAGAGAATCTCGTCCCAAATTTACAAAAGGCGTTGTCCCAAAGTAAATTTGGTACGCTATCTCGTCCCAAATCTGTAGTCCCCTTTTGGTTGTCACAAAAAAATTTGGGACGATACAACCTTTGCCATATTTGGGATGACACAACGCGGCGCCCACAAACAATTCAATGTTGTAAAATAAGAAAAGGGACGACATTCTTTTGCAAATTTGGGACGAGATTATAGTCCCTAGTTTTTTTTTTTTTCTCTCTTTAATATTTTTAAGTAGTTATGAAAATGTTTTTTTTAAATCAATTTGGGACGACATAAAAATAAATTTGGGACGAGATTCTCGTCCCAAAGTGTTTTGATTATAATAATTTAAATCGTTTAGGGACGATATACGTGGCAGCCAAATGCAGAAAGGGACGACATTTGTATGTAATTTAGGGACGATATTGTCGTCCTATTTTTCCTGGGAGCCAAAAAAAATGCAGCGAAACCTGCATATTTTCCATATTTTTTTTGGATTTTTTTCAGGAAAAAATCTACCAAAACAAATATAACCTGTAATCAACCACAATCCGCGACAATATGATACAATACCAAATTACTAAACGATACAATGCCATTCCACACATCCAAGATACCATTCAACAAATACAATACAATTTAATCTAACAAGTCACAAATTTACTAATTAACATGTCTCAAAGTTACTAACAAGTCACAAAGTTAACACAAATAATAAGATCTTACATCCCTACGCCTACTCCTCGTCCGACTCCTTGTCAAACTCCGCCTCCTCCTCTGACTCCTCCTCCTCATCACTACTATCATCATTATTCTCGGGAATGCAGCTCAAATGTGGATTATTTTGTAAGATGTATTGGTTAAGGTCGAGTGGCGGCATTGCATAATTAGAACTAGAACCCGGGCATGTAGTAAAGTTGGGAAAGAAGGGACGATAACAATTGGTAAAAGAATTATTAGGGTCGGGAAAGGGAGCTTGGAGAGCAGCAGGGCCGAGAAAGGGAATAAGGACGGGAAATGAAGCAGGATTAGTTAGGGGAAAGGGAACGGGAAATGGATTACCTTGTTTGTTGTAGTGGCTAAAAAACTGCCCAAGGTAAGATTCGAGGGTGCCAACTCTAGAATAGCCGCGTTAGCCTGTTCCCTAGCCAATCTAGCCTCTTACTCGGCCACGAGAGCCCGTTGTTGCGCCTCCTACATTTTCTTCCTCAGCATCTCTTTCTCTTGCTCCTCTCGCCTCAACACCTCCGTGATATACTGCCGAGTAATATAATCTTGTCCAACCGGCCGATGTGTGGAACTGGATGAAGCTTTGCCACTGCCCGGCATCATCCTGCCCCTACCCGGCATATTTTGGCAGTTGTCACTCGGAACTACTGCATCCAATATTTCTTGCTCGGTCATCAACAGGATTGTACCGGCTTTAACTTGATCAAAAAGGGACTTCATCTCCAGCTGTGTAAAAAAAAAAAAAAAAAAAAAAAAAAAAAAAAAAAAAAAAAAAAAAAAAAAAAGAAGAAGAAAGAAGTAACTTGATCTTAATGACGCATGTTAAGAGATAAATTACTTTCATAAGCCGTCTCATTATCTTTTGTTTTAAATTTTCCCTTTCTTGAGTGCCCCTTCCTCCATGTTTCGATCAGGTCTTCATTTTTTCCTTTATTGCTAACCCTCTATACATATAATATAAAATAAATTAATAACGAGCTATATATAAACAATATATACACCTTTAAAAATCACAAAAATTATAATGAGTCCTACATAATCGTTTCTTCCTTGTACGAATGATTGTCTCCCTTGGTGAATTATTATCTTGTTTTTAGCTCGGTTATCTGCATTTTTGGCAGATCTTTCCATCCGTTCTGGTTCGGACCACCAGTCGACCAACATCTCCCATTCTTCTCAGCTTTTGTTAAGCCACACTTTTGGCGACGGCGGCTGTTCCCTTGCCGCCGCGGGCGTCTCATGTGTATCAAAGTAAATAGACTTTATCATGTGTTTATTTTTGCGATATAGTAACCGCATCTGAAGTTTCAGCCCAAGAGATACCCTTTCCCCCACCGTATATACATTCTCCCCAACTATCACTCGACGATCGTCGTTTAACCAAGGCGCGATGTTGAAATAGGTCTACAAATAAATATACACATTTAAATAAACACACAATTTAAATATAGCACGCATATCTAAATGATCGATAACAATAAGAATAGAAATAAAATAAACAATTAATACCTCGAGTGCGGGAAATATATGAGCCTTAAAAGGTTCTGGAATTTGTTCCCAATCGCAGTCAAGGGGAAGTGGCCTAACTTGTTCCCTGATAAGACTACTCAACTGCGGTGCATACTTGCTTATAGGTGAGAAGGTACCTTGATCATCGTAATCAAAGCCGATCGGTAAAGGTTGATTATTATTCTCTCTAAGTGCCCTCTTTAAGGCCTAATTTGAGGCCTCACCCGTGATCATTGAACCTACAAATATAAGTTATTGAGTCGTGAAAATACAAGTAAAAAAATTTAGTTTTATCAATAAAAAGTGTAAAATAAAAATCACAATTTCTTACCTGCGCAATAGCCCGACATAGTAAATGAGGGCCGTCTTGGTGGATCACCACCAGCATCCCCGTCGTATGGTCTAGGAGCTACACACGCCATCTATAAAATTACAAGTACAAGAACACACAATTTCATGGACCAACTAATACTAATACACACATTCATATAAATATACACATTTGAACATAACATAACAATTTCATTCAAATAAAAGTTACACGTTTAAACATATAGTAACAATTTCATTCAAATAATAAATTAAGAAAAATTGTCATCATCAGAATCATCACTAGATAAAACTTCTTCAACAACAGTGGGGTTCACTTCATCATCATCGGACACGTCAACATCATCATTATCAAGGACATGAGCAATGACATCATCTTCATTATTAATAAATCAGCATCTTCTTCAGCATCATCTGGTGGGGCGTCCACTTCTGTTGATTCATCATTTACACTCAAATCCGCATACTCCAAACCAGTCAAACCAACAGACAATGCAACATCTGATGAACTGCTGCCATGTATAACATCTTGATCAGAATCTACTACATCCCGATGCCAGATCTTCCGATGATGAACATCTTCGACTACCTTCCAATGAGGTGGTCGTCTAGACTTGTGTTGCTTGTGTCCTAAGAATGTATTGTTGATTTCTAAAACCATCCTTATCAGTCAAAATATGATGTATGCCTCGTTCAATGTTAGAAAATCTAGAGCGTGTCATAGGGTTATTAGGGTTACGGGTGTCGAACCATTTACATCGGAACAACACAACCTTGCGGTTGCCCATATAAGTAACCTCCAGAATTTCTTCCAGTTAACCATAATACATATCTCCATCAGGCCCGGGTGTTGAAACTCCACTGCTTTGAGTGGTATGAAGTATATCGCGCTCATGCACCAAAAACTTCACACCGTTAACTATGCAAGTGTGGTATCTACTTGCACTAGATGAAGGTCCACATGCCAAAGAGAGTAACTCGGGACTACAGCTTGGGTCTTTTGCCACGCTCTTTTCACGGATCTACGAAAGAGATATAAACAGATTCAGATGAGCAAAAACTCTGGACTACAAGGTAATATGTCTAATGTATTTACCTTGTGATTGAACTAGGGAGGAAAACTTGTTTCCACAGCATTGTTAGGAAATTCACTGCAAAAGTTCATGATATTAGAATAAGTAATCGAAAACAAATAACTTAGGAAAACAAGGGTTCTTCAAAATATAAAAAAGAAGAAACATACTCTTTGTAGGCCAGGATGTCTGCGTCGATTTCAGGACTGTTGTTAAGTACAAACCATAGAACTGCCTGCATAACATCTGGCTTCATCCGAGTATGCACATCTCTACCCACCAGTTTGCATACTGACTGGAACACCTGGAATTTATCTAGTTGTTCAGGTTTACCGTCGTTATTTCTGTCAGGACGATTAAATCTCGTCTTGACATCCTTAAGATAACGCGAGCATAAAGTTAATGCTTCTTCTGCAACATAACCCTCCGCTATAGAACCTTCAAGCTTGGCTTTATTTCGGTCATAATTTTTTAGCTTCTTCATGTATCTTTCAAATGGATACATCCACCTGTAGTAAACAGGGCCACCTAGAATAGCCTCTTCGGGTAAATGTAAAACCAAATGAATCATTATGTCAAAAAAAGTAGGAGGAAATATTTGCTTTAAATTAATCATAACATCAATCATTTGTTTTTTAGCTTTCTCCATGTCCTGCTGCATCAAATTTCGAGCACAAATCTACTTAAAGAATAAGCAGAGCTCGATTAATGGGGGTGAAATGTCTTTGGGTAAGTATTGCCGAACTCCATAAGGAAGTAACCGCTGCATCATTATATGACAGTCATGAGATTTTAGGCTCGTTATGTTGTTATAGTCAGCGGTCACTTTTTTCTTGAAGTTGGATCCAAACCCATCAGGTAGTCTAACTCCTTTGATGAATTTACAAAAAAAAAATTCTGTTTTCTAGTGTGAAAGAGTACTTTGGATGAGGCTTATCGAACTTCCCATTTCCTTTATCAACAAGCCACAACTCCTTTCGAACTCCCAAAGTTTTCAAGTCTTGCCTTGCCTTTAGCGTGTCTTTGGATTTGTCGTTCATTAACAAGGTATTCAGCACACTCTCAAACACGTTCTTTTCGATGTGCATGACATCAAGATTGTTTTTTAGTTGAAGAACGGGCCAATACTCCAGTTCGTAGAAGATAGAACGCTTACTCTAATTCAATTCGATTTCTCGATTAGGTTTAGGGTTATTTTTAACAACAGGTGGATGTTCCCTAAGACACGTTTAAAGACTTTACTAATTTGAATCATGATTTCTTCATTGGTAAAGTCTTTAGGATGAGGCTTCCTTTCAGGTTTACCATGGAATTCCTTATGTTTATTCCTCATTGGACGCATTACGCGTAAGAATCTTCTATAACCAACATAAGCGATTTTATGCTTCTCAGGAAGCGATGGAGTTTCCTGATTACATGTTGGGTATGCATTGTAGCCTTGTCCACTCCACCCAGACAAACTACTTCGAGCTAAAAAGTCATTGATGGTCCATAAAACCGCCGCTTTCATGTTGAAATGAGTACCCGTAGCAGCGTCTAAAGTCCATACACCTTTCCGTAAATCTTGGAGTTCTTTGATCAAAGGCTGCAAGAAAACATCAATGTCCTTTGCAGGTGATTTAGGGTTGGGAATTAACATCGTCAACATTAAAGAAGTCTCTTTCATACACATCCATGGGGGTGTGTTGTATGTTGTCAATATGACCGGCCACATGCTGTAATTTTGACTCATGTTGCCAAACTGATTGAAACCATCAGCAGCCAACCCTAATCGGACGTTTCTAGGGTCACAAGAAAACTTGGGTTTCATTATGTCAAAAAATTTCCATGCTCCACCATCACACGAGTGATTCATCTTACCATTTTCCTTAGACTGTCCAGTAGCATGCCAAGTCATCCACTTTACGATGTGTTTTGTGTTGAACATATGTTATAGTCTAGGTTTTAACGGAAAGTAATGCAACACCTTGTTGGCCACTTTCTTCCCCTTTTTCTTAAGGTTTTTCCATCTACTCGCGTTGTAGATTGGACAATTATTCAGACTTTTGTTCTCATCTGATCCCCAAAATAAAAAAACAGTCATTTATACAAGCATGGATGGATTCATATCCTAACCCAATATCTTTGTATGTCTTCTTGATTTCATAGTATGATGGTGGGAAATTGAATCCTTTCCTAGGGGGACATGCCTTTTGCAAAAGAGCTGGAATCTTGTTAAACCCGACATCAGTTATTTTACATAAGACCTTGATGTGCGAAATCTCTGACGTAAAGTTCAATGTAGTCATATCACAACCTGGGTACAACATTTGGGTGGAACTAGCTGTTGGTCCACAAATTGTATATGGATCACTAAGTAGTCTTGAATACCTAGTAGATGGTTAGGATAAATCCGAACCAATCTAAGTGAGAAACCCTAAGTAATTGTTAATGTTAATGCGGAATCTTAACAAGAACAATTAAGAACACAAGCAGGGATATCACTAACTTCGTATATTGATATTCACTATAATGAATTCGTACAACTCACACACAAACTAACAATCTTTAGGGATCCTTTTATAACACAAGGAAACCCTAGCTGACACAGAAGATATACACAAATCTTCTATAAAGATACATACACGCATTGTATCTTTTCCTAACATAACTCTAACAAACTTTCCTAACTTCACGACCAGACTTAACTTTATAAGTCAATCAGACTTAAATGTGCTACCAGACTTAACTTTACATTACCAGACCTAATAACACAAACAGACCTAACTTAGTAAACTACCAGACCTAAGTTGTCTGCTCTTGATACGCATCATAATTCCCAACACTAGCAAGTAACTCTTCGTACTTGTTATTAATGCTAGGACCCGTTGTTTGAGCTGGTTGAGAACCTGTTGTTTGAGATGGTGGAGTTGGGACATTATTTGCAGAAATATCTTGGAAGAATGCATCCATGTCAATGTGTTCAGATGAAGGTGGTTGTGGTGTGTTGTTTACTACGGGTGGAGGAAGCGGTTCACCGTGATATTTCTATGTGGTATAACTTTTGTCAAACCCATATTTAGATATGTGTGACTCAAGAGTGGTGAGCGTAACGAATTTATTTTGAGTGTTACCACAACGAACACATGGGCAATGAATCTTTTTTGAGATGGGGTGTAACAATGGCTCACAATGCGTGACGAATGCAAAAAGACCATCTAAAAATTCATTGGAATTATGGTTGGATATAGTGGTCCAACTCTTATCAATTGTCATGACTGCGTTGCAAAAAAACACATTCAAATAAATGAATATATATATATATATATATATATATATATAT
This sequence comes from Artemisia tridentata subsp. tridentata, assembly GCA_021014915.2. Classification (NCBI taxonomy): domain Eukaryota; kingdom Viridiplantae; phylum Streptophyta; class Magnoliopsida; order Asterales; family Asteraceae; genus Artemisia; species Artemisia tridentata. The sequence goes on along the minus strand of CP139504.1, from coordinate 151,527,633 downwards.
ATATATATATAATATATATATATATATATATATATATATATATATATAGTGAGACTTTCTTGCGAGAACCATCTTATCTGCGAGAACTGACAGAACCACCAAAAACATACATGCACGCCTTCAATAATTGTATTTTTGCACATATGTTATAAAAACAACATATATGTTTTAAAAAAAACATAGTTGTTCTAAAGAATTTGATAAGAAATTGGAAATACAAAATTTTTCTTTCAAGGTGTGCATGTACGTTCTTATAAGGCGTGCAATGACAATATTGCGGCCGTGTGTAAGGTTTTTGTGAAAAAAGATGATGAGTTCATGATGATATTGAAGAACATAGGTGGATACTTACGATTATTGATGATTTGCAAGTATTTTTATTTTATTTTAAAAGGCGTGCATGTATATTTTTGGCGGTTCTGTCAGTTCTCGCAGATAAGATGGTTCTCGCAAGAAAGTCTCCCTATATATATATGTGTGTGTGTGTGTGTGTGTATATATATATATATATATATATATATATACACATTCAAACATGAAAAGGCGTAATTATGAACTGTTTTGATTACCTAGTGCAACTATGAAAGGCAATCCTAACCCACTCTTTGAATGTCTCGTCTCATATATGAATGCGTATAACCGATTTACTATTTGAAAAAAATCCGGCAGCATTTCCCTTCAACTCCCCAAATATGTGCATTAAAGACATATTCGTAGGAGTGAAAGGGAAATACTGTCGAATTTCTCCCAAATAGTAAAATAGTTATACGCATCCATATCCTAAATGAGATAAAACATTCAAAACGCAGTCCCAAACAGGGGACTTTCCTAAATTAATTTCTAATAAATTAATTTCGGACGGGTTTTGTATAGGATGATTAATTTCATATGCGGGTTGTAAGAAATTAATCACTAAAATCCAAAAATCATTTACACAAGTTTAACATTCAAATACAATACTATCCAAAGGCAATATCATTCCAAAAACAAATACATTACTAATTAAATTATATACAAATAAAAAAAAACAAAATATGGAAATAAAGAAAACATACTTGATGTCACGGCTGGTTCACAGCTAAAAGAGAATGTAAACCCTTAGATAAATCAATATCACACTAAACTTCAATTACTAGAGAGAAGTGTGGTGTAAGAATTCTAGAGAGAGAAACCTAGAAAGAGAAAGTTTATTATAAAACACACACTAATCCTTAGCATCCCCCTTTACAAATGAGGAGGTGGAGGCTATTTATAGGTAACAACATAAGATGGGCTTGGGCTTTCTTTGGACTATCTTTTAACCTATTAGATTAACTAAAAGTATATTAGGAATATAAATATTCATGTGAAAACTCGGTCACCCCGAGTATCTATTTAGCATTTATGTATCTTGTAGGCTTATTAGTATTATTATTATTAGTTTAGTTTTTAGTAAGATTAGTGTAGCTATATTAAGTATTTGTGGAGTTGGGTCGGGTCTTTACCCACTGTCAGCTCACTCCACAGCCCACTAGGGGCACCATATGTTAGTAACTATATAAGACCCCTTCCCATGTGTGGGAAGGGTTGGAACTCTTGTAATATTTCACACATTCAATCTAATCTTCCATACTTTCTCTCAAGGTTCCCATCTCTCTCTCTAACTTCTCTTTAAAACTCTTACCATGGAATTAATCTTCCACAATCCAAGACCACCCGATCCACACAATCAAGATGTTTAGATCTTACAATTGGTATCAAGAGCCATGGTTAGGTTCGATTGATTGCATGTAGTTGGGTGTGATTCGGGTTGACCCGGTCGGGTTCGGGTCAACTCGGGTCGGGTCAACTCGGGTCAAGGCCCCTAAAAAATTACCCGAACCCGACCCTGTTTGAACTCGGGTCAACTCGGGTCGGGTCAATTCGGGTCTCGGGTCAACTCGGGTCGGGTCAATTCGGGTCGGGTCAACTCGGGTTTGGGGTCAACCCGAGTTTTTGCGTTGTAATTTGTTAGTTTTCTCGGGTCAATCGGGTTCGGGTCGGGTCAAGGCTCCTAAAAACATACCCGAACCCGACCTTGTTTAGAACTCGGGTCAATTCGGGTCAACCCGATTGACCCGAATATAAATTCGGGTCAATTCGGTTGACCCGAATTGACTCGGTCGCTCGGGTTCGGGTCGGTTCGGGTCGGTCGGCCGAATGACACCCCTAATTGCATGTACTTGGATTCGTGGTTTCCTGTTTTTTTTTTTTTCATGTTATTACTTTTGTTCAAACAGTAATTCAATCTGGTTATTTTATTCGAACAATATTACTTTTGGTTGATTGACTTCCATGTGATTACTTTTGTTCGAACAGTATTGCTATTGTTTTTATTTATTTTGTGGTCACTTAATCCCCACATTCAATCAGTCACACATCACATTTCACCATCTTCATCAATACTAAAAAACCCATCTCACAGTACAAAGACCATTTATCAAATCTCATAAGAACAAAGTCCATTGATGCAACGTATCCTTCTAACTTGAGATACTGAATACACGACTAAAGGGTTTGGCGGTGCGTGTGAGGTCTACGAGGCGCGCAAGATGGTTTTTCGGGGGTTTTGAATGTTAAGTTGCTCGGATCTGCTGACGGTATCTCTTGTTTCTTCGTTTTTGATGAATCGAATGATTTCGATGAAGCTTCAATTAAGTTCATTTTGATTCTGTGCGTGTGTTTTGTGGTGGTTTTTGGTTCAAATTGATAAAAAGAAAACCTGCTCACGGATTTCTTTTGCTGGGTTTTTGGTTTTGAAGATATTTTGGTTCGAATTGTCGCTAAAGAAAAATCCTTGACTCGAATTTATTTGTAGTTAAATTTGTGAAAAGGTTTGCATCTTAGTGTTTAGGATTGGCTTGTGAACTTAGTTTTGTAGTTGGATTGGCTGTTGGATTAATCTTGTGAATGGTAATGTGAATTCGAGGTGGTGGTGCATTGTGTTCATTATTGCGATTTGCTCCTCTGAAAGGTGTTCTTGGTTGCGAGTTGTCTGCTGTAACTGTGTTCTTTGTTGTGAGTTGTATGTTATTTAGGATGAAGCAGTAGCGATTTGTGTATATCGTTGTTTGTGATTTGGCGTTTTACCTATAAAGGGGTAAAAGACAAAACTGGGTGAAAGTGACAGCTTTGACTGGTCAACTGTGATTTGACAAAGTTGCGATTTGTCTGAGTTGCGATTTGTCTAAGTTGCGATTTGTCTAAGTTTTGATTTGTCTAAGTTGTGATTTGTCTAAGTTACGATTTGCCAAAGTTGCGATTTGCCAAAGTTGCGATTTGACAAAGTTGCGTTTTGACAAAGCTGCGTTTTGACAAAGCTGCGTTCTGACAAAGCTGCGTTCTGACAAAGCTGCGTTTTGACGAAGTTGCGATTTGACAAAGTTGCGATTTGACAAAGTTGCAATTTGACAAAGTTGCGATTTGACAAGTTGCGATTTGACTAGTTGCGATTTGACCAGTTGCGATTTGACGTTGCGAGTTGATACTTGCGATTTGACGTATTGCAATTTGGTTAGTTGCGATTTAACTTATTGCGATTTGACTTGATGCGACTTGACAAATTGTGACTTGACAAATTGCGATTTGATCAGTTGAGGCTTTACCAAAGTTGACTTGCTGAGTTGTGGATTTGGCAGCGCTGTCCTATAGGTGTCCACGATTTGAGTGAGCCTGCAATTTGATCTTTGCGATTCGAGTTACAGTTGACAAATTACGAGTTGATTAATTGCGATTTGTCAAGTTGCGTTTTGACTCGTTGCGATTTGACGAATTGCGATTTGACCAGGTGTGATTTGACGTTGCAAGTTGACACTTGCGATTTGACTTATTGCAATTTAGTTGATTGCGATTTGACTTGTTGCGATTTGACAAAACTGTAACTTGACTTGTTGCGATTTGATCAAGTTGAGATTTGACTTCTTTAACTTGAATTTTGAAGATCAGTATTGCAGTTCACTCTTGGGTATTCTGGTTGATTTCACGATTTCTCTTGTAGATTTTAGAAAATCCCGCGAAAGATTCGATTTCTCAGTTTAAATCTCAAGAATGGTAAAATCCAGTCAAATCAATTTTTGGACAAGTAGGCGGGACATGGATTTTGACATAATAAAACTTACGGGGTTTGACTATTTTTTGGACAAGTAGCGGGACATGGATTTGGACAAGTAGGCGGGGCAGGAATTGGGAAATTATGGTAACTTGGTTGGTTTGTTAATTCACGGTTTGGTGTACTTAGTGTCTCAAACATCTCGGGGTTGGATGGATGCATGATGTTTGATGACCCTTGCTCGAACGTATTTCTGGTGATTAGACTTGGAAGTTCAAGAAGTGGATATATACAATAAAGGATGGAAGGTTGAGTATATATCACTACCTATATTTAAAGGAGTTACGTTGTTGTGCTCAATATAGGTTCTAGATCACAAATTAAGTGCAAGTATAAGTCGCGGACTTGTCCTTTATCAAGCTTCATCAAAAGATTGTTGTTTCTCAAGCTTCTAATGGGATTGTAGTACAAGGTCTTCTCAAGAGGTGGTCAGACTTAAAGACACAAGGTGGATTGTTTAGAGACGTGTTTTAACCTTTTACTCACTCTAAAGTTAAACACATCTCATCAAGCGGTTTTGGCATATTACGAGCTTCAGTGAATTTTTTAATCTGCTAAACCATTGATGAAGAGACAGAACAAAGGGTTACTACAAGAGAGTCTTAATCACCATCGTCGTTGCAATAGTTTTAGTTGCCTCTTTCCATGTATCTGTATTGTGCTTGTCAAATTCACAAACATCACGGACTCTCAGCTTTGGCAAAAAGGTCATTTCATGCCCTTTTTGAGGGGGAGAATTAGCGCGTGGTTCCTAGCGGTTCCGTCTCCAGCGGTGTGAATCTTAGCGGTTCCAGTTTCAGTGGTTTAGCTTTCAGCGGTTTGGCTCTTAGCGAATTGCCTAAGATTTCAGCGGTTTGATACTTACTGTTGTGCAGTTTGTTCTTGAATTTATTTCTCGGTTAAATCTCAAGAACTGTAAAATCCTGTATACAGTATGACAACTATTCCATGCACTGTATCTAATAACATCCAAGCAGCTGGGTCAGACAGCTATGCTTGATAGGACTGACTATGAGTCACGGGCACTGCTAAGAAATAGCGCATGTTTCTTCTCTCTTTGGCTAGTCAACCGCTCAAGATGATCACGAAGGTCATTCTGATATTCCGTAATTGAAATTGAAGTTGAATTTCACGAAGGTGTCTACCTACTTTATCTTGAAATCGGGGATGGTTGGATGCATGATTTCAATGATAACTTGCTCGTGCGTAAAATGTAAGTTGAAGACTTGGGTTATCTAGTTTCTAGAAGTCGGGGTGGATGGTTGAAGACCTGGTTAACTATCACTTAAAGGAGCTACATTATAGTACTCAGTTTCACACGTAGAAGACGTTATGGATAATCGCAAGAGGTGATGAAAGTCTCATACTTTGTCAAGTGATGCGTGGTTTTGCGACCTTACAACAGGTTTTACCTCTCAAGGGATCTCGAGAGGCTTGCAATCCCCACCAGGCAGTGTACCTGACCGATGTAGTATAGTGAAGTGGCAAGTACCGGGGGATTGATCGTTCTTCATAGGGAATAGTGTTCGTTAGGTATGAAAAACTACTCTAATTAGGTCTAAGGGTGAGGGAAGGTTCTTTTTGTATTTTTATATTTTAATGAAAGCAAGTAAAATCTCGGGTTTGAAGGAGTGGGCGGAATTAGTTGCTAGTCAACTAAAACAAATAACTACAAATGCAAATAAAATAAAATAACTGAAAATGAAAGGGTTGTGAAACTTATGTGGAGAGAAATGTATTTACTTAGATTTCCTTACTCCCTAACTATCTTTTACCGGTTGATTAGTGTGTATTAATTGCGTGGATGACGGGTGTATTCCTTAATACCAATCGTGGGGTGGCGTACGTACTTCCCCAACTCTTCAAGCTCCTACTTCACTCCTATGTCGAGCCAGCTAAGAAGCTCCTAACATGGGATCACTAGAATTCGCTCATGCATTAAATACAACCATATAAACCTAGTACGCATTGGTTCATGTTTCTTAAGACGTTCAAGCAAATTACCGTATAGGAGGTTAGCCAGTTTTCTTAAGCCTAACATCGATAAACAATCATCCAATACAATTAATAACACACTAACAACTAATAATCAATAGTTAGGTTTCATTAGATCTAAGCAAACACAAGATAAATCTAGCCTAGCATGTTAATCAAAAGACAAGAACAAGATATAATCAAACAACACATAGACATATTGATTGATTAAGTTATTACTTATCTTCAATTAAACATGGGAGATCCAAGGGTATAAAAACCCTTAAAAATGGCAGAAATTCGTCTTAGGGTTTCTCCTCACAAAGTTGCACACTTATGACAAAAAATTGCAAAACTATATATAGAGTTTAAGGGCTGACGGCGTCACGTTGTAGATCTTGACGCCGTCACCTCGCCGTGTCTAGGGTTCCCGGATGGCCTTCCTGACGCCGTCCCTCTTTAGTCCTCCAAAATCCGCTCTGGCTTATCAAAGGTTGACGCCGTCAGAATAGAGCTTGACGCCGTCTCTCTTTGACTTAAACCGTGACGACCTTGATCACTTCAAAGGGTGACGCCGTCAGACTTCCTTTGTAAAACTCCCTGGCTTATCATGTGTATTTTTCATATCCACCTCTTTTGCCAAGCCATGACGCCGTCAAGAGCAAGTCTTGACGCCGTCAAAGGTACTTTTCCAGCCGATTTTGAGACTTTGTCGTTTTCTTCACTTTTATGCTCCAAAAACGTCCAAAATGCTTCCTTTTCCAGATTTCTTCTCCAAAGTACCTAAAATGACAAAAGGAACGATTTAGGGCAATATTTGATCAAATAAATACGATTTAGGGCTTAAATGACCCCCTAAAAGCGGTACACTTTTCGCTTCATCAAATACCCTTACACTTGAGATTTGCTTGTCCTCAATCAAATGCGCTTTTATTCTAATCAAAATACAAGTTAGGGGTCATTTAATGCTAATATAAAAGTAATTACAACAAACAGTCGTTTCACTTTAATCATAATAAGCACGGAGATTACAAACTAGCACCTCACAAGTAGTGTTTAGATACTCACATCTCTCAGGTGTCATCAAAATAAATCTCATAAATGAAAACGGATAATATCTCTCACTACCTGTCATAGCAAATAGATTACCATAGGCTTGGGAAAGGATCGAAAACCTTCTCCACTAGGCGTAAGCACCTAAGATAAACTATCAAAGAGGGCTTTTAAATGGGTTATAACGTGAGGTGTAGGGATATGATAAACACGGTTTTGTTGGATAAGGGATATTTTACTGGTGGCGAGTTAAAGATCTTGATTAATTACATGTACAGTATGGCGTTGCTAAGCCCAGACTAGACTCGACTTAAGCTAAAAACAAAATAACAAAAACATAAAATAAACATAAAATGAAACGGGATGGTAGTCCGTATGTTTTTTTTCTACTTTTCTTTTCCTCATTTTTTTTTGTATTTTTCTTGATTTTTTCGATTTTTTTTTTCATACACTCTTGCCCTACCATCCAAAATAATACATCATAGGGGCGTTGCATTCCCCTTACACTTGAACTTTTACATTACTTTACAAATAACTATTCTAATGACTCGAATTAAGATAATCGAAACACTTGGAGTACTTTTAAAATATTTAGCACATATGGGGGTAATAATGTTGTTCTTCCCCATTACTCCATTACACTAGTACTTTACCCATGAGTCCCAATCGTCCCAAAACAATATGTACAAGGATATGACTCGACTTAGCAACCATGTAATCAATTAGATAATTAACATGGGGTTTAAACAAATGTTGTCACAATAATGCACTAAAAATGAGTGCATACAAGGTAGGCTAAGGCGATTTGGGTGTACATTTAAGTGGGGTGTAAACAAATTCTTCCTTTAAGTAAAATGCTTAAAGGTCGAAACGAAAAGATAGGCTCTGAGGGGTGTACTAGGGGTATCGTGTACTAAAAATGAGTACAACGCAAAGGGTGTGGGTGAATTACTTGACCAATGTAGCCAATGTAATTATAACAAAAACACAGGTGTAAAACAATGGGTTAATCCTAATGCCTCTTATCATGTAGTAAATCTAACTACACGAATGTAGTCTCACTTGTGGCCTCGGAATGGTCCTAACGCAAGTTCTAGAATCTAAGTGCTACCGGTACACACATCATAGCATAAATGCTTTTCCTACCAATTCTAGGGGCGAACCTCACATATTTGGGGGTGGAAAATTTTTTAGTGGTACGGTTTTTGTGCTAGTCATATAACTCCTATCCATGAGACGCTTATTAAAATCAAAGTTTCACTCCTATATGTTGTAAAACAATTTAAATTTGGCACTAAAATTGCCCTAACAGGTATTTATCTTAGTTTTATTACACATCTACCATCAAACAAACAAAAATCAAGCGTAATAGCATTCTCTAAAGTATCGTACTTTACCCCCCCTTACACTTAAGATGAACATTGTCCCCAATGTTCAAATAACAAGATGTAAAAGTAAATAAGGTAAAAGAATGAAATCAAATACTCCCTGATTCGTTTGGTGGATAAAGAGGTAACATGGTTAGATCTTCTTCCAAGGGAATGTAGAAGCTCCAAGACTAAAGCACCGCCAAAAGCTTGATTCCACATACATCTCCTTGTCCAAAATAACCTGTTAAACCTGAGAAAACAAACACGAAAACCTGCATAACATCGGCGGGATAAATTCTATATAAGGATATAATGCTTGTGGAATGATTATTTTGCAGATTCCTGGAGTTTATAAGTTAGAGATTTAATAAAAACTTTTTATGAAAACAAAACTTTCAAAAACTTCAGAAAATTAATACCTGACGCCGTCAGGTTGTAAAGCCTGACGCCGTCAGAAATGATCTGACAGAATTCTCATGTTAAGTTTCCGGAAAATTTCTGGAAAAACCTATACCTTACTTCCTGGAAATCCTGCAAAACATCATTATGACTCGATACAAGCATTTGACTCAAACAAATACGAATATGTATGTTAATTTAATATTATTACGATTCATGTTCATTTGTGTTCTAATAAACCGATTTGGATTTCCCTTACACTTAACTTTTGCAAAATACCTTTATATGTAGTTAAGACGAAGTTAAAAACAAGATAAAGCATTTTCACAATTTAGTTTTGAACATGAATCAATAATAATAAAAATTAAACACACATACGGAAGCAAATAAAATCAAACAAACAAATAAATCAATACACAAAGCAAATAAAGCTTGGGTTGCCTCCCAAGAAGCGCTTTTCTTTATTAACGAGTCTTGTAGCTAGACTCAAAGTCCTTTTACCCTATGTAAGTGAGTTCGTCATCGAGGACGTCTTTAGGGTTAAGCTTGGATTGAAGTTTCCTATTGGTCCGCTTAGTACAATATATCTTTTCAAACTTCTCTCCATCCGGGTCATACAATGTCATCTTAATATGCCATGACCCATCTCCATCTTTAGGTGGTTTGTCCCAATCCCACTTATGATCATCGTCCTCACAAGTCCACTTATTCATCCCTAGGTTAATTGGAAAAACTCCTAGGAAATCAATCATCCTCCTAAAAACTAGAGGGTCTTCAAATGGATCCAATTCGGTGTCCCTAGCCAAGAGTTGTTGTACCGTATGTGTTCGGTTCACAAAGTCCTCTTCTAGGTAAAATGGGCGTTGGGGTCCTATGAAGTCTCTATCGATCCAAGGTCCATATCTCGATGGTCTCCTATTTAATTCTAACCAATGGGGTGTTGGTTCATCACTAGTATCATAAGCATGTTTCTTCACATCATAGACTGACCAAGTATCACCTTCTCCTACCGCTATCTTAGATTCCTTACAATCAATCATAGCACTAGCGGTCGCCAAAAATTCTCTACCTATCAACAAGGGGCATGTAGGGTCGCTAACCATATCAAGGACGTGGAAATCGGCTAAAATGGTTAGTTTTCCTATGTGTACTAACACGTCCTTGACTACTCCAACGGGTAAGCAACACTTCCATCCGCTAAGCCTATTATCACCTCGGTTTCTTCAAGTTTTCCTAGTTTTATAGAGGTGTAGAGAGGTAACGGAAGTAGGTTAAGGCTTGATCCAAGATCGGCTAATGTGTCATAAGCCTCCGAATTACCGATCTTGCAAGGTAGAACAAATAAGCCCGGATCATCTAACTTCTTAGGTAGCTTGTTTTGAATGAAGGCGGTCCCTTTTTCGCCTAACTTGAGCTTCTTCTCATCCAACACATCAATAACCGGACTTTCAAGGTGGAGCTCCTTGAATTCATTGTCAAGGTTTTGAGTGGGAGGTGTTTCAACTATGTTGTTGACCAATTTGGATATCATAACTTCTTGGTCATTTTGAACGACTTGGGTTTGTTTGAAACACGTGCTCATGGAATTGACCGAATAATATTGTGGACAAGAACTAGGAGACAAAACTGACGAGATGGCGTTGACGTTTAGTTTCGGGTTCTTGACTGTGTTGCTAGGGAGTGCTCCCATTTCTCGGTCATTGAGGGCTTTCAACAAAGTGTCAATCTTATTGGTCATCTCGCTTTGTTTTTGTTTGAATTCGGATTCAAACTTGGCTAAACGAGCTTCTTGAGATGCCATAAATTGGGACATCAATCCTTCAAAGTTATTGGTACTACCATTGCTGGAAGGATTGTTGTTGAAAGTACGGTTCGAGGATGAACCGCTTGATTGAAAACGATTAGGTGGGTTGGACGGATTGGTTTGTTGTGCGTTTTGATTTTGTTTCCACCTAAGGTTTGGGTGATTTTTCCATGAGGGGTTGTATGAATCACCGTAGGGATTTGGCTCGGGTTTCAAAGTGTACCACTTGTCTCCCGCTCCGTTGGTACGCGAGGAGGCGTAGTCCGCAAAAGCTTGTTCGGGGAGTTCCATGCAATCACGAGTGTCGTGGGGACCACTACATAATTCACATGAAGAAGTGATTTTGTTCACTTGGCTTGAAGGTTTAGGAGCCTCGTAGGATTTCATAAGAAACTTGACTTGGTCTTCAAGTTCTATGATCCTACGGTCGAAAGTGCTTGAATTGTTCGAAGGCAAAGATATTGCCTTGACCGTTTTATTCAAATCACGGGGATCACTCCAACTTTCGTTGTCATAAAGAGCAAGATCTTCTAGGAGAGCCCATGATTGTTCCGCACTTAGATCACGTAGCTTACCACCGGCCGATTGGTCAATGGTTTGCCTCGTGGAGAGATTGATATGGTCATAGAAGATTTGGACTTGGAGCCAAAGTTCTATGCCATGGTGAGGGACTTTTTGGAGTAAGTCCATGAATCGAGTCCATGCCTCGTAGAGGGTTTCGCCTTGACGTTGTTGGAACATCAAGATATCATTCCTTAGCTTGGTAGTTCTTCCTGGTGGGAAAAACTGAGCGAGGAAACGAGTGGTGAGATCATCCCAAGAGGTGATGGATCCTGCGGGTAGGCGCTCTAGCCATTGACTAGCTTGGTCCCGCAGAGAGAATTGAAAGAGACGCAGTCGGGTCGTCTCTCGAGTGGCAACATCAAGGTCTATGAAGTCTACAATTTTGAGAAAGTCCTTGAGATGTTGGTTAGGATCTTCGGAACGAAGTCCATGGAATGCGCATCCGCTTTGCACCAACCGGATGGTGTCGGATCGCAAGGGAGTGACATTGGCTCCTTGAGTGAGCTCAATGGTGTTTCGATAGCCATGGTGGCTAGGACGGGAGTAGTCTCCTAAGGTACGGGCTCTAGGAGGTGGGTGTTGTTGTGGTGGTGGGTTGTTGGGATCGAGGATATTACCACCTTCCATGATGTCGGATGGTAATGGTTACGAACAAAGAAACGAAGAAAAAAGATAGACTAAAGAAAATCTAGAAAAATAAAAATAAAAATCTCACTAGAAAAGAATCTAGTGAGTAGACCTAATAAAATATAAAATTCAACCTAAACAATAACTATTCCCCGGCAGCGGCGCCAAAAACTTGATGCGTGGTTTTGCGACCTTACAACAGGTTTTACCTCTCAAGGGATCTCGAGAGGCTTGCAATCCCCACCAGGCAGTGTACCTGACCGATGTAGTATAGTGAAGTGGCAAGTACCAGAGGATTGATCGTTCTCCACAGGGAATAGTGTTCGTTAGGTATGAAAAACTACTCTAATTAGGTCTAAGGGTGAGGGAAGATTCTTTTTGTATTTTTATATTTTAATGAAAGCAAGTAAAATCTCAGGTTTGAAGGAGTGGGCGGAATTAGTTGCTAGTCAACTAACCCAAATAACTACAAATGCAAATAAAATAAAATAACTGAAAATGAAAGGGTTGTGAAACTTATGTGGAGAGAAATGTGTTTACTTAGATTTCCTTACTCCCTAACTATCTTTTACCGGTTGATTAGTGTGTATTAATTGCGTGGATGACGGGTGTATTCCTTAATACCAATCGTGGGGTGGCGTACGTACTTCCCCAATTCTACAAGCTCCTACTTCACTCCTATGTCGAGCCAGCTAAGAAGCTCCTAACATGGGATCACTAGAATTCGCTCATGCATTAAATACAACCATATAAACCTAGTACGCATTAGTTCATGTTTCTTAAGACGTTCAAGCAAATTACCGTATAGGAGGTTAGCCAGTTTTCTTAAGCCTAACATCGATAAACAATCATCCAATACAATTAATAACACACTAACAACTAATAATCAATAGTTAGGTTTCATTAGATCTAAGCAAACACAAGATAAATCTAGCCTAGCATGTTAATCAAAAGACAAGAACAAGATATAATCAAACAACACATAGACATATTGATTGATTAAGTTATTACTTATCTTCAATTAAACATGGGAGATCCAAGGGTATAAAAACCCTTAAAAATGGCAGAAATTCGTCTTAGGGTTTCTCCTCACAAAGTTGCACACTCATGACAAAAAATTGCAAAACTATATATAGAGTTTAAGGGCTGACGGTGTCACGTTGTAGATCTTGACGCCGTCACCTCGCCGTGTCTAGGGTTCCCGGATGGCCTTCCTGACGCCGTCCCTCTTTAGTCCTCCAAAATCCGCTCTGGCTTATCAAAGGTTGACGCCGTCAGAATAGAGCTTGACGCTGTCTCTCTTTGACTTAAACCGTGACGACCTTGATCATTTCAAAGGGTGACGCCGTCAGACTTCCTTTGTAAAACTCCCTGGCTTATCATGTGTATTTTTCATATCCACCTCTTTTGCCAAGCCATGACGCCGTCAAGAGCAAGTCTTGACGCCGTCAAAGGTACTTTTCCAGCCGATTTTGAGACTTTGTCGTTTTCTTCACTTTTATGCTCCAAAAACGTCCAAAATGCTTCCTTTTCCAGATTTCTTCTCCAAAGTACCTAAAATGACAAAAGGAACGATTTAGGGCAATATTTGATCAAATAAATACGATTTAGGGCTTAAATGACCCCCTAAAAGCGGTACACTTTTCGCTTCATCATCAGGATAACATTAAGTACTTAGAGATTTAACACCGTTCTTCCAACAACAATGCAAGCTTAGGTAACAAATTTGAGTAATTCTACTTCGTTTGCAATATTGGTATATCGGGTTTCCTTCATCAAGTGATCACAAATTGTTGTCTGTGTACGAGGTTGGTTAGTTGGACAAAGGTGTTAAAAGTTGTGATGTGATCTGTAATTCTCACGAGATATTCTTAACCCAAACTGATATTCACCAAGGTCAAATCAGTCATGCCACACTTAATTTGTTACTATCTCACGGTTTCTTCTTGGTTTTGTAAAATCCCGCGAAAGAACTTATTTCTCGGTTTAAATCATAGATTTGTAAAATCCCGTGATGATGGGTTATGCGCTCTTGACCGTGATCGGGTTAAAACCATTATCAAAGTTCAGTTAAATCATCATAAAGGGCTAGATTTGGGCATTAACCACAAGACGTGACTACGGCGTTATTTCATTATTATTTATTAGAGACTAAAGTGAAATTTCATGGGTGCGTATACTTAGTATCTGAAGATATCGGGGAGGTTGGATGAAGATTCTTCAAGATCCTTGTTCAAGCTTTCAAAGTTTACAATAACGAGGACTTGGATATCTAGTTATTTTTTCTTTTTCTCTATTACAAAATAACTATCACTTTAAGGAGTTACGTTGTAGTGCTCAGTGTCACACGAAGTTGTGGATATCCAAGAGGTGATGTACGTCTTATACTTGATGGTTGGTTGGTTGAAGAGTATAGAGTACTTAGGGATTCAATGTTGCACGAAGTCTCTACACCGCTCTTAGTCACACATTAGTGCAAGCTTAAGTCACAAGTTTGGGTTATGTTACTTCAGTCTCAAGTTCATCATATTGGGTTTTCTCCATCAGTAGTCACGACATCAAGCCGACAGTATGATAATGGGGTTGGTATTGAGTTAGATGAGAGAAGTAGAAAAGAGAGAGAAGACGTCTGTTCAAATCAGTTCAGGCCTCGCTCTTCATCGACAATGGCGTCTCCTGACATCTCTTCAGGCCCCGTTCATCAAAGAAAAGAAAGGTGTACGCTTCAGTGCGCTTTATCTTTGGAAGAAGAGAAATCTTCTTATTTATGGCCATTCTCATCAACAAGTTTCATGCTCTTTTCGTGCTCTTTAAGTCTTCAAGTGGATTGACGCATATTGAAGTATACTCTTATTCACTTATTCAACCAAAAATTGCAGTTGACAGGCATATGCAATTTTTTAGGGGGGGAAAGGGTGAATAAACAACATGTCAGTCTTCAAGAACCGTCAAGTGGAGCTGCTTACCGTTGATGGTATTCATATTCACTCATTCAATCATCAAAATTTGCAGTTGGCAGGCATATGCAATTTTTAAGGGGGGAAAAGGGTGAATAATCTACATGTTGTTTGATGATTGAGAAATTGTCATACGACTCCTGAATACGTCAGTTCAGGAGTCGTGCAAACCATGTTTCTCCAACACTACATCTTCCTCCGTCTATCAAGGTGTTGAAGAACATGGTCATGGAATGCTAATCGTCATCTTCTCACGGGCTGATATAATCAGTGATAAAGGGCTTCTAGTCAATGCTTCATGTACATGTCATTATGCTTCATGTACACATCATTATGATGATTCCGATTAATCGTAACCATCAGGGGAGAGGAATGTGTACACCAAGGATGCACAACAGGTTCACGTGATCGGGCTTAATATCTCACGATACAAATTATAGATGATCAGTGGTTCAACTTGTTACCTTGGTATTATCGTTTCACTTTTACGTTATGGGCTGATTAATCGTAACCATCAGGGGAGAGAGAATGTGTACATCAAGGACGCACAACAGGTTCACGTGATCGGGCTTAATATCTCAGGATACATATTATAGATGATCAGTGGTTCAACTTGTTACTTTGGTGTTATCATCTCATGTGTACGTTGCGGGCTGATGGGTTATATGTAAGGTTACTGGAAGGCATTTGGTGAGATGAAGATGATTGGTATTCTGTTCCCCCAAATGGACAATCTTGAAGAAGGTCGAGTCTTCGGTCTAGTCTACATTCTCCGCTGTGGGTTAGAAGACTAAAGACGGCATGCATTTGGTTATCAAAAGACTTCTTCATATTATGGGCGTTCATCCAAAGTCTTCTCTCTATTATGGGTGTTCATGAGAAAGGTTTTCAGATTGGGGGAGAGCACTAATTAGGGGAGAGTGAAAAGCCAGAATTAATCCCTAATTAAATGTGCTCACATTGCTTTTCAGCAAGTCAAGTGATGGCAGCGGAGAAGATTCAGGAAGCTGAGGAGTAATGGTTTTGCTTCGTATCCTTGTATATATTTCCTTCATACATTTTTTGTTCATATCTTATACCATTTTGTATATAGATATATAGAAAACCTGCAATTTGTATATAGAGAAACTTAAAACCAGAAAAACCATAAAAATTAGAAAATAGAAAATACCAAAAATAGTTTCACCTAGGCATGTCTTCTGTTTATCGATAACATTTACGGTCTTAGAAATGTCATTCAATAATGACACAGGACTTTAAATGAAGCTCGAGCAGAAGTTAAAATGGATTGTTAAAACATGTCTAAATGGCATGCTATTACTTCAGATAGCAACCCGCGCTTCTAAATGAGGAAAGCACGTCGCCAAAAAGACGAGTGTTCCTCCAACTGGGTGATGTTCACCTGGGCATGGATTACTTTATATCTATGTTTCTTCGATCTGATGTACATTTCAGTGCATCATTTCTTGAAAAAGAAGAGAAATCTTATTTGTATGCAAATAGTTTTCATTCTATGATTCTTCTAAAAATTATTTGTGAGACACTTGGTGGTTATGTGTTGCTTGAAATTCTTTTATACTTGGATTGTGCATAAAATTTGTCACTCAATCAACGACTACAAATCTTTAACTAGAATACGGGTCATTGATTGAGGGGGAGAGTGAATTCAAATTTTATATCATCAAACGGGTTTCTTGATTAATTCATAATTCTTAGAAAAGGTTTTGTAGTTAATGGGGCATTAGTTGAAGAGGAAATTGCTAAAATATATATCAAATGGCCAAATGTGTTAGTTGCTAGAAAGTTTAGGACATTATGTGCAATTTGCTTATAGTATCCTAGCTTCATATAACTAGAAGGTTCATTTGTATCACTTTGGAATCCTCGTTTAATCCCCTAGATACATTAAAAACTCAAAATCTGAAAGAAGTTAGTAAACCCGATGTGTTTGATGTTCTTGAATACTCCACTGGCATTTATATGATCTGAATGAATGAGTTTCAAATGTTGTTTGACTTTTGTTAGTTGATTGCTGCTTAATTGTTGTTGATATTGTGCATATGTTCTCAGGATTCGCTTAGGTATATAGCTATCATGATAGAATCATGTTCCTAAGATCCTGAGTTGAATATTGAAATATGTGTGAATTGCCATGTTCATGATTGCTGATTGCTCTTCATGCTAGATAGTGGTTTGAGGTATTTCCTGATTGTGGTTTGATTATGTGATGAACTTGGTATTATAATGTGGCAGGCTGCTATGTGGTAGCTATTAAGGAATAGTGTATCTGTATGTATGTATATCTGTGTTGATATTCTTATGCAGATTCCATAGCCAATATGAATGTGCCAGTTCCAGCTCTAACCATCTGATCAGAGGTTCAAACTCTATTGATTGGCTCGGAATTCACCACGACAACAACATCGGCAACAACAACAACAACAACAACAACAACAACAACACTATCATCACCACCACCACCCTCAGTGAAACAAAGCAATATTTATTCTGATCTCGCCAAGTGGGGATCTACAATACTTGGACGTTCTTGTTGGTGGATGGATAATTGATGTTGAACAATGACTCCCTCAGAGAAGCGGATGATCACATCATCTGCGCAAAAAGGTCAATATCATTCGTGTCATAAAAAATCACTTTGTGCAAAATAAGCAGTGAATCTCCCTCTTAGATTAAGGGGGAGCATAGTATGTTCCATTATCAGAAAACATTAAATCGGACACATTTTCTCCCACATTTTCTAACTTATTTAAATCAATTGGGATCACAAATCTCAAATGGTTTGAAATTTTTGATCGGGGGAGAGAATGTGATTTAAATATGAAATCTGATAAAATGTGATGTTTGGACATAAATGTAAGCTCTCCCATATGTGCTAAACTCTTTCGTATATCGATGCACATATTGAGGGGGAGCAAATGGACAAAAGGATTTGGCATCTTATGTGAGCAAGGCTCAGACTTCACCAATGAATTGACGAAACACAAACTGTCATTAATTGAAAGGATGCGTCCTGGTCGGGTAATAATTTCAAGCTGGTCTAACCAGTGATGTAAGCGTGTCTCGAAGAGGACGTATCTGAGTAGAGTGTACCGTTTCGAGAAACTTTCTATGGACTTGACCAGGCCGGGTAATAATTTCAAGCTAGTCTAACTAGTGATGTAAGCGTGTCTCGAATCGGTCATGTTCAATGAAAGTGGATCAATTCAAAAAGTGCAATATCTACCCAACATGTGCAAATTTTAATTTAAAACATATGGGCACATGTTAAGGGGGAGAATTTGAAAAATATAAAACTCTCAAAGTGTTAGCAAAATGTGTTTCATAATCATGAACACTTTGAGAGATTTTTCAAAGATTTGGTAAATGGCAACATAGGATAGTGATGAAGTTATAAGGTGGCTAAGGTTAGGAAAACCGTCCTATGATCCGCCAGAGCCGGAGGGATCTACCCAAGGACAATACCAAATAGTTAGTATTAGAAAGTCCTTAGGTATGATATGAAAAAAGGAGTAATATGAGAAAGGAGAAAGAAGGGGTTGAAGAATTAAAAAGAAATGAAATGAGAAAGGGTGAAAAGAAATAGCCCTCCGATTATTCAACCTTAGGGCAGAAACCGGGTTTAATACATATGCTACTGGTTGTTACCAAAGTAACACCAGTATTGAAGACAAGACGTCATGGACCCAGTGACGCACTGCACTAAACCTTCTAAACCACTCAAGTTCTCTTAAAAGGACTTGTTTCATTCTCACGGGGAACCCTGCATAATCTATCGACCGCTCATTACGAGTTATGTTGATATTGAAACAGGAGACACCGCTCCAGTCTCCGACAACCAAAATGCACTCATCAAGTCTAGAGCCACGAGATGCATCATAAGATCTCATAGGAACACATGTTACTTCTACACTGGTTGTTCAACATTAAGGACACCAGTTGTAAACTTATGAGTCCTACGCAGATCTTAGCAATCTGCCAGAACATTTATGAGGGAATTTACAAATGTAATTCTCAGTGATTGAATGAAAATTCCTGCCAGGGTCAACATCAAGCAGCCCTAAAAGCAGGTCACTTCGGTAATTCCTTATGGATTACGCTTAGTGGTCGCGGCGGTTTCAAACGGTCTACAGTCGTGGAGTGATCTCCAGTGACTCACCTAATCGTTGATTTGCTACGGTAAATCTTTAAAGCCCTCTGTGGGTTTCCGATTTAGGAACGGCCTTGGTAAGGATTAGAAAAAGTTTTCACACTATGCTGTTAACAATCTCGAAGTCTAAACCTGTAAGTACCGGATGTTTTATTGCTAACTGTCGTATGCAGGAACACCTGGCGGTTGTAGCTGATTGCTGTTGCAGCTGATTGAGGTTGTAGCAGATTGCTGTTGCAGCTGATAGTGGTTGTAGCTGGTTGCTGAACAAGATACCAATCCATCACCACATGCTCACACTACATCATCAAAGAAATCATGATATCTAAAAGACCTTCAACACTGATTCCGCAACTCTGAGGCTGAAAATCATGATCCAGAAAAGTGTGAGCATGTCGACTCAAAGATTAACACATCACATGGAGACATACTACTGAAAGATGACTTGGAGACAAATGTTGGATGATAAACTTGAAGAATACTCAAAGATCATCTAAGACAACCGATCAATCATCAAAAGATTACTGCTGAAGTCTCAAAGATCAATGAATTTGAAGAATCAAAGACTACGAGCTACGAAGTCAATCACACATGATAGAATGCTAGAATTCATAATATTATTTCCGGGGTGACCTCCCTTAAGGGGAGATTGTTAGGAATATAAATATTCATGTGAAGACTCGGTCACCCCGAGTATCTATTTAGCATTTATGTAGCTCGTAGGCTTATTAGTATTATTATTATTACTTTAGTTTTTAGTAAGATTAGTGTAGCTATATTAAGTATTTGTGGAGTTGGGTCGGGTCTTTACCCACTGTCAGCTCACTCCACAGCCTACTAGGGGCACCATATGTTAGTAACTATATAAGACCCCTTCCCATGTGTGGGAAGGGTTGGAAATCTTGTAACATTTCACACATTCAATCTAATCTTCCATACTTTCTCTCAACGTTCCCATCTCTCTCTCTAACTTCTCTCTAAAACTCTTACCATGGAATTAATCTTCCACAATCCAAGACCACCCGATCCACACAATCAAGATGTTTAGATCTTACAAAGTCCATAGACTATTCTTTTAATTAAACAATGACATTTTTACAAAAATAATAATACACGAATGACCATCACTTTTTATAAAAGCTAACAATCTCCCCCTAAGCGATGGTCATTCAAATGACGCTCCTTGTGATTAGGTCTTTCATCTTCATTGTCTTGAGCTTTGTATGTCGTTGTAGAATAGTCTTGATTCTTCTGTTCCTTCATGCTTTGTGATCTTCAAAGTAATCGTCTTTCGGTTCTTCTTGCCTTTGATCAACATCTTCTACATATTGCATTGTCGTCTCTTCCATCATACTAATACTTCTTGATGCTACTTTGATCTTCATACTTATGTCGTCCTCACTTGATACATGAACTTGTTCTTGGCATCTTGATTAGCTTCTTGACTTTGTCGTAACACTTTGTCTTTAACTTGATCTTTTTGTCTTGAACTTTTTCACTTGAGCTTTGTTGAGGATGATCTTCATAAGTATGAGTATGAGGAGATTTGGATGTTGACATTTATGATGATGGTAAATGGACTTTCCTCAGTACCTGCATAAAATAGTTAGCAGTAAATCGTCCAGCGCTTACAGGTTCGGACTTCGAGATCGTTAATAGCATAGTGTGAAAACTTTCTCTAATCTTTACCAAGGCCTTTGTGAGCCGCTGAAGTATATTTGGGTATCACTTCACGACTGTAAACCGTTTGAAGCACGTAACCATCATGATATATGGCAAGATCCATATAAGGCAAGATCTACGGATCTCATTTAGACTCTTTTACACCTTGTTTCCTTTTTGGCGAACACAGGTGCATTATATTGGAAGTGTTCCTAAGAGATCTTTTAATGAATCTCATGGCTCTAGACTCGATAATGTGCGTTTTGGTTTTAGTAGTCGAAGGCATGGAGCAGAGTGCCAGCTTTTCAATATCAACACATCTCGGAGTGAGAGGCCGATAGATTATGTAGTGTTCTCCGTAAGAATGAAACAAATATATTTTAAGAGATATCTGAGTGGCTAGGAGGGGTGGTGCAGTGCGTCACTGGGTCAATGACGTCTTGTCTTCAATATCAGTATCAACTTTGTGAATACCGATAGCAGATGTATTGACCCGGTTTCTGCCCTAAGTTTTCATGGAGGGCTATTTCTTTTCACCCTTTCATTAAACTTTTCTTTTTCATACTTCAACACCTTCTTTCTCCTTTCTCATTTTACTCCTTTTTTCAATCTTACCTAAGGACTTCTAGATCTAATCTATTGGAATTATCCTTGGGTAGATCCCTCCGGCTCTGGCGGATCATTGGACATAACCTAACCATAATCACCTTATTACTCCATGATTATCCTAGATTTATAGATCACTTGCCATAAAACCTTTTGTGAAAATCTCTCAAAGTGTTTATGATTAAAACAGATTTTGTTAACACTTTGAGAGTTTTGAATTTTCTGAAATACTCCCCCTACACATGTGCTTATGCATTTTTAAGATAAGTTTGCACATGGTGGGTAGAGTTTGCACATTTGAAATGATCGATTTTTCAGTGAACATGACCATTGTGAGACACGTTTACATCACTACTTAGACTAGCTTGAAATTATTGCCCGTCCTGGTCATATTCAAAGATAATCTCTTGAATTGGTACATTCTACTCGGACAAGTCCTTTGCGAGACACGTTTACATCACTGGATAAACCAGCTTGAAATTATTACCTATCCCGGACATGTCCTTTCAATAAACGACATTTAACTTTCGTCAATTCGAGGGTTAATTCTGAGTCAAGCTTTTTGGAGATTCAATCCACGATCTTTAAACATTTTTTATCACATTTTAATCACGTCTTCTCCCCCTCAAAAATAGCATATCGTGATATTTTTTATATCAATTGATTAAAATAAACGCTTTTTGGAGAGATAGATGGATTTGTTTTAGCATGAATTTGGAACATTTTGTTTTTAATTTTTATACTCCCCCTTAAATAAAGCATGTTTTATCGGGTTTGGAGGGAGTTATCTTGAGCACAGAATTTTGAGAAAGATTTTGAAAAATCTTGATCATGTGCTTAGGATTCTTTATTTTGTCTTTGAAAATACGAGTTCTGATCTGATATAATCAGAATTCCTCATTGTAGCTCGAGTTTCGTACTGAAGTATATGAAAGCCATAGTGAAGAAATTTTAAGAAACGACATGTTTTAGAAAACGTTTAAATGAACTCTCGCTCAAGCATCTGTACATGTCCGTATCATTGTTGAATGACATTTCTAGATACGTACAGAATATCGATTATACGAGAGACATGTCGTGAGAAGAATATTTTTTTTTTTTTATGATTTTATATTGTATTTGTATCTTTGAAAATTTTCTATTTTTATATTTTGTTTTTGTTGGTTTTCAAATTTTGTATTTTGCTTTTGTTGGTTTTTCAAATTTTGTATTTTGTTTTTTCAAAAATATTTATAGCGAAGCTATTTTGAAAATATTTTCAAGAAGATTCGAGAAGACGTTCTAGCTCCTCAAGAGTTAGGCTTCGCATGCCAATTCATCGAACTAAATCGTCAAACTTTCTTTTGTACAGGGCTTTAGTAAATAGATCTGCGAGTTGGTATTCAGTCTTCACGAAAAATAATTCAACAGTACCATTTTCTACATATTCCTTGATGAAGTGATAGCGGACTCTAATATGCTTGGTCTTCGAGTGTTGTACTGGATTGCACGAGATGGCTATGGCACTTTTCGAATCACAATACATAGGTATTATGTCGAATGTAAAGCCATAATCTGTGAGTTGTGTCCTCATCCATAGAACTTGGGCACAACACGCAGATAGAGACACATACTCGGCTTCTGCGGTTGATAATGCAGTACAATCTTGTTTCCTTGATGACTAGCCTACTAGCTTTTCACCCAAAAATTGTGCTCCACCTGATGTACTTTTTGCAGTAACTTGGCAACCTGCATGGTCCGCATCTGAAAATGCCATTAGTTTAAACTCGGAATCCTTCGGATACCAAAGTCCCATGTTAATGGTTCTTCGTAGGTACCGAAAGATCCGTTTAACCTCTTGGAGGTGAAGTTCGGTAGGCCTTGCCTGAAACCGTGCTAAATAGCAAAATGAATATCGGGTCGACTAGCAGTAAGATACATGAGAGAACCAATCATGCTCCGATATTTCTTTGGATCGATGGGTTTCCCATATAAATCAGTGCCTAGTTTTGGTGAAGTGACCATTGGAGTACCAACAGAGTCACAATTTTCCATACCATGTTTTTTCAAAATCTCAATTGTATATTTAGCTTGATTTATAAAAATACCACGAGGGGATTGATGTATTTGTAAACCAAGAAAGAATTTTAGTTCCCCTATCATGGACATTTCAAATTTGCTTTTCACAAGATTTTCAAAATGTTTTGAATGTTTCGGATTAGTGGACCCAAAAATAATGTCGTCCACGTAAATCTGAACAATCAAAATATCATCTTTGAATTTTCTTGTAAACAAGGTAGGATCAACTATTCCTTTGGTGAAATTGTTTTGGGGCAGGAAAGATGATAGTTCGTCATACCACGCCCTTGGAGCTTGTTTTAAACCATAGATGGCTTTCTTTAGCTTGTAGACGTAGTCTGGATGGTCTTTGTCAACGAATCCGTCTGGCTGACTCACATACACTTCTTCTTTCAGAGTTCCATTCAAGAAAGCCGTCTTGATGTCCATCTGATAGATTGTGATGTTTTTGTATATGCTAAGAATATCCTAACCGCCTCAAGTCTTGCTACTGGCGCGAATGACTCTTCGAAATCTATCCCTTCTTCCTGTCTGAATCCTTTAGCCACTAGAAGAGCTTTGTTGCGAATGACAGTCATTTCTTCATCCTTTTTGTTTTTCCATAACCACTTAAGATTAATGACAAGTTTGTCAATTGGTCTTGGAACTAATTCCCAAGTGTCATGTAATTGGTATTGGAGAAGTTCTTCCTGCATCTTTTCTATCCATGCATTGTCTGCCATCGCCTCCCGAATGTTCTTTGGTTCTTTTAAGCTGACTGGGCAAACGTATATCCACATATCAGGGTCGGTGGTGAGTTGTTTTCTCATCTGAACTGGCCGTGAAGGTTCACCAATTACTTGTTCTATTGGATGGTCTTTAGTCCATTGTAGTGTAGAAGGGTACCTTGGGTTTAACGTATGTGTGTTAGATGGTTCTTGTAACCTTGAAGATGATTCAGCTGAGTCTGTTGCAAACGGGTTTTCAAATACTTCTTCTTCTAACACAGCATCGTTTTGATTTGTTGGTTCTTCTTGAAGTGGTGTTTTGTGGTTTTGCTCATCAATCCTTGGTAGAACAATTTCAATTACTGGAGTTGCTGGAGTAGATGTTGATGACGTGGAGGGAGTTGGTGCGTCAGCTTCGATTGTTGTTGATGCATCTTGTGGTGGTGGTGGTGGTTGAACGTTTTGAGCGGGTGCAGTGGAACGTTGTTGTGATGCATCGGTCGAAGTTCCACCATAGTATTCATCAAACATAAACTCGAAGAAATTTTCCAGTTCTTGATTTGTCGGTTTTTCACTGTTAGTTGACTTAGCTCCTGGAGGTACGAGTCCTGAACTAATATGTCCAGAAGTCTTAACGTTTGGTGCGGGTCCTAATCTGGTATGATTAGAAGCCATCGAGTTAAGCGTGGGTTCTAGAGTGAGTCTCTTAGAAGCCATCTGTGAAATCTCGTCAAACTTCGCATTCATCATCTCCATTATCCTTTTAGTCCTTCTGTTATACACCCTGAATGCCCTCGAGTTTTCTGAGTATCCAATGAAGATTCCAATATCACCCTTAGCTTTCAGCTTCCCCAGATCTTCTTTGTCGTTCGTTGGATAGCACAAAGCGTCAAATACATGAAGGTAAGAGATGTCGGGTTTTCTATTGTTCACTAGCTCATATGGGGTTTTATTCAATCTTGGATGGATTAGGGAACGGTTCTGAGTGAAACAAGCAGTGGCAACAGCATCAGCCCATAAGAATAACGGTGCACTAGAATAAATCAGCATCGTGCGAGCAGCTTCCACAAGAGTTTGATTTCTTCTTTCAACTACCCCGTTCTGCTGTGGAGTTCTAACAACAGATGTCTGGTGTGTGATTCCAGTATCTTCGAAGTAAGTTCTTAACTCCTGATTAGTAAATTCTGTGCCATTGTCTGTTCTTACAATCCTTACTGGAGCTTGAAGTAGAACTTGAATTCGCTTCAGAAAGGTGATGATGATGCCTGGTGCTTCATCTTTTGATCTCAGAAACTTTACCCATGTATACCTTGAATAGTCATCGACGATAACAAGAATATACTTCTTCCCATTAATGCTTTCAACTCTCATTGGGCCACATAAGTCCATGTGCAACATATGCAACTTATCTACCGAACTGGGTACGGTTTTAGGTTTATATGTTGCCCTTTTGCTTTTTCCTTGTTCGCAGGATGAACATAAGTGATCCTTGGTGTATTTGAACTTAGGAAGTCCGTTGATGATGTTGTCTTTAGCTAGCTTGTTGATGGTGTCGAAATTGAGATGGGATAACCTTCTATGCCACAACCAGGACTTTGTTTCGCATGCTCTTGTCATAAGACGAATTGGTGATGAAGAGGCCATTTGGTTGATGTCGATAGCATATAGATTGGTGCCACGATTCCCAGTTAAGAGATCATCTCCAACCAAATTTCTAACGAAGCAGGTATTTCTCCTAAACGCAACCTCTAAATCTGCATCGCAAAACTACCCAACTGAAAACAAATTGTGTCCCAACCCTTCGACGTAGTAAACTCGTGTGATTAAGTAGTTCCCAAACTGAAGATCTCCATAACACAGAATAGCTACTACATGATCATTTCCAAAGCGTACAGTGCCCATGAATTTCCAGACGAAATTGATCAGCAGCTTTAGATTCCCGGTCATGTGCTTGGAGCAACCCGAGTCGACGATCCAAAGACATATTTCGATAACCTGCAAAGAACAGAGGAGTTTGTATTTGGAAACCGTTTGACATTTGGTTCCATGGGGTTAGGGGTAACAAACGAATCACACTCATAGAAAGTTTCTACTGGTTCACTATGGACAATTGTCAATTTGCCATTCTCGAGTGTAAACTTTCTACCCGTTGGTTTCCATGCACATAACTTAAGATAGTTCCTAGGCAATAGGCAACTAGTGGTTGACCTAGATGCTACAATTAGTCATTTTATGTATCTAGATCTAGCACTAGTTCCCTTTGGAACTTCCTTCTGTTCAAGCATATCATTCACATTCACATTCTTAGAAACATAATCATCACAATCATCATAAGATAAAGATTTCTTGCACATTAAACAAACAGAGTCATTACATGCACTAGAAACAGTACTTTTAACATTACATCCAGATGACATATGTTTCTTATTATTAGAAAGCCATAAACTCCTAGGGTGTTCTTCTACTTCTTCATTTTTATTCTGGCATCTACTCTCAGAGGCAGGTGAGACTCTATTGTTCCTTGTATTGCTCCTATGCTTTAGTCTGCTGCTTCTAGAGGTGCTTTCTAATCCTGTAAAAGGTAAGGCACATACATTAGAATTTATATTGTTGTCCTGAGAAGTTGTTTTAGCATTCCTAGTCTCTTTTGGATTATCTTTTACACTCTTGTCTATCACCCTATATGTTTGAGATGTAGAGGCAGATGCAATAGTAGGACTAATCCTATAAAGACCAGCTGCTATCACATTTGAGTTTTCGACAACCGCTTTTCCTTTTTCTTTTTCATTAAACTTGGGCAATGGTGTTGGAGTGACTGGTTTTGTCAAATCATTTTTCACATCTACTTTTGGAACAGATTGAGAAATTGACATTTTTGGTTTAACAACCGGTTTGTCCGAAGTTGATGGTTTTGCAAACTTAGTTTCCTCACCCTTCCCTTTTTGACTTTCCAGCTGAGACCTCAAAAGATCATTTTGCTCTTTCATGTTTTTGTATGCACGCTCATACGACAATTTGTCATACTTGCATTCTTTGGTTTTTCGATCAAGTTGTTTAAAATATGATATATTTTCTTTTTCAAGTTTAGCAAGAGCATTTTCATATTTTAAAACAATTGCAGAAGTCTCAGCTCGGAGTCTTTCATCGTCTTCAATAGAATATGTTTGGTAAATAATGGACATAATATCAGTTGACAAAGCTGCTTCGAAGAGAGAATCATTGTGGTTTTCCAAAACTTTGATGCGTTCAATGTTTTCATTAGCTTCCTTCACCAGAGATTTGTGGTCCTTGACAAAGTCGGCTGTTTCTTTTGAAATTGCATTTTCAACATGAATTACTCTCGCATGAATTGCATTTAGTGGAGTAGTAATTTCTGTTTGAAACACCTTTTTCATTTCAATATAAAAACTTGAATGCCAGTTGTTGATACTAATATTCGTTTTTGAGTCAACAATACTTTGAAGTGTTTTCACTCTCTCTTTAAGATCATCCAAACATCTTCTAGCTTCACTTGTGTTAAAAGGGTTGCTAGAGGACATTTGTTCCAAGTTTGAAAGATTTTTGGAAACAACTTTTTGTTTTGTTGAAACAACTGGTTTTTTGAAAACCTTTGGTGTTTGTTGTTGTTTAACAAACTTTACTCCAGAAAGTATGTTGAGTTTGTCATAATCAATTGGTTTAATTTTTGGGTTCATTTGTCTCATTTTCATTCTACTCTCTTCAGCAAGCTCAATCATTTCATCAGAATCCCGAACCTCGAGACGATCATGTTTAGCAAATATCACATTACCATTATACAAAAAAATCTGTTCTTTCTGAGTTTTCTTGAGTGTATAAGGATTTTTACAACCGATAGCCATTTTCTTCATTGTGTGCAAAAGCGGGTTTGGATCTTTAATTAACATATGAATTGTTTGAGCAGAATGACCCATTTTGACAAGCAAATCTTCCAACCTTTTAATTTTTTCTTGTTCGTCAATGATTTCATCAAGAAGATCATTTTCTCGTTTTGAAAAATCTGTTTTCAACTGTTTCTTTTCTTTTTCAAGATTAGAACAAGTTGATTTTTGTTTAGAAAGTTGGTTTTTTAAATCTGAAACTTCCGCGTTTAAGGACTTTATTTTCATGTTCAAGTTAACATCAAGAGTGTCAAACTTGATTTGCAATTGTTTTTCTCTTAAAACGGAGTTATTGTAACCAGTTTCTAATTCTGACTGTCGTGTTTTATGAAATTCAAAAGCTTTTACATTTTCCATATACCTCTCAAGCTCAGCGGTCAATTTCTCATTCGCAGCCTTAACATCGTGATTGACCTTTTTAACTTTTTCAATTTCAATACTACAATTGTTCAACAATGATTCAAATAACGCACGTGTTTCCTCATCATTCTCAGCATGCTGTGACTCGAAGCCTCCATTAGGATTTATATCTGGAGTTGCCAAATTAATATTGCTACAACTTGGCGTGTCCATATATGTATCATAAGTGGGTGCTGGAGTCGTAGGATGTTGTTCCTCATGAGGCGACATATCAAATATTTCATTATTGTGACATGTAGTGAATGATGGTACCTCAGAGACTGCATTGGTGTCATAAACAGGAGGTGCATCAGAATCCGTGTCATACTTAGCCTCCTGAAGATTTTCCATGAAAATACAGTTTGCATCGATGTCCTCATCGATGTCCTCAAGGTCTTCCATATCATCCATGAGAGCCATAAAATCATTCTCTTCTGCATTCAACTGAAACCCTACCTTTTCCTTTTGTGCCAACAGCACTGCTTTCTGTAGATACTCTAGATCTTTCTTTTTCGGCTTGGTGGGACAGTTCCTTGCCATGTGACCGACTCCCTGACAGTTGAAACACTTTACTGGATTTCCCTGATTCATATTTCCAAAATTCCCAGCAACTGGAGCAGCAACATTCCCAATCTGATTACCAACATTCTGATTTCCAACATTCTGACCCCTCTGATTTCCAACAAATTGACCCATCTGATTCCCTGTATACTGACCCATCTGATTTCCTGCATACTGCCCTTGATTACCAATCTGAAACCTAGTAGCATATCCTTGATGATTCCCCATAACTCCAACCATTTGTCCTTGTTGACCCATGTTGAAACTCGGTTGTGCAATCTGCCTGTTGCGAGTGTTCGATGAAAACCTTTGGTTGTTGTTAGTTGGTGTGGAATAGCGTCCTTGGAATGCCATTGACATTAACGCAAACGCTTGTGTCATAGCAGCAATAGCTTCATCATTGTCAGTGAACTCAGGTTCTTAGAATTGCGGATATTGTTGTTGTGGAATGACTTGTTGTTGTGGGTAGAATTGTTGTTATGGTATGACAGCAGTTTGTGGAACGTATTGTTGTTGCATGTAATTCTGAGTGGAAGATGATGATGATGATGATGATGATGGTTGTGTATTCACTGGTACAGGTGTTGGTATATGTGCAATTAGTGCAAGAGGATCAAGTTGCTTTGCTAATTTTTCTCTCCTGACTTCATTTTCTCGGCCTGGTTTTGCTTAAGGAAATCATAGAGCTGATCATAGTTCACTTGGTGAAGATCCTTGGTTTGATTGACAATAGTGAGAAATCGTCCCCATTCTTCTGGTAGATTGTTGATGAACTTGATGTTTTAAACAATTTTTCTTGGTATCAACTTGTTTCTGATTAGTTCATTCATTAGAGTGCAAAACCTGGTGTAGTAAGATTCAATGGGTTCTGCTGGACATTCTTCTGGTAGATTGTTGATGAACTTGATGTTTTGAACAATTTGTCTTGGTGTCAACTTGTTTCTGATTAGCTCATTCATTAGAGTGCAAAACCTGGTGTAGTAAGATTCAATGGGTTCTGCTGGAGTGGATGTGAACTTCTCCCATTCAGTTAGAAGCTTGTTTTCAACATCTTGTTGCCCAATTTTTGTGCCATGACAAAGCCTTCTAACTCGTTCCCACATATCATAAGCAGTTTCACAACTATCGACAGCAGCAAAGATCTCACGTGGTAAACCAAGTTGAATTAAGTACATTGCCATGTCATCAGCTGCAATTTGCTTCCAATCCTCTGTTGTGTATTCGTCTTCTCTTTGTTCACGAAGGGATGGTGGGACAGGAAGTGTTGCATTTGGTGCTCCAGGGTCTTGAACTTGACGAGGCTTGAATGGTCCATTCTGGATGGGGTTGAGCAGGAGTTTACCTTGTCCATCAGGTTTAGTTTAGATGTAGCGAAGCATACGGCTCGTCCATGGAAGATAACCACCTTTTTCAAGCATAGGAGGACGGTTTTCTGCACCGGCTGCATGAATGTCTTGCTGAGTTGCCATTGATGAAGTTGTATGATAAGGTTGATGTTGGATCGGTTCAAAGATATAGGAGTTGTGTTTGTTGTTGGTTAAGGTTCAAGAGTTATGTTCGTTTGAAGTTAAGTCCTTTCTCGAGTTTTGCTTACTTGAAGGATTTCTAAGTTGAAGGATTTCTAAGTGGAAGGATTTCTAAGTCAGAGAAAAACTTCTTACTAGGAGAATATTTCCTTACTCGGGTCCTTACTTAGCAAACGTCCTTACTTGGAAAATACAATGCTAACTCGAAATTCACCAAATCCTTACTTAGAATGATTAGGCTTGCTCGGTTCCTTACTCGAAGAGATCACAAAATAATTCCTAACTCGGAATTTTTCAAACCTTACATGGAAATTTTGAACTAACTCGGAAGATTTAAAAAATTTCCTAATTCGGAAGATTTAATTTGCACCTTACTCGAAGTTTTTAGAAAAACCTTACTAGGAAAATTTTAAACAAACCTTACTCGGAAAGTTTTAACTTCTAACTCGAAGTTCTAGCCCTAACTCGAAAATGGAAGTCCTTGCTCGAAGTATTAATGAAGTAACTCGGAAAACAAATTCCTTGCTCGGAATTTTAGGACCTTACTCGGAGAAATAACTTCTCACTCGAAGTTTTTGGGCTTACTCGGAACCTTACTTGACAAATCACTTCTAACTCGAAGTAATATATGTCTTACTCGGAATCTAACTCGGTAAGATCTCTTCTAACTCGAAGGATAAAGTGTCTTACTCGGAAAATCACGGATGAATAGTACCGAAATCACAAAAAACTCACTCCTAAATCCTTGTTTGGCTCTTGATACCACTTGTAAACCCTTAGATCAATCAATATCACACTAAACTTCAATTACTAGAGAGAAGTGTGGTGTAAGAATTCTAAAGAGAGAAACCTAGGAAGAGAAAGTTTATTATAAAACACACACTAATCCCTAGCATCCCCCTTTACAAATGAGGAGGTGGAGGCTATTTATAGGTAACAACATAAGATGGGTTTGGGCTTTCTTTGGACTAACTTTTAACATATTAGATTAACTAAAAGCCCATAGACTATTCTTTTAATTAAACAACGACATTTTTACAAAAATAATAATACACGAATGACTATCACTTTTTATAAAAGCTAACAGAGAAGAAGAGAGGAAGACAAGAAGATAGGTGGTGTTGTTGCGGTGGTCCTAACAAACATAAACATAAATAAATGTATACTAAACAAAAACAATACTCGATAACTTAAACTTTATACTAAACAAAAACAATACTCGATGGGATTAAACTTTAAACTAAAGAAACCAAACACAACACAAAAGAAACCAACACAATCGGTGGTGCTGCAAGCGGTGGTTCAAGGGCGTGTTGCTGCCGTCGGTGGTTCACGGAGGTGGTGGTGCTGCTGCCATCTAACCAACACAAACACAACACAAAAGAAACCAAGATTAACAAACCAAAATTAAACAAAACAAATTAAAAAATGAAATTAACAAAAAAAAAACATACCTTTACGCAAAACAAATTAACAAAAATTAAACAAATTGTGCATAGTGGTGCGTGTGTAAGTAGTGGTTTCGGGTGATAGTGGTGTTGAAGGTGGTTGTGGTGGTGTCAAATGTGGTGATTAATTTGGTGTCGAATTGAAGAAGAATAATTAAGGGGTGCGTGGTTTTTTTTGTTTTTGTGGATAAAAGACTTAGAAAAAAATAGTAGATCTGCTGCTATTACTACCTCAATAATTGAGACACAAAATGGGACGACATGCTCTTTGAAAATATGGGACGACATTGTCGTCCCTAACTGTGGCGGGATAAACAAAATAATGGCGGGTTGTTTCAATTTACGTGAAAATTTTGGTGGAAAAAAGGTACGACAATGTCGTCCCTAACAGTTTTTTTTTCTTTAATCTTATGTATATTAAAAATGATTTAAATTATTTAATTAATATTAAATAAATTAAATGATTTAAATTAGTTATAAATTATTAAAATAATTTAAAAATTATTTAAATTAGTTATAAATTTTTTAAATAAATTAAAAATGATTTAAATTAGTGTAAATTATTTAAATTAATTAAAAATGATTTAAATTAGTTATAAAATATTTAAATAAATTAAAAATGATTTAAATTAATTATAAATTATTTAAATAAATTAAAAATGATTTAAATTTAGTATCGTGATACATGACATGTTAAAACGGATGAATCGATATAGTATCGTGATACATGACATGTTAAAACGGATGACTCGATATAGTATCATGTTACATGATATTGTATCGTGGAACATGAAATGTTAAACGGACGAGTCGAGATGGTATCGTTATACATTAGATCGTTAAACGAATGAGTCAGGATGATATTGTTATACATGAGATGTTAAACGAATGAGCCGAGATGATATGGTTATACTTGAGATGTTAAACGAATGAGTCGAGGTGATATCATTATACATGAGATGTTAAACGAATGAGTCGAGATGATATCGTTATACATGAGATGTTAAACGAATGAGTCGAGATGATACCATTATACATGAGATGTTAAACGAATGATTCGATATGATATCGTTATACATGAGATGTTAAACGAATGAGTCGATATGATATCGTTATACATGAGATGTTAAACGAATGAGTCGGATGATATGGTTATAAATGAGATGTTAAACGAATGAGTCGAGATGATATCGTTATACATGAGATGTTAAACGAACAAGTCGAGATGATATCGTTATACATGAGATGTTAAAAGAATGAGTCGAGATGATATCATTATGCATGAGATGTTAAATGAATGAGTCGGGATAATAACACAACAAACAATAACACAACAAATAACAACAACAACATTTTATTTAACAACAACAATAACACAACAAACGACAACAACAACAACAACAACAATAACACAAAAACAACAAAAACAATAATAACACAACAAACAACAACAAAACAACAACAACAACAAACACTACTACATACGAAGATTTTCCATGTCACCTAACAGCTCACGGAGTATTGCATCCAACTAACATGCGTGGTCGTGGTCGTCGGGATTCCTTGCCATTTCAAGTCTTGCCTCCAGCATCCTTACTCTTGTCTCTAGCACCTGTTTTTGTGATTCCAGCATGTTTATCCTAAGATCTTTGGCATTACAGTTTGAGCACTCTGTTAGTGCAGATCCAGAACCTTGAGATGTTGAAGCAGATCCAGAACCTTGAGATGTTGAAGTAGAAGAGATTACTCTTAAGTGCTCATCAAATTGACTCTTCCACATAAAATATCCACATCTATGATATTTTTGTCTTGGCTATTACATAATAAGGAAATTATAAGAGATTACAACCCAATTACTTGTATATTTACATAAATAAGAAATGTATGATTGTTCACCTTCGAACGAGGACATGCATAATATTCCCATACAAATGTATCTTTTTGATGTGATGTTCTTAGTTTTGTATTTCCTGTTCCACAAGAACACATAAAAGGATTATATCGCCGCATCTCAGGTTTTGAAATTGGTGTGAAGATAAGAGGTTGTGAGGTTGAGTAGTTTTGAGGATAAGAGTGTATATAATGTGTTTGTGAGGATAGAGCAAATATGCTAGCTTTTGGTGGGATGTTTTGGCGCCAATATTTTGGTGGGAAGTTTTGGTGGGAAATTTTGATGGGAAGTGTTTTGGCGGGAAGTTTTTGGTGGGAAGTTTTGGCGGGATGATATGGTTATACATGAGATGTTAAACGAATGAGTCGAGATGATATTGTTATAAATGAGATGTTAAACGAATGAGTCGAGATGATATCGTTATACATGAGATGTTAAACGAACGAGTCGAGATGATATCGTTATAAATGAGATGTTAAACGAATGAGTCGAGATGATATCGTTATACATGAGATGTTAAACGAATGAGTGAAAATCCCAAACGGTCAAAGAAAATCAAACCATATATATTTCCGGAAGTAGTTGATATTCTCGGGTCGCTATGCCCCAACGAAGTGTGAATGGAATGTCGGATTCGGTTCGTGATCGGGTGATTTGAAAGAGAAAAGATATTTTGGATTTATGACTACTAAAAATAGAATACATAAACAAGGAAACAAATAATAAGCACATAAAACAAGTAAACAAAGCACAAATAAATCCTAACGCAAACTAAACTAAAAACGGGCACTTAAACGGGAACGTAACGGGCCTAAAAACCTAAATATCAAAAATTAAACCTAGAAATGTAAATTTAATTTCTAAAAGTCCTAAATGACTAAAAATAATTTTAGAAAAAAGAATTATATTTTTTTGATTTTTATTTTATTTATTATGAATTAAAAACACTTTTAATCAAAAAATATTATTAAAAATATTAAACTAATAAAGAAAAATCTGAAATTTTTTGGAAAAGTACTTTAAGCAATAAGGAAACTAGGAAAAATACAACCTAAGTTCCAGCTTATTTGGATAAGCTAGAAATAAGCACTTAAGGGCTGATAAGCTAAACTAGAAAAATGTGGTTAATTAAATATCTAATAATCTCAAACGGAAAAGACCCAAGGGTAGAGTGGTTGTGGCGTGTGGTGTAAAGTGGTTGAGACTGGTTGAGGTCTCGGGTTCGAGCCTTCGGCTCACCCTTGGCTTCCCAATTTCCCACCTTTTATTTTTGAAAAAACTTTTTATCGAACTTATTTAAAAGCTGAAAACAAATACTTTTTGTGAAAACAAAATTTTTAAACCTTGCAAAATAAGCTGGAAAAAGCTATAAAAACAAACAGTAACTTAAAAACCAAAAGGGCTTGATTGATTAATAAGCTCATAAAACAATTTTCAGACAAATTCAACTTAAAAATAAGCTGTTATAAGGGACAGTTAGAGGTGGCAAAACGGGCGGGTCGGGCGGGCACGGGCTAAACAGGCACATGTTATACAAATCGCTTTATAGAAGACCGAAAATGATGAAATAAATTTCTTAATACCCGTATAAACCATTTTAATTATTAAAAAAAATATAAATATATATATATTATATATATATATATAATATAAGTTTTTCTTTAAAAACGATTATAATGTTCTCTAATTGAGAGAAAATATGTGCCCGTTGTGCCCATTTAACTTTTTAATTGGCTAAATGTGCCCATTTCAAAAAAGGGAGGGGGCTAAATGTGCCAAAATCTTTTACAAAGTAGCCAAAATTAGCCCATTTTTTTATTTTGGTCACAAATTGTCACCTCTATGGACAGTTACACTATATTTATGGTTTTTAGAAACTTTAGACAAACTGAAAACTAAACTAAAATGACTCAACTCTTTTTGACACTTTACCAATAGTTGTAACATGCATTTTACACTGAATTTGACTCAAATAACAACATCTAAAAGACCTTAATATGAACTTATCAAAAATAAGCTGGCACAACAGTTTTAACCAATGAAACTTTGAAAATTGACTCAAAACTATGAAACTTTGCAAAATTGCTTTAAACTACTTATTAAACTGAATTTATGCTAAACAAAACTGATTTATAAGCCAAAACAAGCACTAGCTGTACTAACTTCTAGTTAGTACTGCTATCCCAAACACCCCTTTAAAAACTGAATAAACTTTATAAAAATGATTAAGGCTATGAAACTTATAAAATTTTGACAAAAACTGATTATAATGAGTTAATGACTAAATACAAGTAATAATGACTGAAAAATAAGCACTCACCAATAATTTTTACACTAACATATAATTTAAAGCAAATAATTTTCTAAAATTAATTTATATATAAGTATTTTGTAAAATTAATTTATATATAAATATTTTTACACTAACATATAATTTTAAAGCAAATAATTTTCTAAAATTAATTTATATATAAGTATTTTTAAAAATATGGGACGACGTTGTCGTCCCTAAGGTTTTTTTACAAAGTTTTAAAATTGATTTGTAAAATAAAAGCTCATTTATAAAGTTTTTAAATATTAAAAAAAACATATACTTAGAGTTTGGGACGACAATGTCGTCCCTAAGTGTTTGGCGGGTAAAAAATACTGGCGGGAATGTTTTTTTTTTCTTGAAAAGTTATTTAAAAAGATTTTAAATATTAAAAATCATATAATTACAAAATGGGACGACATTGTCGTCCCAAACTGAGTGGGCCAAATGTTTCTTGTTGACTGCTCTTTTTGTTAAAAATATGTTGGACCATGTTTTCATTTTAGGACGACAATCTCGTCCCAAAAAAAGGGGCGTCCCCAAACCCTCTTTTTGGTGTAGTGAAACTCAGTTAATACTACTTTTTGGCATCACTCACAGGTCGATACTAGCATCACTACTTAAAGGCAACACTGAACAAGCACTATCAGTGCATCACGAACAAACACTGAACATATATACACACCGAACAACCACTTTTTCACAACACTCACAGTCAATACTAGCTGATGAGTGTGTAAATACTCATCATTTTGGTCCCATCTGAACTACAAAAACATTTAAAAACACTCAGAAATGTTTCAAATTACAGAAAATATCCTTGAATTATGTTTTTATCTGTTTCATGTGCAAAAGGATTGAAAACAGAACGAAAACGAGCATTTTTGGGATCGACTCGACAACAATTATACATCTTATCAAGTGAAGACGAAAGTCAAAGACAGAGTCAAAGTCAACCCCCAATTTACCAAAATGACACAAATGGACCCTGGAAATAGATTTGATTTTTGGCAGCTTTAGTCCTTGGATTTTCAGAATGTGACAACATTGGTCCCTTAAAGTTTAAGCCAAATCCAATTCTAATCCTATTTAACCCAAATAATAAACCCGGCCAAAATAACTAAACCCAGTTACCAACCAAGCCCAATTTCCCCAAGCCCAATCATAAACCCGATCCAACCCACCCTTTTAGCTAAAACCACGTTTGACCTTCGGTCAAACTTTCTCCCTCAAAACCGTTTACCGCCAAACCATACCACCATCTCCACCGCCCTTATCCCTGCAATACCACCCATCACCTCAACCTTTCCCTTACCACACTCCACCTAACATGCCAAGATTCATTAAATGCTTCTTCATCATCACAATTAACCAGAGATAGTGGATTTTTCCACTATCTCAATTTTGGCGCCAAAAATCTGTTTCAATGGCTGAGATGATTTCACACTAATCCAAAGGTCCAAGAATGATCAGAAGAAGATAAGAAGCTCATCCCACCTCAGTGTAGTATAATTAGAGCACCATTGTAGCCTTTAATTGCAAGTAGTTAATTTAGAATAATCGTTTTTAATATTTAGTCATCATAGTTTGTAATTTCAAGTTATCAGTGTTTAATTCAAGTTATTTCAAGTTTAATTGTTCTTGGTTTGTTAGTATTGTACTTAGTTTCAATAATAATTGAAGTTTCAAGTTGACTGTTAAGTCGAAATAAGCTCAAGTCCCATTAAGAAATAATCTCAAATACTAAAAACCCTTGCTATAAGCTTATACAAGCTTATCATAGCTTGTTGTAAGTTTATATTAGTTATAATCTGTTCTAAATTCAAGAAATAGAGAAAGTCAATGAAAGTCAAATAAGCTGTTCAGAAGAGATAAGCTATTTTGGAGGGTTGGAAGTGAGTATCTAGCTTGTTGTTGACAAGCTAGGTGAAGTTCTGATCAATAGTTCCATTGTTTCACAATCTCTCAGTTGTAAGAATTTTCAAGTTTTTGCATAATTTTCTATTACACTGTTACATAGCTTAATTTTAACTTATTTTAGTCACTTTCTGCTTATTAATAGTTGATAATTGTATTTAATCTGTTTTATCAGTAGTTAAATAGCTTTTGCATTATTTTACTTAAAAACTCTAAAAAAGCCAAAAATAAGCTAGCTTAATTAAACTGCTTAATTTTAAGTCAAAGTCATTAATTATAGCTTTTTATACTTAATAGCATCATTAGAGTTTAAATCATAGCTTAAAATAGCCTGATCACTTGAAAAACTCATCACAGCCCTTTTATAAGGGGTGTTTGGTTTAGGCTTATTTTTGGCCTTAATAGCTCTGTACTGTTCATTTACCTTAGGGTGAACTTTGATTTAGCTTATTTGATCATAGATTAGCAGTTTTAAAGATGCCTTAGGTTATTTTGAAGCTTTTAGTGGATTTGAGTAGTATAGCAAAATCTAGATCCCTTAACTGCCCTAATTATCTTCTAAATAAGCTGAGCTTATTTGGTGAGTGTTCTTGGCATTTACATGTTCTTTCCAGTAGTTATAGTGGAATTCCCAAGTTTGGAATTATTTCATTCAGTGTTGCAAAAGATAGGTGCCAAAATTCATTCCTGCTGTCTTAGAAGAAATTGTGCAGACCTGCACAGTTTCAAGTGTTGATCTAGGATATTTTCTGGCTTATTTAATTAAGCTGAGAACCTGATTTTTGGTATTTAAATAGTTGGTAGTACTATCTTGTAGGATATGATCTTAGTTTCCACTTTAGAGCTTATTTACTAGCTTAATTCTGGCCTGCAAAAAGCCCATCAGAACTGCACCAAGCCTGCAACTAGTTTTGGGTTCCTGGACCATCTGATCTAGGGTTAAATTGAAGTTCAATTGGGTGGTTAGAATTGGGGCTTTTGGTGTTTTTGTGTAGCCTGTATTGCTAGGGAGATTTTGCCCCCTTAAGTTTCCACTTATCAGCTTAATTAAGTGCTTAAAATTGATCTGCAAGATTGGTGGTTTTAGCATTTTTTCTGCATAATTAGTGAAACTGTTCAACTGCTTATCTGCTTATTTATTGTGCCTAATTGTGCTTAATCAGTTGTTTTATGCTTATATAAGTTGTTTGCACTAGTTCTGAGCCTTTGGTAATTTTTAGAGCTTTTTAGCTTATTTTTGTGCTTATTGTCAAACTGCTTATTAGCCCATTTGCTTATTAGGGTTTATAAAAGTTCTATTTTAATTTTTTCCAGCTTCTTTATAATATTTTAGATTTTCCTGCAAAGTTTCATATTTTTCTAAAGTTATTTACTATTTTTAAACCTTTTAATTAGTTTTAATAGTTTTTAATTCATAATAAAAAAATATAAAAGTCAGAAAAATATAAATCTTTTTTATAAATTTTTCTTTTATTATTTAGGATTTAAGAAAAATAATTTGGTACTTGTAGGTTTTATTTTTTTTAGATTTCACTTTTTAATCGCGTTTTTTATAATTCTCGTAACGCGTTTTTAATATAATCTGTTTTAACCTTAATTTTATTTTGAGAATTTGTTTCTCATTATTTAATTAGAACATCATAAAAAAGCAAAAGTTCCTTATCCCACTCATCAGTCACTTTAATCCAAACTTTCAACGATTGCCCATTCACACCTCGTTGGGACACGACCCGGGTAATCACTTACCTGGTATCACACACACAAACGTGAGTTTTTGCAAGTTAGCTTTTTTCCTAAAGGGTTGATTTGTCTTTATTCACGCGTATCCGTCTGCATATTATTTATATACGTACTTTTGCGCGGATCAAATTTTGGCGCCGCTGCCGGGGAAGTTCTGTTGCGACAATATCGTTGAGATTTTTAACGATTAGTGACTTGAGATCCTTCTTTCAGAAGTTTCCACTTTCATAAACCATATAAAATACAAAAAATATTTTTTCTTTTCTTTTATATATATATTATCGTATAAAAAATAAAAACCCAAAAACATTTTCCGTTTTATTGTAAAATAAAAGATAAAAGCTAAATTAATATAATATTCCTCAACTTGGGTATTATCATAATAAGTTCCCAAACATCAGATTAAAACTTGCCTTTGTGTCGCTTGCGAATTCGGCTCACCTTTGATTGATAAACAAACTCTAACGGAGGTTTAAGGAGGGTTTGACATTAAATTGTCGAACCGAAAGAAGCGGGTTTTTAAGGAGCATTTATTGCCCACCTTTGCTTCTCCGCCACTCTGTGCGATTTTCAGTCAGAGAGCTACCGTACGCTTGTTGATTTAAGGATTTAAGTTCCTTGTGTTTTGCTTCGATCTTGATTTAATTGAAACATTTTTAGTGCATGCGCACTCGTTCTTCTACGTCGACAAGTCCTTTTCGTGAACTCATAGACATTCCGAGAAGACGTAATCGTAGAAGTGCTGCCCGAATAGTCGAACCCGAGATTCGTACTATTCCCATTAATAAAATGGCAGACGATCCAAACAATGATGAAACAGCCCCCGATCTCCGAACGATGGAGGAGTTGTGCCAACCAACCATGCAAGGACGGGGCGGACCTATTGCTCCCGTTAACATCCAAGCCGCGGATTTTGGACTTAAACATCACATGATCCAACAAGTCCAAACTTCATGCAAATTTCACGGTTTACCGGGTGAAGATGCAAACAAACATCTTGATAAATTCATTACCGTCACCCAAAGTATGAAACAAAATGGGGTCACCGATGACGCCCTTCGTCTATATCTTTTCCCATATTCTTTGACGGATCATGCCACCGCATGGTTTGATCGTCTTCCCAAGAATTCAATTCATAGTTTCGATGAAATGACTTCAAAATTCTTGGCAAAATATTTCCCACCGTCGATGGTGACGAAATTGAGAAATGATATAAGTAACTTTCGCCAGCTTCCCGACGAATCTTTATTCGAAGCATGGGAACGTTACAAACTTTAGATTGATCGTTGTCCTAATCACAATATGTTACTTGTCACCATTATAGACACGTTCTATAATGGTTTAACATTAAGACATCGTGACACGATCAATGCTGCGGCCGGTGGTACCTTTATGAAAAGGCGACCCGAAGAGTGCTATGATTTAATCGAAAATATGACTGCCCACCACAATCATTGGGATTCCTCCACCGAGAGGAACGAGTCAACTAAATCTATCACTACGGACTCTTCACCCGAGATGGCTTTACTCACTAAAAGGATGGATGATATGTCCACTGCTGTCTTGAGAATACATCAAAATCAGATTCAAAAGAATCAACAAGTCAATGTGGTAGATCAAAGCTGTGAAACATGTGGTGGTCCACATCCATATTTTGAGTGTCCAGCCATTAGTGGCAACACTCAAGAGAGCGTTTATGCTGCTTCGGGATCCTATAATCAGGGAGGTAATGGTTACCAACCCCAAGGAGACCGTAATCTCCTCAGCTACCGTTCCAACAATTTTCTAGCACCACCCGGTTTTAGTCCTCAAAATCCAAATGGCAAAACCGAAATACCCAATTTAACCCAAACCAAAGTCGAATGAATCAAGGTCAAAACCAAGGTTTCCAAAACCGAGGTCAAAATCAGGGGAATTTCAACCAAAATCCAGGGAATGTCCAAAACCAAAACCGAGGTCAAAATTTTAATCAAAACCAAGGTTCAAACCAAAATCAGACTTCCTCGGATGAGTTGCTTAAGCAATTCATAAAATCCCAAGATGAGACAAATAGGACCCAATATGAGACAAACCGGTTATTGGTTACCTAATTAAATGAGATCAAAAAGTCTTTAAATGATCGACCCTCAGGCTCGGGAACTCTTCCTAGCAACACGATCGCTAACCCGAGGGGCGATGTGAAGGCGATCACAACAAGAAGTGGTAAGAAAGTTGATGGACCCTCGACTCCTATGCCCCCTCCACCGGGGGAAGTGAATCGAGGTACCAAGGTGACAAAGGACAAGGTGCATTTCTCAAGCCCACAAAGTACCGCACATGTCCAAGCTTCGGTCATCCAATCTTCAAATCCGGAACCCGATGTTCCAAAGACAAATTCTAAGCCTTCAATTCCATATCCTTCAAGGATTAATGATCAAAGGCTCCATGAGAAAACTAACAACCAAATGATGAAATTTCTGGAAATTTTCCAGAAATTACACTTCGATATTAGTTTTGTTGATGCCTTGCTGTATATGCCAAAATTCGCTTCCCAATTCAAGAGTCTCCTTAGCAATAAGGAAAATTTGCTTGAATTAGAAAAGACTCCATTAAATGAGAATTGTTCGGCGGCAATCCTTAAAAAGTTGCCCGAAAAACTAGGAGACCCTGGTAAATTTCTCATCCCTTGTGATTTCCCGAGGATGGTTGAATGCTACGCCTTGGCCGATCTTGGTGCAAGCATCAACCTGATGCCGCTTTCCATGTGGAAAAAGCTCTCACTCCCGGAACTTACTCCCACAAAGATGACTCTTGAATTGGCGGACCGCACGGTTACTATTCCTAAAGGCGTTGCTGAAGACGTTTTTGTCAAAATAGGAAAGTTTCATTTCCCCGCCGATTTTGTAGTTGTGGATTTTGAATGCGATCCTCGAGTACCTCTCATTCTCGGGAGATCCTTTTTAAGGATCGGCCGTGCTTTGATCGATGTTTATGGCGAAGAAATAACACTTCGGGTTGATAATGAAGAAGTCACGTTTAACATAAATCAAGACTCGAAACCTCTAACCAAATACAATGTTGCTACGGTTGATCAAAAATCTGAAAGAATTAATTCGACACTTTCAAGATTTGAGGTTAAGAGTCTTTCACAAAAACGTGCTGAGCTCAAAGCAAGGGGAATTACCCCTGGTTCAAACAAATGGTTTGAAAGTTGTACCACAGAAGTTAAGAGTGTCTTTGACTACGATGAACAAGAATCGGAGTTCACATCGGAAGTGGTGAATACTGCTAGCTCTAAGAG
The DNA here is from genome assembly GCA_021014915.2 of Artemisia tridentata subsp. tridentata. Taxonomy (NCBI): domain Eukaryota; kingdom Viridiplantae; phylum Streptophyta; class Magnoliopsida; order Asterales; family Asteraceae; genus Artemisia; species Artemisia tridentata. Next base: position 151,484,586 of record CP139504.1, on the reverse strand, counting down.
CACACCACTTGTCCCACCTCCGGAAACGGTTTATCGTGTTGAAATTGTTAAATCTGTGGATGACCCTACCATTGCTTTCTCTCACTCCGGTTGAGGGAAGTGATCCCTTTTGGGATGAGATCGATGCTTTTCTTGCAAGTGATGATTCAATTCCGACAAGGATTGATGATACTTACTTTGATTCAGAAGGGGACATCCTTTTTCTTGAAAATTTATTGAACGAAGAACCGTCCCCAACCCTCCCTCCCGGAAATTTTGTTGAAAATTACCATCCAAGCTTCAAGGTTAAGCTACAAGTTCAAACAAATGGTGATTTTCCTTTTATGGATGAAGAATGGATTCTCATTGTGATACACACCTTTTTACCATTCTTCACATATTGCGTGATTTCTCTTTCCCTTTTCTCCTATGGGAATGAGGACACTATCTTTGACCCCGGTATCTTCCCTAATAGTTTCTACTGTTAAAATACCGCGGGTATCTCATCGGAGTGGATCTTTCAAAAAAACTTCAATGTTTATCCAAGCATTTTGAATGAAAGTCCGATGGAGATTTTCTTTTCCACATGCTCCCCCAAGAACCAATGAATTCGGGGTCGAGTCAAGCTAAGTGACTCGGTGAACAAAAATATTAGCACACCATATGGGTTTTCACCCATATTTCTGTCTTCTTTCTCTTTTCTAACACCTAAGTGTGGGGGAGTTGCCCCTGCTGTTGTATATCATATATATATATATATATATATATATATATATATATATATATATATATATATATATATATATATATATATATATATATATATATATATATATATATATATATATATATAATTGTTGTGTTTCCACACTTGGCTAGTAGTATTACCTTTTTACGTTCTAAGTGTCGGCATAATAGCCGGTGCTTTGAATATTGAGGGCAATATTCAATTCTAAGTGTGGGGGGGGGGGGAATTCTGGCGAATTTGATCAAATGTGTACCTTCTAGTGCCCTAGTTCCCTAGTTTTGGCCAAAATTTTAAAAATTTTTCATTTGGTGGAAGTGCTTTGCACTAACACAACAAATGGTTATCAGTCCACCATGTCTAACCCACATAAGGACTGGCTAATCCGAGAGCAAACGGCTCTAGGTAAAGATATCTCAAATCCGTTTATGGCTGACAATTTGCCAAAAATTGTATGGTATTCAACTCACCATATCTTTGATAGCGAAGAGTTGGCTAGCCCACAAGGTTATGGCTTGTGGTTAAGGCAGTAGAAAACCATAATTGGTAATCAACTCACCAAGATGATAACTGTATTCTATCAAAGAGTTGGCTAGTCCAAAAGAAAACGACTTTTGGTAAAGACAAATCAAATCCGTTGACAGCTGATGATTTGCTTAAAATCATTTGGTTATCAATGTACCATAGTATCATACTAAAACATTGGCTACTCCAGAAGTAATGGCTATCTGATAAAGAGACATAAAATCCATTAAATTTTCAAAAAGGATTGCTAGGGACTAGCAATAGTTTAGTGTGGGGGATTGATGAGTGTGTAAATACTCATCATTTTGGTCCCATCTGAACTGCAAAAACATTTAAAAACAGTCAGAAATGTTTCAAATTACAGAAAATATCCTTGAATTGTGTTTTTATCTGTTTCATGTGCAAAAGGATTGAAAACAGAACGAAAACGAGCATTTTTGGGATCTACTCGACAACAATTGTACATTTGATCAAGTGAAGACGAAAGTCAAAGACAGAGTCAAAGTCAACCCCCAATTTACCAAAATGACACAAATGGTCCCTGGAAATAGATTTGATTTTTGGCAGCTTTAGTCCTTGGATTTTCAGAATGTGACAACATTGGTCCCTTAAAGTTTAAGCCAAATCCAATTCTAATCCTATTTAACCCAAATAATAAACCCGGCCAAAATAACTAAACCCAATTACCAACCAAGCCCAATTTCCCCAAGCCCAATCATAAACCCGATCCAACCCACCCTTTTAGCTAAAACCACGTTTGACCTTCGGTCAAACTTTCTCCCTCAAAACCGTTTACCGCCAAACCATACCACCATCTCCACCGCCCTTATCCCTGCAATACCACCCATCACCTCAACCTTTCCCTTACCACACTCCACCTAACATGCCAAGATTCATTAAATGCTTCTTCATCATCACAATTAACCAGAGATAGTGGATTTTTCCACTATCTCAATTTTGGCGCCAAAAATCTGTTTCAATGGCTGAGATGATTTCACACTAATCCAAAGGTCCAAGAATGATCAGAAGAAGATAAGAAGCTCATCCTACCTCAGTGTAGTATAAATAGAGCACCATTGTAGCCTTTAATGGCAAGTAGTTAATTTAGAATAATCGTTTTTAATATTTAGTTATCATAGTTTGTAATTTCAAGTTATCAGTGTTTAATTCAAGTTATTTCAAGTTTAATTGTTCTTGGTTTGTTAGTATTGTACTTAGTTTCAATAATAATTGAAGTTTCAAGTTGACTGTTAAGTCGAAATAAGCTCAAGTCCCATTAAGAAATAATCTCAAATACTAAAAACCCTTGCTATAAGCTTATACAAGCTTATCATAGCTTGTTGTAAGTTTATATTAGTTATAATCTGTTCTAAATTCAAGAAATGGAGAAAGTCAATGAAAGTCAAATAAGCTCACAATAAGCTGTTCAGAAGAGATAAGCTATTTTGAAAGGTTGGAAGTGGGTATCTAGCTTGTTGTTGACAAGCTAGGTGAAGTTCTGATCAATAGTTCCATTGTTTCACAATCTCTCAGTTGTAAGAATTTTCAAGTTTTTGCATAATTTTCTATTACACTGTTACATAGCTTAATTTTAACTTATTTTAGTCACTTTCTACTTATTAATAGTTGATAATTGTATTTAATCTGTTTTATCAGTAGTTAAATAGCTTTTGCATTATTTTACTTAAAAACTCTAAAAAAGCCAAAAATAAGCTAGCTTAATTAAACTGCTTAATTTTAAGTCAAAGTCATTAATTATAGCTTTTTATACTTAATAGCATCATTAGAGTTTAAATCATAGCTTAAAATAGCCTGATCACTTGAAAAACTCATCACAGCCCTTTTATAAGGGGTGTTTGGTTTAGGCTTATTTTTTGGCCTTAATAGCTCTGTACTGTTCATTTACCTTAGGGTGAACTTTGATTTAGCTTATTTGATCATAGATTAGCAGTTTTAAAGATGCCTTAAGTTATTTTGAAGCTTTTAGTGGATTTGAGTAGTATAGCAAAATCTAGATCCCTTAACTGCCCTAATTAGCTTCTAAATAAGCTGAGCTTATTTGGTGAGTGTTCTTGGCATTTACATGTTCTTTCCAGTGGTTATAGTGGAATTCCCAAGTTTGGAATTATTTCATTCAGTGTTGCAAAAGATAGGTGCCAAAATTCATTCCTGCTGTCTCAGAAGAAATTGTGCAGACCTGCACAGTTTCAAGTGTTGATCTAGGATATTTTCTGGCTTATTTAATTAAGCTGAGAACCTGATTTTTGGTATTTAAATAGTTGGTAGTACTAGCTTGTAGGATCTGATCTTAGTTTCCACTTTAGAGCTTATTTACTAGCTTAATTCTGGCCTGCAAAAAGCCCATCAGAACTGCACCAAGCCTGCAACTAGTTTTGGGTTCCTGGACCATATGATCTAGGGTTAAATTGAAGTTCAATTGGGTGGTTAGAATTGGGGCTTTTGGTTTTTTTGTGTAGCATGTATTGCTAGGGAGATTTTGCCCCCTTAAGTTTCCACTTATCAGCTTAATTAAGTGCTTAAAATTGATCTGCAAGATTGGTGGTTTTAGCATTTTTTCTGCATAATTAGTGAAACTGTTCAACTGCTTATCTGCTTATTTATTGTGCCTAATTGTGCTTAATCAGTTGTTTTATGCTTATATAAGTTGTTTGCACTAGTTCTGAGCCTTTGGTAATTTTTAGAGCTTTTTAGCTTATTTTTGTGCTTATTGTCAAACTGCTTATTAGCCCATTTGCTTATTAGGGTTTATAAAAGTTCTATTTTAATTTTTACCAGCTTCTTTATAATATTTTAGATTTTCCTGCAAAGTTTCATATTTTTCTAAAGTCATTTACTATTTTTAAACCTTTTAATTAGTTTTAATAGTTTTTAATTCATAATAAAATATATAAAAGTCAGAAAAATATAAATCTTTTTTCTAAAATTTTCTTTTATTATTTAGGATTTAATAAAAATAATTTGGTACTTGTAGGTTTTATTTTTTTTAGATTTCACTTTTTAATCGCGTTTTTTATAATTCCCGTAACGCGTTTTTAATATAATCTGTTTTAACCTTAATTTTATTTTGAGAATTTGTTTCTCATTATTTAATTAGAACATCATAAAAAAGCAAAAGTTCCTTATCCCACTCATCAGTCACTTTAATCCAAACTTTCAACGATTGCCCATTCACACCTCGTTGGGACACGACCCGGGTGATCACTTACCTGGTATCACACACACAAACGTGAGTTTTTGCAAGTTAGCCTTTTTCCTAAAGGGTTGATTTGTCTTTATTCACGCGTATCCGTCTGCATATTATTTATATACGTACTTTTGCGCGGATCACTAACCCATATATGAATACTTCCAACCTATGCTACAATTATCAAAATCAAACTAAGCCAATTTTAAACACATAAAGGAACTAAACAACATAAACTTACCAACATCCGATACCCATTGCATACTTCCACTACCAACAGGGCTTCCCCTCTTCTGTTGTGGCTTAGGTGTACTCGGGTTAGGGGATGCATTCGAAGGTGCAGGTACCGGACCGTATTTTCTAGGCCTCCCTCTCCCTCTGTTTTTCTTTACCACAACCCCATTCCCGCTTCCAGTACGACCACCATCCATGTTAAAAACTTAGGGTTTGTGTAGGCTAACAAGCAATTAGGGTTTATGTTTTTATGTGTTAGACGAATAGACAATGTGTTTATGATTGTGTCAGTTGTTAGGTGAACAAACAACCCCAAATGAAGCAGTTTCATATGAAAGTTTTATCGCGAATTTTGTCCCTCAAGGTTTGGAGGCCGGGTGAATAAGTCATTTTGCATATTGCGGGAAAGAAGGCAAATGGGTGGAGTGACATTATTGAAAAAAATGAGGGTAAAATAGTCATTTCACACGGTCACTAACATGAAAAACTAACGGGCGTTAGCCAAATTCGTGAATTTGCAACTACAGTGACCCTTCAAGGGCATAGCGTGCAAAAAAAGGCAAAGGTTAGGGACATTTCTCGCAATTTTTTATAAAAGATGATATTTCTTGCAAAAATGGCAAAGTTTAGGGACATTTTTTGCAGTTTACTCAAAAAAATACCCGCTTAGATATTTATATGACTCCTCTAAATGTTATTAATTTGTTAGGACTGCTTTGTACGGAGTTTAGATCATTATAAACCTCATAATTTTTATAGACGCGATAAAATATCTTGCAAACGATGAATCGTTAAGCGACAAAAAATACACAATTACGGCGAGAATTTTGTATCTTTTGGTAGACGGGCACTTTGATATATTTTTGACGATTTTTTTTCTTTGTTTTAGTGTTAAAATTTGCGTCTGGAAAAATCACATGTGATTTGTATGTTATGAATCACGTGTGATTCAAATCACATGTGATTTTAAAATAAAAAATTATATTTGATTTCTCCAGACGTAAATTCCAACACTAAAAAAAAGGTTGAAAAGAGAGTACGTCGAAAATATATAGAAGTGTCCTATATAGAAAGATAATTTAATTCTCGTCGTGATGGTATAATTATTTTCGCATAACAATTAACTGTTTGTGAGATATTTAAATTTTTTCTTAAATGGATTAAAGTGGGTTTTTTTTTTTTTTTTTGATAATAAATAAATAAATAAATAAATAAATAAAAACTGTGATTGGTTCATTGAGTCTAAGAAGAATTTGACGTATATAAACTTTTCTTGTTTTGTACCAATCATTAAACTTAACACGTACATCAACTTATGTACACGAAAATAAGTTAATTTGGATTATATTAGATTTTATGGGCCCTATAAGGTTTAGGCATTCTAACGAGGAAAGCGGCCCCGCCGCGGCGCTTTTTCTTTGTGTTTGCTCATACGTTTTGTGGTTAAATTGTTTGCAAAAATAAGTTTATCCTAAATTTGTGTTATTTTGTTGTTTAGTATGCTGTGTTTTTTTGTTATAGAATATCGTTTTTAGGTCTTATGTTTTTTTTTTAAGCTAAAATAATTATTACGAAGATTGTCCATATAGGCGGTAACAATATGTGTGAATGTTAATGTATGTGTTTTAGTTGATTTGCCTTGTAACTGAGTGATGGCCTTATGGCTTTATAATAAGTATTTTTTTTTCTCAGGTGTCCGAACCCGATTAGGTCAACTTGACAAAAACTTTTTTTTTTTTTTTTTTTTTTTCGCCTTAAAGTATAGTAGTGGGCTAAAAAAAATTTTACCAAGTTTGTGGAAAAGGATTGGGATTAAAATTTTACACCAAGTTTGTTTATATGTAGTTCAAAACAGATATTTTGCAAGTCTTTTGACTTGACAGTTGACATACCTGCATGGCTCATGATGATATACTTTTTTTTTTTAACGGCAAGTGGTGCAGTCGATGGAGCTCCGACTAACATCCTGGGCCAGCCTGTACTGATTACCCATCCCACCTGAAATGGGGATCTCAGATCTCCCCAGATGGAACCCCCCCACATGTGGTAAATATGGCTCTGACGGGAATTGAACCCTCAACCTCCACATGACCTCCGCACTAGCTCCCCCTAGTATATCATGATGATATACTATAACAATTTTGCTTCACTTTAAAACTAATTGGCAGAGATGCATGATTGTTTCTCTATTTAAAACTTAGTCTCTCTCACTTTGCATCTCATCTCTAAGCTTAAAAAAATACACACACAATCTTTTTATCACAATCATGGTCGGACGTCGAGTTTTGTGTGATCAGTTAGCTGTTTCAGCCGGGTCAACCTTGATGAAAGATATGTTGCTGGTACACTATGAGCGAGAGGTTCAAGCTACTTTTGATGATGAAGAAGACATGAGGTCAATGGTTTCAGAGATCACTGATCGGGTGAATCATAGGGATAGATTGATTAAGGAGTTGGAGGGTGTTCGTGGGTCACTTTCTGCAGCGGACAGCGTTTCTGATATAAGGAAGATGCAACAGGAAGATTTGAGTGAGGCTGTCAGGCTGATAATCGTGGTGACACAAAAGCATATCCGTTTGCGTGAGTTGTTTTGAAATTGCAAGATATGGAGTTTTGATGTGCTATGTGGCATGGGTTGGGTGTTTAGGATGTGGTTTTTGGATTTTTGGATATAACTATAATCGTTAGGTTTGTTCAGTTTATGTGAAGCTTTAGGTTTGTCCAGTTTATGTAAAGCAATGGTCAGTTTGGTGCTCATATTTTGGGTTAGTGGTCTATGTAGTTGGTTTTAGTTTGTCCATGGTCTGTGTATGTGGAAAGGAGGACGTGGCTGCATTTTGTGTTTCTGAAGGTGTTATGGTTGATGTTTATGTAGATTGGATCAGTTTATAAATATAAATGGTTATCAGTATATGTTTGCTTTTTTTTTTTTTTTTTTTAATTAATTGTTTGGTAGCCTTTAATTTGTTAATTGTTGTGTGAATGTGGCATGAAAGATTACTGTTTTTTGTTACTTGATTGAAGGATGTTGTAGCTATTTGTGTTTATTTGCCGCAATGGTTTTTTTTTTGTGATGCATGCGAATGTTATCGATAGATGCCTTGATGATATGCTGCAATAGATACTTTGTTGGCTTCAGATGAGAACAATGGTTACTTCGAGTTGCCTAAAAGCAATGCAGTATTTTGATGTTAATAGTAGACACGATAATTGGATAGGTAAGGCATGTATATGGAGATGTAATGGCAATATTTTCTAAAAACACAGTTAGAATAGCAATAACTGGCACACAGGTAGTTATAAAGCATTGGTGCTTGCGTACGTACATACTTACTGATGTAGTGCTAAAACACGGGATAAATAAATTGAATCTGTTGATTCAAATGAATACCAGAAACAATCTTCCAACTATCGTTGATTCAAAAGAATACCGATAATTAGGCAGCTCCAACAATCGTTGATTCAAAGAATACCGATTATTAAGAGAATCTTAGCAAACCGCCAAGAACAAAGCAAAAGCTTTTATTAAAAAACTCCAAAAGTCCCTCAATACAAAGAAAAGACTCCATATTTATAGTCAAACAAGAAACTTAAATAAATAAGAGTTAATGTCTTGACCAAGAAGTTGGAAGAGCATCATAATGTCTTGACCTAGAAGTTGGAACAACATCATTCTCCCCCACTTAAAAAAACTCGTCCTCGAGTTTGCTTCACTCGTCCCTCTTATGTTCTTGTAAGATATCCCAGAAACAGCCACTGCTGATGTCTTATTGCTGTGGCATTTGCTCCCACCACAGTAGAATTGATCAATTATTATAGGAGTTTGGACTTCTGAGATTTGAATATTGGCAAATGTCACTCCTTTCACCGAGCCTGAACCACCCTGCCATGTCTTTATTCTAACTCCAGTCATTGTGCCATGAATCTTTGTATCACAAACAGTAATATTCGAAACACAAGTTATTGTATGATCTTTGCCAAGGCTCCCGATGCTTATTCCATGGCCCAGTCCACAATCCACATTTTGTATATTTACTCCTGAGCATCCAGTTTGTATCGAGACACAATCATCTCCGCAAGAAAGTTTGCTGTTTTGGATTGCAACATCTTGAGAGTTTTGCAAGTGAATTCCATCTGTATTTGGGTTGTCCCCTGGGGATGAAACAGTAATACCAAAAACCTGAACAGATTCACAATTATTGAACTTAAGGTGGGTTTGCTGGCTGTTTTGAATCGTTATGCCTGTTACCGTCACATCAGAACTCCCATAAAACCTGACCGCTGTTGGTTTAATTCCTGACTCGGTGGTCCACCATCCGGAGCCTTGCCCATCAATAACACCAGTTCCACGGATGGTTATCCCGTTTAGTTTTGTGAATTCAAGCCATTGACGGAGTCCTGATGGCCAGCTTGCTGACTTTTTTGGAGCTATGATCTTCCCATCTAACTGAAAAGCAATGTTTGATTCGCAGTTGGATCCAGAGAATGATATGGGTTTGACCAAAAAGACTGAACCTTTTGGCACAACCATAGTTGAAGCCTCTAGTTTACATGCAGCTAACCATGCTGCTTGAAATGCCTTTGTGTCATCAGTGGTGCCATCACCTTTAGCGCCGAAATGTCGTACATTAAAGATGGTAGAAGTTTTCCTATACTGAAATGAAGTAGGTCTACTCTCTCCAAACTTTGGATAAAAATTCTCTTTCATCACCCTAGCGCCACTGTGGTGTTTCTTATGCTTGACGTCTGTGGCAGCATCGACACCAGAAACAACTATGACGTCTTCGATGTTGTCTTCTTCCCTACCAAATCCTCCTTTCCCAACAAGTCCTTCTTCTGCCTCAATGATATCTTCCATATTGGTATCATAAACTGGCATCAATTCTTCTTCATATTGATCATCATCAAATACTGGAGGTCCTTCATAATCGTCACCCGCCACACCATAATCTCTCCATTCATGAGAAGATGAACCATCACCCTCAAAGAACGGATATTCTGACTCTTCGCCTTCACTTCTCCTTGGAGACATCTTAATCAGGAACTTCGGCTTTGATACCAACTGATGTAGTGCTAAAACACGGGATAAATAAATTGAATCTGTTGATTCAAATGAATACCAGAAACAATCTTCCAACTATCGTTGATTCAAAAGAATACCGATAATTAGGCAGCTCCAACAATCGTTGATTCAAAGAATACCGATTATTAAGAGAATCTTAGCAAACCGCCAAGAACAAAGCAAAAGCTTTTATTAAAAAACTCCAAAAGTCCCTCAATACAAAGAAAAGACTCCATATTTATAGTCAAACAAGAAACTTAAATAAATAAGAGTTAATGTCTTGACCAAGAAGTTGGAAGAGCATCATAATGTCTTGACCTAGAAGTTGGAACAACATCACTTACAATAGTTAATCAAGTTTCCAAAACACGCAGTAGGAACAGCAATAACTGCTAAGGGTAGTTATAAGGCCTAGCCGTTTGCGTAGCTACATACTCACAGTAGTGGATTCACTTAGTTTTGTTTATAGGTTAGATAAGTTAGATGCTAACTATAGTTATTAGGCAACGGTGTGCCCATGCTTACATATTTACAACAACTTTGTTACAAAAGATGATAGGGTGTCTTTCATGGACGGTTTACTCTTGTTTTCCTCTTGGTACTAATTTCTTCTTGTTTTTTGTTGGTGGTGGTGTTGCTATCTCGGTTGTGGGCGCGACTGCGGTTGATGAATCGGATGCCTCGCTTGTTGTTAAATTAGGTTCTGTAAGCAGCAGTGGGTTTTGATCTATGGTTTTATCTAAGATGAAATCACGGCGTTTGTTTGTGCTTCCGGTACCAAAGTGGAATTGAAAGACATGTTTGGTGTTTTCTAATGCTTTTATTGAATCTGGGATTTTATAGGGATCTTTGTTATCAAGTTTTCTAACGACTTCATTACAGTCTGGTGAATGAGTGTACCTCTGGACTAAAGCAGGTTAGCGTTATGCTTGCAATGTCGTCGCCGATAATTGCTTTAAAGCAATAGCTGTTGACAATGGATGTATGTTGTGGTTTTAGTTACATAATGCAAAAGAGATTTGTTGTGTTATATGAGCGAAAGTGTAGTTTATGGTACATGTAGTTAGGTATTTGTTGCGAACCGATTTCCTGACATTGTTGATGTGGAAATCCAGGGGACACTTTTACCCGTAGTATAACAGCTTCAGCTGTAAAACGCGCTTCCTGCATTAAGTGGGTCACATTTTTAGATATTTGTTTTTGGAAATAACTGGTCCCCCAAAAAAAACTATCTTACCTTGTAGTGTTCTGGATTTGCTTCAAATACCGTAATTAGTTGAACACGGTTTCTCATTTTTTTCTTCGTCAAATTTGAACTTCCAAAGTTGGCATGGGATCAAGAAACTCTTTGTACTTATTGTATTCGATGTTAGCAATTGATAATGGTTATTCGTTTTTTGCCATTTTGTTTCACAGGCGTTGCTGAAAGTTGCTCACAGTTTTTCCACTAAAAAAATGACATTTCCTTTTATTAGTTGTCTAATATATTTGGCATGAAAGTATTGTCAAGAAAATTGCAAAAACAGTATACGAACTCCCAGATTTTGGATGTGAATATCCTTTATTGTTACTCGTTTTGTCGTTGCATCTCCTGTTGTCTTCTCCTCGGTTATCTTTGAATAGAGCCAATGTCACCTGATAATAAAAGTTAAAAGTTTTAGATTTTGTATGTTATGGTTTATGAGTGTATACTAGGATTTATCCAATGTATATACAACTGTCCTTAACGAGATTCGGACAGTTGATGTGCCCGACCAAGGTGAATGAAATCAAGACATTCATCAATACAACAATCGTAGTGGAACGATTCTTTAAAAAAAATCCATACTGATCGATTGGCCTAACGTGATTATTAGCTACTTTAAGTTGTGCATGTACTGATGAAAGTCGCCTTGAAGGAAGACCGTACACCATCACCATATTCATCGACATCTTCAACTCCACATACTCATACTCATGTAACTCATCATCATCAAATTAAAGATAAATAAATTCAAGATAAAGAACTACATCAAAGTCAAGAAAGTTAAGCAAAATCAAGATGAAGTTCAAAGAAGAATTGATGAAAGATATATGAGTAAAAGATCAAAGTTTAAAGACAAAGTGGTATGAGTATGTCGGAGAAGACGAAAGCACAAACATTTGATGATGTTGATCGAAGGCATGAAAGATAAGAGATTTATTCAAGATCACAAAGCATGATTGGAACAAAGAAACTAGCATGACTATTACACAACTAGACTCAAGATTCAAGACAACAAGCTTCAAAGATCAAAGATCAAGGTCACAAAGGGAAATCTCAATGATCACCCCTTAAGGGGAAATTGTTAGAAATAGAAAGTGTTGATCATTAATGTAATCAAAGAGAGATCTCAATGATCGTCATTTAGGGGGAGATTTTTAGGAATAGAAGTAACGATCATTATCGAGTCAACAAGTATTGTAACAATATAACGTGTAATAGATAGTCCGATAAGCTAGTTCGAAAGGATAAATATGTAAAACCTAAACCCGGCCCATGGAAAGCCCAAGGCCGGTTAGGGTTGGTATATGTAAACCCTCTCATCAAATTGAGAGGGTGTGTGAGCTTATTATCAAAGGTTGTTTTATACATAGTGCTCTCCACCTCTCTCTACTTATTTCTCTCTCTAACTCTCCTTTTCTTTAAGGTTTATACTTTTGTGTGTGTGATTCTTGATAAAAGGAATGTACAGGAAAAGTTGTGTAAGCCTGAGGCTTGCAGCCGTCGGTTGTGGGGTGGTCTGAGGCTTCCAGCCGCCAGCTGGGATGCTCTAGCCACCGGCTGTGAACAGCTGTTAGTTTTGGTCATTTTCTAAATTTTGTATAAAATCAACCGTAAGTTCGTAGGAGTTGTGTCACTTGTCATTTTAAAGGTATTTGAGTAAACTTTTATTTAAAAATACTTCCAAGAGTTGATTCTATACAAAAGTATAAAAGAGTCTTTGATTTGTAACAGAAAGTCTTTTCGGTCATGCCATTTGCGTAAAATTTTTGTCAATCGAGAATGGGGCTTTTCAATAAATCACCTTGAAATGGGTGGTGAATACCAACCAAAGCGAGTTCAACACGATATTGAAACTCGTCTCCAACTTCAACTCCCTGGACGGACCCACACTGTGTTTTAATTGAAATTTAAAAATTAAATGTGCGTTTATTTAATGTTTTCAAAATAAAGTCATTAATTTAAATTACTTATATTTTTAAATAATTTATAATTCATTTAAATTTATGTAGATATTTAATTTAATACATTTATAATTAATTTAAATTTATTAAAACAATTAAAATAAATAACTTAAACCTATAGAAACTACATGTCGTCGCTATAGATTTGGCGGGTAAATTCCACCTCGGCGGTAAACTAAATGCTGACCGTGACAGAAAAATCGTTGTCACCAAACTTATAGCGACTACAATGTCATCGCTATAGGTTATAGTCAAAGTCAAAGAATTAATATGGACTAGTTTTGTCGTCTAGCGAACCTTTAGCGACGACATGACGCCACAAAAGGTTTTGGTCAAAGATGGGGCCAAGAAAGTGGGCTTTTTGTCGTTTAGTGGACTTATAGCAACGACATCGCGAGAAGACGACATCGCGAGAAGACGAAATTGGTGAGTGATCTACCTTATATTTAACATTTATCTAAATGCATTATTGATTATGATGAATTAGAAAAGAATGCAACCCAAAATTAGCGAACGTTTATACATGTTAACAGCCACAATACTAGTAGTAAGCAGTTGAACCTTTTTTTTTCTTTTACCAAAAATAGAAGTTTGTATGTGACTTTGTTGGGTAAATACAAATATGAAGAAAAAATATATATATATATCATCAAGAATCAGTAATAGCAATTAAGTAAGAGAAATTTAGTTAAGCCCAACATCATGTGGTCAACAGTATTTATCATATCATACATGGCATCGAAAAGATGTTAGGTTCGAGGTTCCTAACCATTAATCAAGCGATTAGTCTGGTTCCGGACCATTTATGTTGGATCTTTGTACTTTTGCATGATCAAAGTTCCGCCCGAGAAAACCAACGGGCTATGACTGCATGCCTAAGACAACATCCGTTAAAATAACATACATGTGTTTAGAAGAAAAAAAAGGTTATTTAATACAAGAAGCTACACAAATTGATGTAATATCATACATCAACCAAACCGCGAAACACAAGGTTATCTCTTCTGGAAATTGAAGGATCGGATGCAGTAAGCAAAGATGAATGCAAATAACAAAACCAATCCAATGTGCACCCCAGCAACAGGGCCAAGAAAGCTATCCTTGTAACCAAAATAACGGTCCAAATATTCTTTCACAGTTTCACCATTTGTAAGTTTGTCCGTATAGTCTCCAAATTGTGAAGTTGCCATCCCATAAATAGTCCATGCCATCGGATCCCCCCAATAGTACCATCTCCACCAAATGGGAATACTCTGTTGTGTTTTAAACATAACATTATACTACTAAAAATATGTAAAACAGTGAAACAAAGAAAAAAGAAAGTAATATTTAGTTAAACTTACGGGTCGTGGAATGATGAACCCCGAAAACAGATTAAATATTGCGTAAAACGAGGCTGCAATGATGGCGGCTATGCTGTCGTTGGGGGTGATGGCAACAGTCATCATACCATAAAATGTCATGTAGAGGAAACAACAGAATTGGAAGTAAAGATACCAAAAGAATTTAGCAGCAGTCCACTCGAACCCGATCATCGAGTACACTATCACAGTGTATACTACTGTTTGCACCAACACATATGGGATCTCGACCAAAACTTGAGCAAAAGCATAAGGCAAAGCAGAATACATTCCAGCGGCTCTTTCTCGATAAAACACAGTTCGTTCGATAGCTACAACGGGCTGCACCGCTCCCGCGTTTTGGACTCCTAAGAATAGAACCGCAGCATACATTGAACCGAGGGCGTTATTCAAGTCTTGTTGGTTTTTCCTGAAACCCCCTAAATATTGTTAAATCAGGACATCAAATGTGAAAGCCCAATCGAGTGTATCAGACGGTGCTTACCTTTTACCACCGAGGTTCCAGAACATAGTACCAAAAATGATCCCGATAAAAGTAGTGAACACAAAACGTACGGCTGTGTAAGACGGGTTTCGCCAGTATGACCAACGTTGTTTCCATAAACATGCTATGCATTGTACGAGGAACGACTGCGAGTATTGAGTTGGGAAGAAGAGATCTTTTGTGCCAGGACGTGGTACACTTAATTCGGCAATTAAAGTTTTGTTTCTCCTGTGAATTTAACACAAAGGTTAACAATATGATAACTTTTAATTCGAAAAATTGGCACGCACGTATTGACTATTGATTGAATATGTACTTGTGAAGTTCCGAATTTCTGTAGATTGACGTGAAATCAACTCCGAGTGCGATTTCTTGTGCTGAAGTACTAACTTCCATCATCCACGTCGCAGGGTTGTATCCATCCTTAATCTTAATCACGCCATTAATTGCCTGTTTCAGAAAGGTGACAAAATAGGCTATTCAGGCGATTGAGTAATGGGTCAAAACAATTTAGGTTAAAAAAAGTTGATACTTTTGGTATGGGTAAAAAATGGGTCTATGTTACTTATACGGGTTTAGTCCAATTAATAGCAACATAATTTCTCAAATGTAACATGAGGGTACTTGAACCAAAAAAAATATCAATATACCTAACGAATATTTAAATTCCGTTCCAATATCATATACTTCCAACGACATGTCAAAGAGTATTTTGGTTATTTTTGGATTATCACACGTTAGTATGAGTATATTATATAATATATTGATCTTTAAGTTAAATCGAAACACTTTTTTCAAATATTTAAGAAAACTTTATAAAGAAATAGTATGCCAAATACGACTACAAAAACCACATTTTATGAACACTAATTTATTTTTAAAAAATTGTGTGAAAATTAGATTTAGGAGGTCCTATTCATTAAAGAGTACACCCTTGACCTGTTATGTATCATTCATAAGTAAATGGGACAAAATTGATAGTTTAATACCTCAAAGTACTCAATTAACTTGCAGGAATTGCGACCTACAGGTCCAACATATAGCTCTTGTCCTCCTCTTTTCATCAAGAACAACTGCAAAACCAATAGTTATTAGAACATACATTTTGTATGTACAAGATATCAGGTTCAATATAACGAAGTGCCTCTTTGTACCTCATCAAACGCTTCAAAAATATCGATACTTGGTTGATGGATAGTGCAAACGACTGTTCTTCCAGTATCCACAGTGTTCCTAACGGTTCTCATCACAATAGCAGCAGCTCTAGCATCTAGCCCTGATGTAGGCTCATCCATAAATATTATGGACGGGTTAGCCACGAGCTCAACTGCTATGGTTAACCTCTTTCGTTGTTCTGTTGACAATCCATTAACACCAGGTAATCCGACTAATGCATCCTTCAATGGGTTCAGTTCCACAAGACCCATAACCTCATCAACAAACATCTGTTGAAAAACATGCAACATTGTTAAGAATGAAAAAAGGGGGGTTTTTAATCAGTAAAATGGTCCAACCTTTCGCTTGTGTTCGTCAACATCGGATGTTAACCTAAGCCAGGCTGAGTATAGCAAAGACTCGTAAATGGTAACATGAGGAGAATGGATGTCGTTTTGTTCACAATATCCAGAAATCCGGGCAAATGTTTCTTGTTTCTTTGGGTACCCAGAAACCTTGATATCACCTTCGATATACCCACCGGTTTTCCGTCCGGCTAGCACGTCCATAAGAGTAGTTTTCCCGGCACCACTCACACCCATTAGAGCTGTAAGAACACCAGGTCTAAAAGCTCCACTAACACCCTTTAGTAGTAGCAATCTGTCTTCCACCACCCCTTGATCTTTCATTTCCTACAATAGACTTCGTTAAGCAATGGGAAATTGACCCATTTCGTGGGTCGATCTGGGGTTGTATTTTTATCTCATAAGGGCCAAATATGTCAAACAAAGTAAAAAGTTGTTTACGGTCTATTTTTAGTGTATACAAAGTTGTTTTTATGCTAAGATTGATGTTGATATTATAATGATATTGTTAAGATAACTCAATAATTATTTACGAAAGTTAAAAATTTGACAAAAGTGTTAGCACATCAATCCAACCCGTTTTGGCCCTTATTAAAAGATGACCCAGTTCAGCGTGAACCGTTATGAGCCATTACCTAACTTATCGAACCCATCAGTATTGCTGTTTCTGAGTCAGAATCTCATTATTTCGTGGGATTTTAAGTTTTCAGCAATTTTCAAGTACAGTTTATTACCTGTGGCATATCGACAGAGTATTTGACATCATTAAAGGTGATTGAATGTGGTTCAAATGGAAGGATCATTCCTTTGTTCTTATTTTGACTTCCCTCAGCTTCCATATCCATAGATCCAACGGCTTCATCACTTTCATCTAGTGATGATACATCAGCTTGCGCTTTTCCAAAAGCTATATAGCAGAAAACCAATGTTCCTCACTTTACAGCTTTTGAGGAGCTACTTCTTATAATTTATAGAATGCCATAGAAAAAGTAAACTAACCATTGAGGAAGGAGAGAGACAGAGCATAACAGAAGTTGAAGACGAGAATGAAGCCTATCAAGGCCGCGACTGCAATCCAATACCAATAAGCGTCTGCAAAAAACCCTCTGGCCAAAATAACTTGTTTCCCTAGCGTCGTACCATTCAAAGGCTACAATTTAAAATGTAAGCTTTATGATAGGAAAAGCACATATAACTAGAGTGGTCGATTTCTCAAGCGGTTCAAATAAAAGAAATAGTTAAATAGGATAATAGTTGCCAATTATCTATTTTCCCCCCAACTCGTAATTAATTCACTGATTCTTTATAAAAGTAGATAAGTTTTTGGACAAACATGTATTTGTGAATCAACCCGACCTAGCCTAGCCAGTCTTGACTCATACTAAAAATGACATTTTTCCACATAAGCCATTTTTGATTTATTACCCAACCCGTCCATCTTGCCACCATTACATAAAAATAAGTCTGATGTGACTTACTGCTCTCCAACTATGCCCAAGAAACTCGTTCACCATTAATCCATTTATTGCATACATCAAGGGAGATGTCCAGTATCCCCATAACCACCAATCCTTGACCTCATCTTCAAGAGAATATTAGAGCCCGTTTTGTTAGTTGACTAAACGAGCAAAATAAATCATGTTATAAGTTTCTGAACTAGTAAACATAACAGCATAATACCTCGTGAAAGGATAAAACCACCCAATGCAAACACTAAAAGAATTGCAAATGAACCAAATGTGTTTGCAATAATCATGTTCCTTCCCATTGCTCCAATAAAACGAAACAATCCAGAAGACATTTGATTAGCAAGAAAGAAGATGAAATACTGTTTGAAGAATCTGCAAGGTTTTATAAAAAGGTAGTAAAAATAATCAATATAACAAATAGAAGGGTAATAAACTTCGATTATCTAGTCTGGAAAAGTAATTACCTTGAGACGTTAGGATCAAATCCTATGACATAATATGTGATAATAGTCCAAACACCAGCTTCAAGAAATAAAACGGGAATCTTGATGATCCAAGAGGGAATAGCATACGCCCAAGAGGGGTAAAAAAGGAAGTCCCGTTGCTTATAGAATACAGAAAGTTTTGCGATCGTCATTGATATCTCAGACATTCCATTAAACATAATCGTAACAACGCCAAAAAATATAGCACCAGTATAAAACCCTCCAACTTGTAGATCACGTTTATGCATCTCAGTTCGAAGAAACACCGTCATAGCAATCAACGACATGATCGTTAGCTGAAATCATGATAAGGTTTAAAACTTAGATTAAATTCGATATAAATGTTATGAAATATTAGAGCTTTGTGCAAAGATTTGAAAAAAACATTAAAAAGATGAGAACTCTGAACACTTACTTGAAACAATTTGAAGAAATAAACAAACGAGTTTCTTTTCATGAGCAATATTTCTCGATCGGTGCAAGCTTTCAAGAGTTCTATTTTATTCAAACCATACTTTTCGGTTGCCAAAGCAGCAGGGTGACTTTTACTCTTGTCATATGGAGTCGTGAGATCATTTTCCAATTTCATTCCAACATGAAATGATTGATATGCTTTGGCAAATTCCTCTGCTGTCACAAATCTATAAGGATCGTCTCTTCTCATCCAATACTGTTGTTGATCTTTTTTTGATGTCACCTGTAGAACAGGATTTCAAGATGGTGAGGGATAAAATGGTAATCTACACTCAGTCGTCATTATGGGGTTAATAAAGGAAAACTTGTTGGAATACTTACTTCTTGCAAGAAATCAGCAACACCTTTCCTTTCGGGGCATTTGAATCCCATAGATTCAAAAAAATCAAGAACATGTTCACGCGGGCCTTGATATACAATCTTGCCATCTGTCATTAGTATGATATCATCAAACAAATCATAAGTCTCGGGTGCTGGTTGAAGGAGAGAAATGACAGCAGTTCCTTCGAGAATGTGAAGAAATTCCTTGAGTGACTTGACAATCTGAAAAGTTGTGGAACTATCCAACCCCGTAGATATCTCATCCATAAGAAGAACCTTTGACGGTCCAACTATCATTTCACCTGTTGTCACACGCTTCTTTTGTCCACCCGATATTCCCCTTATCATTTGATCCCCCACCATGGTATCAGCACAGATGTCTAACCCTAGCAGCTGCACAACAAACAAATTACGTTAGACATGGAAATTTCGACCATTTACTTAGCTAGGAGAAAAACAGATCAAACGGGGTGAAAGTTGCCCAAAGTGTATTTGATGCATACAACCTCCTAGTGTGTTATATTGAATAAGTACTCGATTATTATGATGATTTTTTAATTTTCGTAATTATATATTAAGATAATTACGCATTAAAAAACATCTAATTTTGGACTAAAAGATTTACGGATCAACCCAACCCAACCTGTTGTGACCAGTAGAACAAGTACCCATTTTGACACGTTATTCAAAATACTGGACAACTATTACTGTATAATAATTCAATTAGGTAAATCATATTTGTAAACAGACTAATTTCAGCCTATAAACAACTCATTTACGGCCAAAATACACCATGCTTACAGCTGTGTATCTTTATTTCTAACAATATTCAAGTATTAAAACACAAGTTACCAATAAAACATGTGAAAGATTTGAACAAAAAATATTTTTGGTTAACCAACAGACCCCCCATTTTGACCCAAATTGTTTTGACCCGGTACCCACCCTTCCTTTTTACTACCGCTAATTTAATTCGTCATACCTTGAGAGTATAATCTGTGACCACACTGGCTTCTTGACCTTTGGTTGCAGCAGCCTGTATAACAACAAAACAATGATAACTCTGATTTCACTTTGATTTCAGCCATGAAGGATTCAAAATGCTTGTTGTGTGTGGAGGATCAAATTTTTACCTTCATGTATATATCGAGATCAGGATCAGGTTTTATTTTTGCATCTCTTTCTCTTCTTGATAACTCTGCTAACATCTCTGCAATTTTATGTACATAAATATGTTATACAAAACTCTAGAACTTTATAAAAAGATAATGACAAAGAAATGATTAAAAACTAACCGTAACGTGATCCAATGCCTTGACATCTAGCAGAAAAAGCCAATGTTTCTCTGACAGTCATCTCTCCGATATGGACATCATGTTGACTGATATAAGCAGAGGTTCTTTCAGGTACAAACTCATGTAACTCATGGCCATTATACGTTACCTTTCCCGATATCTACATTATATGAAATTTAAAATTAGTTTCTGTCATGGGAGAAAAAGCTGAATATGTGACTAAGAAATGAAGTCAATTTAGGATCTTTCTTTTTACCGTTAGCTCCTTGGCAAGCTTTCCAGCCAAGGACAACAAGAGTGTTGTCTTTCCAGAACTTGGAGGTCCCAAAAGTAATGTCATTCTACAAATGTTATTATGAAAAAAGTTATTACAAGTAACTTGAAAAGCAATCGCAAAACGGTATGATGATGACTGTTAATCCCATATTGACTGATTTATGTTTTAGTTAACCAACTTATGTCATAAGTTATAAACAGCCATAAGATAACCGGCTTTCAGGCACAACGCTAAAAAAAAGTCGGTGTGAAAAGTTACCCACATGTAATGCTTTTGACCGGAATTTAAATCGAAACTTTTAGAAGGTGATTACTTTAAAACAATTCTTCTGAAATTAGGATAGCTTTTTTCCAGCCTATAAAAGTTAGTTGCCTTATATCAAACGTGGATCAAAGTTGGTTACATTTTTATGAAATTTGATTATTCATGGGGTTTTATGTTCTTTCTTCTCACCTTTTAGGCTTAATGACACCGCTAACATCATCAAGGATAGTTATACGCCTTTTTGAATTCGGAAGTAGATGGAATAAACTCAATAACCCCTATAAGACATAAATATGGACAAGAATTATGAACAATTGATTATCAAAGACGTCATGAATTATTTGATATGTTAGTTGATTATGGTTTCTATTACTTACCTCAAGAAGATCAATATGAAAGTTTATAAAACTAGGTAAGGCTCGGCTTCCAGTATTAACATCAGCCTCCACAGTTACATGCTCAAATTTGACTTCAATCGTTGGCAAACCAATTCCAACCCTAAAACATATCAACTCAACGCCATTTAGCTAAACCATCACCACAATCAAAATATTAAAAGGATGGTTGCATAAAAAAGAAATACTTGTACACTTTATCAATAACATCAACCATTACATGTTATTTATCTCATGTTCCTCTAATTAGTTAAAGCCTACAATAAGTGAAGGTAAGTTGATATTTGACGAAATGAAAAAAGTAAAAATCAGGTACCTATCAAGTCTGGCCCTGAGCTTCAACAAGAACTTTTCATTATCTTCATCAGCAACTTTAACAAGTCTATCAAGCAAATGCCTTCGATCGTTGGTTCCAAGACTATCAACATCAACTTCATTAGATGGCCCAGTTGATCCAAAAAGCAAACCTTTCTTCAAGCGGTCGAAAGTTGGTAGCTTTTCAAGTGAAGCCCACTTAAGAGCTTCTTCATCATCTTCTTCACGTGAAGATTTTGAGAAAATATCCATACCAGAATTACTCCATGCAGAAGCACTTAAAGTACTAACTGCTCTAAGACTCCCTAATCTTATGCTATTAGCAGCTTTATGTATGTCACTTCCATTCATTGTCACAAAAGATTAATCAGCACCAAATTATGTTGATCAAGAAATGAAGATCTTTGATGGTTCTGTTCTTTAGGCCAAAATAACCTGGAATTCAAAATTTGTTCGGGAACTAAGAACAATGATGTATGATTATGTGTAAGGATATGACCTTTATATTGATGAAGGTTATGAGAGACTACTAATGAGTTAAAGGTGGTGATATAGTCGGGTCGCTAATGGCTTTAAACGGGTTATGCGCCTGGTTCAAAAAAACATTCATAGGGACAGTGATTATGTATTTGAAAATTTTAAACTTTTTTAAATGCTCCCTTAATTTCAAAAATAGGAGGTTCATGCTCAATACAACCAGGACAGAAAAAAAGTCTTGAATTTAATTATTTAGTTTACTCGTCCAAACCATTTTACCCACCAGCAGTGCTGGTCGTTATATGGTGGATCGGCGGTGTTTCAAATATTCAGACAAATATAAGGAAAATAGATGTAGCTAAGACATAATTATTGTGATTCTTATTTATTTTGAATTAGTGGTATCAAGAGGTACACATACAAATTTCCTTAATAATAATACCAAGCCGTTGAATTTATGGGAATAAATTGAATATATGACTTTACTGTGCTTATTGGTTAAATGCAAATTAGAAATTATACCATACTATGTTTGAAATAACAATTGATGGTTGAAATCTAAAATGAATCTTTTTCAACTCCCCATATTCATGGAACGACGAAATTTTTGTAAACGTGCAATTCTTGATTTTCAAACTGGCGACAAGACTTATGGTTTAAATTCTGTGAATGTACGTGTAAACATTTAACGTTGTATTAGATACACATTAATTGTGTTATAAAACATCTACAGGTATCGAAAAAATTAAAAAAAACCATAACCACCCATTAGTTTCTAGTACAAATACTGTCTGAATAGGAACTGTCTTAGATCTGTATATGACTCCTCTAGATGATACTAATTTGTTAGGAATGTTTTGTACCAATCACTAAACTTAACACGCACATCAACTTATATACACGGAAATAAGTTAATTTGGATTATATTAGATTTTTATGAGTCCTATAAGGTTTAGGCATTCTAATATGACAACTAACTAACCGTTAAAACAATAAGAAACAAAAGGAAAACACAGAAAAACTGGAAATATGTGATTAGCATACTTTAAAATTGAGATACCTGCTATGAATATAGGCAAATTCAATGAAGATTTTTAATCTATCCTGAAATAGAATATATGGGAAACACACAATACAAAAGACACATGACAAGAGCAAAAAGAGCCATTGAAAACTAACACAATGTGATTAGAAAAAGAGCAAAAAGATGAAATGACCTAGATGATTCGGGTGATTCAAAGGATAAGTTGTGGTTAGGAAGGGAGCGTCGCTTTTAAATATTTTCTGTGTGCCCACGACTAAAATCTGATTATATGTGATTGTTTAATTTACCATTTGACAGTTAAACTACTCAAATTATATGCTAAATTTATGACTGAATAAGATAAAAACATTTAAATAAATAACAGGAAATCTAAAAAAAAAAAATATCAATATATAGGAGGAGCATCCAAGTAATTCTAAAATTTGAACACATTTGCCCCTCAAATATTTTTTGTCCTGTTTTAAGAAGTTATCATCTATGATATATGAAATATAATGCAGGTTCTAAAGTGACACAAATCACCAAAAAAGACTTCAAGTTGAACTAACCAACCAGAAAGATTACTTTGTAGATCATCATTCTGAAAAGCAAGATAAGTTTACTGCTAGATACTTATTATACATATTCTTGAGAAATATCTTTAGTTTACCTTCGTCCATGAATCGAGAATGAAAGCACATAAACTTCAAGAGAAGCCTTCGTATTTAAACAGACAATACTCTGAAACTGAAAACAAAATAAGCAAATTAAAATACCTTTGCAACATAAAACAAAGGTAATGATACATAATATAAAAACAAACGGGCACAATGAACCTGAAATAAACGGTGTAAGTTGCCTCTAACTGAATCTGCCATGAGAGTCTTCATAACACAGTGTTTAAAATTAAACATGCTTTGTTAGAAAGAATAAGTATACACAATAATCATGTACATAATGAAATGCAGAGTGTAGTATCACAATGATGTTTCTTTTATCTTAAAATTTTTAGCTTATAACCAGCGTCCCCACAAGAACACAAGCCATCTTTAAAAAGATGGAAACATTCGGTATCCCTAACAGCAATCTCTCTCCTAACAACTTTTGAAATAAACTTTACCATATTATGACAGTTTTGACACATGTATAGGTTTTTTGTTACTCGTATAGGCATGCCAGGAGCCGTATTTATAAGCCCAAATCCAATCGCCAATCTTTCACTGTGCCCACACAAAATATCCGCTTTAGAGGCATCAATGTTGTTTACTAAATCATTCTTTAACTCGTCAAATCCCATCTTTGCATAAAAACCATCCAAAACTGCATTTATTTCTTTTTCTTGAGGATGAGTTTGATCACCGGTTAAAAAAGCATGGATTTTTCCTTTCACTTCCACCCAACTGCACCCAGGATCAACCGTCACCCCGTTTTCTGTCATCAAAATCTTCAAACGGGCAACTTCATCCCATTTACCAATTTCAGCATAAAAATTACACAAAAGTGTATAATACCGAAAACTTTCTGATTCATTCATATTAATTATATTTCGGGCAGCAAGTTCTCCCAACTCAACGTTCCTATAGATCCGACAAGCATTTAACAACGCCCCCCATATCGCTTGATCTGGTTGTATAGGCATACTTATAATGAAGGCATGAGCTTCCTCAAGTTTCCCTGAACGCCCGAGTAAATCAACTACACAAGCATAATGCTTGAGGTTAGGGACAATATAGTAATTTTCTGTCATAATCTTGAAATACTCTAATCCATTTTCTACCATACTGGATCTACCACAAGCACATAATAAAGAAATAAATGTAACAGGGTCGGGTTTTACATCTGATTTCACCATTTTGTTAAACAAGTCGATAGCGCCTGGCCCGTTTCCTCTTTGAGCATACCCGGTTAACATTGTATTCCAAGAAGCAATGTCTTTTTCAATTGAACTAAATTGTTTCCATGCGGTTTTCATCTTCCCGCACTTTACATACATGTCAAGGAGTGCGTTTGGTACAAATCCATCAAACCCGAGCCCTGTTCTTAAAGCATAGGCGTGTATCTCCTTTCCTGTCATCAAAGCTCCAATCTTACCACACGCAGAAAGAACGGAAATTAAAGTAATTGAATTAGGAATTAATCTAACTTTCATCTTTCTAAAAAAATAAATCGCTTGGACACTCCTATTGTTGATATGGAGACCAAGTATGATTGAACTCCAGGATATGACATTCTTGTCAGGAATACGTTGGAAGACTTCCAAAGCCTTATCAATAAGTTTACACTTAGAATATAGATCAATTAAAGCATTGGTGACTATGACATACGATAGTAAACCAATCCTTTTGGCATACTTGTGCAACTCGACACCCATATCTAAAAGACCTAATGAAGCACATGCAGATATAACACTAGCAATAGTGATTTCATCTAGTGCAACATTTTCCATCTTCATATTCTTGTAGACTTCTATAGCCTTTTCTGGTAGCCCGTTTTTCTCATAACCTGAAATCATGGCAGTCCATGATACAACATCTTTTGTACGAATTGTACTAAACACTCTTTCAGCTTCTTCCCAAGCTCCAAATCTCGAGTACATCTGTATTAAAGCATTATCTATAGAAACGTCTTTCCTAAAAACATGTTTTGCAGCATACCCGTGAACTGTTTTTCCTAATCTTTCATCACCAGTAAACTCACAAGCCGATAATACACTAGTCATAGTCATCAAATCCGGAACAAAAAACGACTCAATCATCTCATGAAAAAATCTTAACCCTTCCAAAAACTCGCCATTCTCAAAACACCCTGAAATCATCGCATTCCACGATACAGTATCCTTCACACCCATCCCATCAAAAACCAACCGCGCACTATACATATCACCACATTTCACATACATACTAATCAACGCATTATTCACATCAACATCATCCCCAAACCCGTATCTCAACACATGAACATGCACCTCCCTACCCCTTCCCAAATCCTTAACCCTCCCACACGTCCTCAAAACACTAGGAAACGTATACACATCGGGCCTGACACCCGCCCACAACATCCGATCATACAACCCCAAACACTCATCAAAACAACCACCTTTACAATAGCCACCAATCAAAACATTCCAAGAAAACAAATCTCTCTGAGACATTTTACCAAACACATACCACGCATTACCCAAATCTCGAAACCTAACAAACATACTCAGCAACGAATTCCCAGTTCTTAAACTCAAAAGGGTACTCGAATCTGTAATCAAGTCGTAAACTTGAGACGCGTATCGCTCTGCACGCATACGCTCACAAAGATCAATAAGTAGAATAAAAGTCTCCTCGTCAACCATAGTTTTGAGTTCTTTCATGTTTTTTAATGTTGTTATAGCTTGCTCTAAGTTACCATGATGGCAAAGGTGTTGGATTAGTGAATTTGGGTCTGTGGTGTTGGGTGATGATGAATTGGTGACTTGTATTTGATGGGGTTTTTTGAGGGTTTTTGGTCGGGTGAATTTGGTGAAGTGGGGATGATGCTGAATAAGTTTGAAGAAGAGTGTGTTTGTGTTGTGTGTTTTGGGAATCAATGGAGGACTTGGTAGTTGCATAACGAACTTTGGTGGTGATGCCTTCAAATTTACAAAGGAACATAAACGGTGGGATTTTTTTGTATAAATCTTTAAAACTTCCTGTAATTTGAATAAATATCTTAATCTATAAAAGTTCCTGTAGGGTTGACCCGAACACGACCCGAAACCTATTTAGACTCAACCCAGACCTGTTATTTTCGTGTTAGTCTTTAGTCGGGTCAGAAATTGCCGCTCCTACCAAATCATCATATGATCATTAAACCTTTGTAATGGTTAACACTAACCTCGTCACATAAACATATCTTAAAAGGTCGCAATACACACGCACACAAAATAACTCAAATTTGGTTTGGAGAAACAGATGAACAAGCCGTCTTCAAAATTGGTTGACCACGGGTTATAGTATACAAGTGTAGTGGTTGTCGACGCGTGATGGTGGTGACATCTACCTCAACTCGCGTGAACATGGTGGTGACCTGAAACCTATTTAGACTCAACCAAGACCTGTTATTTTCGTGTTAGTCTTTAGTCGGGTTTCTTGTCGGGTCAAAAATTGCCGCTCCTACCAAATCATCATATGATCATTAAACCTTTGTAATGGTTAACACTAACCTCGTCACATAAACATATCTTAAAAGGTCGCAATACACACGCACAAAATAACTCAAATTTGGTCCGTTACGAGCAGTCTTAAATATCGGAAAGCAATAGGCATGTATACTGGTTTCTGCTTTTTTGTAGCCTAATATGTTCACGCGGTTTACGACAATTCTTTTATTATTATCAATTTTTAAAACAAACTTAAATATATTTTCAACTTTGTTATTATTTTAATCTCGCTTTAGCGCGTTGGCAAAAGAATTTTAGTTTGTTTCAGTTTCATGAGCGTGTATCGAATTTGTAATGACAGCCAGTAAATGCAATGTTGTGTTTTTCGTTTTTTTTATCCTTCAGTTTCTAACTTGTAACATGCAAATGAAATTATTTGTTGCATTTTGTAATTTTGAGTTATGATAGTCCAGTGGGCAACTTTTGCAATTAAGCCCAAATACGAACACTCCACAACATCTGGTATTCTGGTTCAGTGATCTTACTCAAAGTTTACAAATTACGATTGACAAAATTCAAGCAAATAAATACAGAGAAAGTCACAATGGATCAAACAATAATCAAGAATTCAATAATACATAAAAAGATCACATTTTAGAATGGTTATAGTTTACACGTAACAGCCCGTATGCGATACTGGTCCATAGCTAAATGGTCAATAAACTCAAAAGTTTTCGTATGGTTGTCGATTTAGAGGGAAATTGTCGAGTTCCAGAACTCTTATCATATTACAAATCGAATAGCAAACCCGCAATCAACCAAGCTTAGACCGGTTACTCATCCACGCCATGAGAACCACAATCAACCTCCCTCAATTTTAACAAGACAAACAACACAACCCCACAAACAAAGCCCAACGCAGCACTAGACCCTGTAAGCGACACAGCCGCACAGACCAACATTACAAACGACTCTTCTTTGGTATTCATGTCTTTCGACGCCATTGCTAACTCAATCCCCGCAAACAGCAACAACGCGCCCAAAATCCCAACAGGAAACTGATTCAATATCCTCACAAACGAGTTCCCAAACAACAACCCCAAAACCAATTTCCCAACACCCAACAACACAACCGAAGCCCCAGTCCGCCCCCCGAACCTATACTGACCCGCTAACCCACCTGCCCCATGACAAACCGGCATCGCCCCAAACCAACACCCAACCAAATTCATCAACCCCACACTCACCGAAACTGCAGTAACCGAAGCCTCGTGCTCCGGAAACAAGTCATTCGACAACTTACAAACCGCGATAACCGAGTTCAAAACAGATAACGGAATCTGAGGCACAGCCCCTCTCAGAAACCCGGTCTTGAAATCATCCCACGTGATAGTCAAAACATGAAACTTGGAGGGCCCAAACTGTAGATCCCCAAAAATAGAAGGATCAATAATGAAACATAACACAATCCCTAAAATAAACACAATCAAAGCTGACGGTATAGATGACATCATCTTCAACCTCCTCCAAACCCTAACCCTAACCCTATCTTCACCATCATAACTTTCTCCGGCACCGGTAGTAATCACCAGAAACACAACGGCAGTCAACGCCACAATCACGCCGTCGTAACCCAACCAGCTCCTGTCACCACCTTGTTGATTCTTGGAAAAGTCCTGCTCATATCTAACATACTTAATCGCCGTAAAAGCAAACGACAGCCCTTGCGAGAGCTGAACACCACGTACAACAGGCAGCGGAATGTAACGATATAGCCACGACATGAGACCAGTAGCTCCAAGGACAAGGAGCACGGATGCAGTGCATATTCCAGCAGCAGCGATTTGCGACAGAGTTAGCAACGGTTGTTCAGATATAGCGACGGATGCGATGGACTTCATGGGCTGGACAGGCATGGGTATGCCAAAGAGTAAACCTGTTGCTATGTTGTATAAGGCTGTGAATATAAGAGTTGTACCGAGGTCGAGTTTTGAGACGAGTGTTAAGGCGAGGACTATTGGGATGTAAGTGCCTAAGTCTCCTACTGAGCCACCTAGCTCTGACCAGATTGTGGTTTTGTGGAGGGTTAGGGAGGTGGTGATGTTGGTTCGGATGCGAGTGTACCATGGACGACTGTGGTTTTGGTTGAGGAGTGGTGATGATTCTTCATCCATGTTTGCCGGGAAATGAGATTTCTGGTTTTGACTTTTTGAGTATTTATATTGACATATCTTGCAAAATAATCCTTTGGGTATTGAAAGTATCTCAAACTACGTACTCTCATAGGTAATAGTAAAGCAATAAATGATATGAACAAGACATTCAAACTCATCCCATAAGTCTTTTTTAACAATATTCTCACTAAGTTACATATATCACTATTCTCACTAAGTTACATATATCACTACAAGGAAAAGTGGAACGGGCGATGAAGGCTTTGGCGAGAACATTCATGTCCTCGCTAAAAGCCGTTAAACGACAAAAAAGCTAAGTTTCAGACTTTACCATGCCAAAAAGTGGATAAAATTTGACCAAAACTTTTGGCGAGGACATGCCATCGCCAAAAGTTTTGACCAAAGTTGACCAGTTAATTATAACTTTAATTAATAATGAACTGGTGATGTGGCTTTGACATGTCCTCGCCAAATGGCTCAAAAAGTCCTCACCTGTGGGAACGATTGGTGAAGTGATACCTAATGAATCTTATGTGTTTTTTGTTTAGTAAGGGGCATTAAGTTTGAATCCGATCTGTATATCTGAATCTAATTTTATTATGTGGTTAATATCTAAATCTGATTTCATCTTAATCTGAATAAATGACTGAAAATATGAATTTGACTCGAATAAAATTGTTTGTCTTTCGGAGAAATGTCTCAATCTAAATTTGATTACAATTTGAATATAAAACCATTGCATTCACGCGAAAAATAAACATTAATAAATATAAAATAACAAATTTTACAATACAGTTAAATTTAAAAATATTTTAAAACAAAACATTCAAGCACATGTGTATTTGATAAAAATAAACGTATATGCATTTAGATTGACTTTTCAAAACGATTAACCAAACGGGTTGGGTTAGGGTTGAGATATATAAATCCACTAACCCGAAACCTTTAATATGAACATAACACAAATTGTCACATAATTATTATCACCATTTACATTCTTTATCTATGAAAAAATATGTAATGATTCTATTTAAACGTACCGTTAGTAGAAAAGACAAAGTTGAAAAACAAACAAACAAAAATAAATAAATTAAACATTACAAAGTGCTAAGACATATCTCTTCTCCATCTAATTCAGTAAGAGTTTTTTTCCTCTAATTTTCTCTTAATGATTGAAAAAAATAAATGTTCTTAACACTTAATGGCTCTCAATAACGTGAAAAAAAATAAAATTAAACACGCTTTTCGAGCGAAACCTCTTACCGCAAGTTAACTTGGGCCCCGAATTAATCTATATCTGTATTGCACCGGTCGAACTATTCCAGCTCTCACCCATTCTTCCACTTCCTTGGCTATGGCGTGATTCTTTTCGGCCGAGTAAGTTCTTCTCTTTTGCGCCACCGGGCGGTCTTGAACATTCACATTTAGCTTGTGCTCAATGATCCGACGGGGCACTCCCGTCATATCGGCTGGTTCCCAGGCAAACACATCCTGGTTGTTCTTGAGTAGCGTGATTAAATGTCTTCGACATTCCGGGGAGAAGTTTCCTCCTATCGTGACTAGTTGGTCCGGATAAGCCGGATGTACCAAAACTTCTTCCGTTTTTCCTACCACAGCCTCATCCGGTCCGACCTCACAGGGCTCTTCCTTGATTTCCTTTTTTGCCATCTGTTTCTCCTCGAGCTTGCGACATTCTGAGACAATTACGGACCGGGTGGTGAGGGTCGCTATGCCCTTCGGTGTGGGGAATTTCACCATCAAGTGGATAGTTGATGGGATAGCCCGTAATTTCTTCAGACCTGAGCGCCCTAGAATGATATTGTATGGAGAAGGGGACCTTACCACGGCGAACTTCATCATTGTCCGGCGAGACAGGCCTTGGCTTCCGAAACGGACTTCCAATTCAATCTTTCCCAATGGCTTTATGGATTCTCCCGCGAATCCTATCAATGGTGTGCCGGTTTCTTTCAACTTGGCCTTAATGGAAGGGCATAAATGCTCGAAACAGTGTTCATACATCACCTCGACCGAAGCGCCTTGGTCTACATAGACCCTTCTAACTGTGTATCCTTCCACTTCGGCCTCAACTATCAACGGTCCGTCCGACACATCTCCCGGAAGGATAGGCGGAAAACCGATCGGAACATTCATCCATTCCTCCTCGGCTTCTATGATTTTCCTTTTGTGGGATGTAGGACTAGCCATATCGAACTGTAGGCAGATCGAGAAGTTAGTCCCACGGATGGCGCCAATTTGTTGAAGCAATTTCTTGCAATTACTTCGGACAAATAAAGGGGGCCTACCGGATGAACTCAGCTAGGGTCCTTCCGGAAGGCTCAGGTGTAAGTCCCTTCGGCTATTAGGGGTCCTCCGGATATCTGCACACAACAGCACACGTTAGGCTCGCCCCGGGTGTTATCCCAGGACCCACCTCCGGTGTGAGAGTAAGTATTTGGTATTCCGAAAGGGCTATCAATTACAGTGAGAAGTATAATGCGAGTAAAATCGTTACCTGAGAGTAGCAAATGGGCTGAGTATTTATAGTACTCAGCCTCGATACCTGTACTGGCGGCGGCGGATATTCAGGAAACATGTCGCCGACACAATCCCGTAAATCCTGGGGAAGGCGGCGGTGGTGTCAGTAGCTGCCATCTGTCTCCTGCCTTAAACCTATACACGCCGAACGGCCTTTGTGCCTTCCGGAATATATTAGATAGCTTTGAGTCGTCCGGACGACCGAAAGACTCAGCCCGTCCGGACACATACGTCAACACTAGCTTCAATTTGGTTGCAAAGTTAAAGGACGAAATTGACATCTGATTAAAAATAATAAATTTCATCTTATCGATCATATTTGTGTGGTTATTGTTGAGGCAATTTCTTGCAATCACTTCAGACAAATAAAGAGGGCCTGCCGATTGAACTCAGCTAGGGTTCTTCCGGTAGGCTTGGGTGCTGATCCCCTCGGCTGTCTGGGGTCTTCCGGGTATCTGCACACAACAGCACACGTTAGGCTCGCCCCGGGTGTTATCCCAGGACCCACCTCCGGTGTGAGAGTAAGTATCTGATATTCCGAAAGGGCTATCAACTGTAGTGAGGAATTAATGCAGGTAAAAGTGTTGGTTGAGAGCAGTAAATGAGTCGAGTATTTATAGTACTCGACCTCGATACCTGGAATGGCGGCGCCGGATTTTCAGGAGACATGTCCCCGACATAATCCCGTAAATCCTGGGGCGGCGGCGGCGGTGTCTGCAGCTGCCATCTGTCAAAAGGTAAACGCCACCTGTCCTATTACTCAGTGATATTGGCCGGATGAGTCGTGTGCCTTCCGGTATGTCCGGACGGCTCGATGTCGTCCGGACGGCCGGTCGAGACAGGCCGTTCGGACACATACGTCAACATGTCCCCCCCAGTATTGCATTATCGGTTGAAGGCCGATGATGTAATACTTATATAATATCTGTGCGCCTTTCGGTACCTGCAATATTTAGGTAATACCCTTGGTGCCTTTCGGCACATTTCGTTCGAACATATACACCCATAAGACTAAGATAATGCCTTACGGCTGCTTCATATTTTAGCCTGCGCTTTCCGATACATACATGTAATATCGGTATTGCATTGTTAGTAAAGTACTGACGTAACACTTCAAAGATTACCTTATGGCCTTTCGGCCTAAGTCTTTAGGATCACTGTTGCATTTGCTTTTTAGTTCGGCCGATGGTGTAATGCCTTAAAGGGTTGGTCTTGACATGTCATGGCTTTGATGTGTGGAAGCTATTATTGCATCGTTCCCGATCCTCTCATGGCTTACAATGTACATTATATGTATGTCTTTATTTCTTCCGGTGAGTAATCATTGCGTATACCCGATGGGTCAGGGTGCCTTTTTCAATTTATCTGGAGGGCCTTGCCCTTCTATGCGTAGGTGCTGTGATTGTGCCGATGGTATGACATTGCTGACAAACTATGGGTTCACGTTTGACCCTTTCCGAAGGATATGCCGTTAGATTCTAGCATGTCTTACGTCACACTGATTCTACCAAGTGTTGCCCTGGTGCTCCTATGAGTGCACCTCTCTCTTTTTTTTTTTTTTTTATTATTATTTATAATTCTGTTACTTTATGGTTGTTCCATGTAGGACATCATTAATGAACTGACACGCATGCGCGTGCTTAGCACGCGTGCTGAGGTGCAGCCACGTCAGCGTCTCGCTAAATGTGACATTCCACATCCTGAGTTCTTCTTATAAATAGCGACACTGGTGTGCGTTTTTTACTACCGTAATTCCATATTCTTAACTGAGACGCCTTCCGGTATTATTTTCCGAACGATTCTTGAAAATCTGTCCGTGATTTTCATACTAGTCTTTCGTCTCTCAAAGGTACGTTCCGAACCATCCCTGCCTTAATTTTACTTTGTTGTTTGGCTGTATCCCTCTTTCCCCCGGCAAAACCATGTCGGTTTTGCCCACTTCTACTTGTGAGAACTTCCCAGGGGTCCAATGATTCCTCCCAAAGTTTGTCGTAGAGAAGCGTGCCTTTCGATGGGGCGAAAGGGTTGTGCGTGGGATTATCATGGATTACAAAATGTCATAGAGAAGCATAACTAGTACCGTTAGGTAGGCATCATGTAACCTTTTTCGAGGTTTATCATCGTAGCTTGCATATAAACCCTGCGGTTCTTTTACTCCGGACGCCGATAGGACGGCCTAGGATGCGATAGACCTCGCGTCGCTTGAGTTTCCCATATGTCATAGGACTCTCGTCCGATTGGGGGTATCCCAACTAGCGGGCGGCTTTTAGGGGGATCGAGGGAAAGGGTTACGCCCTTACAGCCTTTGTCTGTCTCCTTTTATTACTTTAGTTGTGTTTCGGCCGTCGTGCCTGTGCAACGTTTTGACCATTATATGCACTCGTTTTTTGCAGTTATCATAATGTCTCAATACTTGAAGAAGCCCAAAGTTAGAAAGGATGTGCCGGTGGCCCAGGGGGATAAGCATCAAGAGAGTCAACCCCATGGAACGCATGTTGCCGCTGCTCCTCAAGCCGTTATCCCTGAGCAGACGGTCGAAATGACCAGAGTCGAAAAGTCTGACCCAAAGGTTTCGGGCTCCAGAAAGAGGAAACCGGACCAGGATGTTGTCCGGCCCATATCTCAGTCCCAAACACAGGGGACTAGAGTCCGCCTTCATCGTGATGCGTCCGGCGGGGGTATTTTCCGAGGGCCAAATGAAAGCGAGAGTGCTTCGGGCGCAAGAAAACAGCCGGAGGGGCCCGATGCTTCGGCCGGAAGAAAACAACCGGAGGGGCCTGATGCTTCGGCCGGAAGAAAACAGCCGGATACCCAAGGAGGTATCGGCGGGGGCTTCACGTCGGAGGCCACTGGTGCTGGCAAGTCTTTTCTTTCTTTTACTTTATGAAACGTTGACCCCCGAACTTTGCATTTGTTCCGAAATTGTTACTTGACTTATTGATTTATTTTTCTTCTTTTTCCGAAAATGTAGGGGGTTCTTCCGCTGCTGCTCCTAACCGCGGAAAGGATAAAGTAGCCAGTGAAAGTGAGTCGGCCTCTTTGCATGTGCCGACGTGGAAGGTGAGCAAGGATGACCGTTTGGATAACTGGAAGGTCTGCCGGGAACTGTTGTTGCACCTACCGACTCCGAAAGAAGAGTCATTTTCGGAAAGTTTGGGGGATGCCGAGGCTGTTCAGAGAGCCTGGAAATTTTTGGCTATGGGGTCCGTTGCTCAGTCGGACTTGCTGCTTCGGTTCGAGAAACTTCTTCATGATCACAGCGAGCTTTACCAAATCCACCAGCATTGCGGAAACCCCGGAAAGAACGGGGGAGAGCTCAAACAACTGAAGACTGAGCATTCCACTTGCCTGGTGAGAGAGTCGGAGTTGATGGGGCAAGTGAAAGAGTTGGAGAAGCTGGTGGAGGATGAGAGGTTGGCCGCAGCGGAACGAATCAGCGCCTTGGAAGCTGATTTGGAAAAAGCTAAGGTTAACCTGAGTGAGGAGGTGAAGGACAACTTGGGCCTTCGGGAAGAAAAGAAAGATCTAATTGCCCGGGTGGGCCGCACCGAAGGGGAAAGGTTCAGGGTTGTTAAAGAGGTCCTCCCGGAGGTTGTTCGTCGTCTGTTGGGCAGCTATGAGTACAAGAACCATTTAGCAGGGCCCTTCAGCTTGTCCTCGCAGTCCGGGTTTATGGAAGGCGTGGTTCAGGGCCGCGAGCCGGAAGAAGTGGCTGCCATTTTGGCCAAGACGGAAGACCTGGATGTGGATGCTGCGAAGAAACTCGACCCGGCGTTTGATGGGTTGTTTACCGCAGAGTATCCTTATATCAAGAAGATCAGCTGCTCATATCTCAAGTCTCTTGATGAAATCCTGAAAATCTTCCCTGATCCCGATCCGGCTTCTTCTCCCCGGGCTCAGACTGCCAATGCCGCCGAGGGATCAACTTCCGGGGCTACTAATGTCGAGAGTTCAACTGCTGGAAGGGACGAGTCGGCTCCCTAAGTCTTCGAATGATTTGGTTTACCTTGGTGTTGTAAGGCCTTCGAGCCAAGAACAATTTCTTTTTTTTTTATACCCGGATGACTGTAATAATTTTATGACAAATAATTCGTGTGATTTATTCATTTGTATATATTTATGACTGTTCTGTATTCCGCATGCTCCATGTTTCATGTTTCGCGCTATTGTTTTTGCTTGTTTCCGGAGTGATTTTCTCATTTAGGTTTATCGGAATTGGCCTTTCGGTTGATATGATGGGATGTTCTGTTGGACCCTTGAACGATCCTGCCGGATTCTATTAACTTGTGATTTATTAATGCTTGCCTTATCCTTCTTCCCCCTTTTTCCCTTCCTCATTCATTTTTTTTTTTTTTTTTTTTTTTTTTTTTTTTTTTTTTTTACTTATGCGTGGAACTGCATGTGTGGAGTGGAGTGGGACAATTTGGGTCTTCGAATGGGATGCTGCCGAACAGTTGTTGTTCTTCGGTATTCATCGGTGTTATGAATTGTATCGCTTGTTCGTTATTATCTCTGCCACTCGTATGGCACCGAAAGTACATTTGTATCAGCGCCACATTCTTTTGATTACGAACGTGTGATATTCGCTTGTTATTATTTTTACTGTTTGTATAGCTCCGGTAGTGCAAGTTTATACATTTTGTGTGGTTGTATGGTACCCTTATGAATATTGACCACAAAAGTCTCCGGAGGGGGCCAGCCTCCCGGAGGGATCGTTTTTCACTTATGTTCAAAATGTGACAAATGACTCAGCCTTTCCGCCAGGATTATGGCAACCCCTTCCTTTTTTGGGTATCAACCATCTTTGGACATTGACCACAAACTCCCCAGAGGGCGCGAACCTCGGGGGGGGGGGGGGGGGGGCTACTTTCTACTTATGTCCAGAAAACAATGAACATTGATCACTAATCTCCGGAGGGCACGAACCTCTCGGAGGGATCACTTTCTACTTATGTTCGAGATTTTACAGGTGGTTCAGCCTTTCCGCCAGGATTATGGCAACCCCTTTCTGGGTATCAACCATCTTTGGACATTGACCACACACTCCCCGGAGGGCGTGAACCTCTCGGGGGGGGGGGGGCATTTTCTAATTATGTCCAGAAAACAATGAACATTGATCACTAATCTCCGGAGGGCACGAACCTCTCGGAGGGATCACTTTCTACTTATGTTCGAGATTTTACAGGTGGTTCAGCCTTTCCGCCAGGATTATGGCAACCCCTTTCTGGGTATCAACCATCTTTGGACATTGACCACACACTCCCCGGAGGGCGTGAACCTCTCGGGGGGGGCCATTTTCTAATTATGTCCAGAAAATCAACTTTGAACACTGACTACGCCCGGATGTCGCGAGTCACCCGAACGAGTCACTTTAAACTTGTGTTCCAAACACCAAACTCGAACACTGACTACGCCCGGATGTCGCGAGTCATCCGGACGAGTCACCTTAAACTTATGTTCGGGATTTTTGTAATCGCTACACATGTGGGACCTCACATACATATTCAAGTGATGTTCCGCAGGGACATTGCCTCCCTCCAATGGTGGGGTAACTGCATTTGTCATTAAAAATAGTCAATATCGAGCCTTTTTGGGATATCATAAACATTTCAAAGATATATTGTGAGAAAATTGCCCCCTTCAACGGTTAGGGTAGCTATGTTTCATTAAATCATTAACATCAAACCCTTTCGGGTGTTACATAGGATATGTTAAGCCCCATTTACATGGACGCTTTTTACAATCAATTGCCCGCCATGCTTGTGGCGTCCTCCCGCCTATCCCTGCTCGACTTGTGTTTTCTCATTCGGCAGGCTTCCGATGCTTCTGTCAGACCGCGTTCCCATAGGCTTTGCTTTCCCGACATGTAAAATTACCTGTCTTAAGTTACGAAGGTATTTGCATTCCTTCCGTTAGTTCGCACATTGTTACAGTAATAGAATAAAATAGCAAGACATTCCAGTGGTTATTTCGTATTGACGATTACCTGAGCCATTACTTGTATCTTGGCCGGTATGTTGGGGCTTCCTTGGTCATCATACCGATTCAGCTTTCTCACATCCTTTCTTCTGATCCTGGGTTCCTTCTTTTGTTCATACGGCTTGTCCCACCTTATTCCTCCCAATGGATGATTTCTTTCCTTGGCTTCTTTTGTTTCTGCGATGGGCTCCTCCCTCGCACCGTGATTCCCTCGCGTCTTTGGCTGAGTGACCAATGTCGCTATGCCGCCCGGTGTTGGAAACTTAACCATCGAATGAATGGTTGAAGGTACGGCCCGCAACTTCCTCAAACCAATGCGTCCCAGTATGGTATTGTAGGGGGAAGGTGAGTCGATCACGGCGAATTCCAAACTCATTTTTCGGGACAGATCCTGACTTCCGAAGCGGATCTCTAAGTCAATCACCCCCCTTGGCCTAACGGGTTTTCCAGTGAATCCTGTCAAGGTTGTGTCAACCTTCTTCAACCGTGCTTTAACCGCATGATCCAGGCGCTCAAATTGATGCCCATACATTACTTCCATTGATGCGCCAGGGTCAACATAGACCTCGCGGATTTCTCTTCCTTCAGTTTCAACCTTGATTATCAGCGGTTCGTCCGACATCTTCTCCAGAGGAATGGACGGAAAGCTTATTGGAGCGTTCATCCACTCTTCCTTTCCCACTTCTTCCGATTTCCGGGAGGTTGTAAGGCTTCGGATCATGTTGATTACTTTCCCTCTACTCCCTTGGTAGTTACCTCCTTGATTAGTTTTCTTTCCTCTCCTGAGGTCTTTTACCAAATGATCCAGCTTCCCTGTACTTAATGCGGTTTTTAACTCCTCCCTGAGTACCCAGCAATCGTCAGTGAAATGTCCTTTCTCCCCATGATAGTCACAGTATCTGTCCTCACAATCCTTCTGTGGCTTTCCCTTTGTTGGAGGAGGTTGCGGTAACCTTAGCTGGTGTTCCGTTGCCAATATTTCCTTAGGTGTCTTCGTAAGGATGTCCAAATCTATCGGCCTTGTCTCATTTCGACGGATGTCATTTCGGCGGGGGTCGGGCCTCCCAGCGTTGCCGTACCTTGGGGCGACATAAGGTGCGTAGTAATCGTTCCTTCGCCCTTTGAACCCGACCCTAGGGTTATTCCGGCGGTAATCTCCAACAGGAGGCTTTGGCTGGTAGTCGTTCCTGTTGTGGTATGGGTTAGGCCGAGACTCCGTTCTCTCTCCCTTTGGCAGTTCTGTTGCTTGGAATGCCTCCTCGGAACGAACAAAATCATCGATCCTTTCCAACATCTCGTCAACGGTTTTAGGGATCTTATCCGAGAATTTCTTGGCTAACTCCGGGCAGTGGTGACCATTCAGAAATGATCCGATTTGCATGATTTCTGGGGCGTCCGGGAAGTGGTTGGCCTCGCATATCCATCTTTCCTTAAAATCCGGAAGGCTTTCGTTTGCCTTTCGGTGAATCTTGTTGATCTCTGTTAGGTCCTTGGTGCTTATTCTTAACATACTAAACCTGTTCAAAAACCTTTTCTGGAGCTCGTCCCAACTATCAATGCTTCCTGTAGGGAGCTTATCAAACCATCCTCTGGCTTTCCCGTCCAAGGTTTGTTGGAACATTCGACACCACAAGGGCATGGGCCATTCTTCATGGTTTCCTGCTCCGGTGAAACGATTGATGTGGTCATCCGGATCAGTGGTCCCTTGGTATAGTTTCAAGTTCGTTGGGATCTTGTGTTTGGGAGATGAGAACTCTATGATTCTTTTTGTGAACGGGCACTTGATCATTTCCTTGAATGGTTTGCTCAAATCGTCGTCTGCCATTTTCCCCTTTCCGTAGCCGTCAACTGCCTTTTTCCCTTTCCCGTAACCGTCATCTGCCTTTTTCCCCTTTCCGTAGGGCGACGCTTCAACTTCCTCTTCCTCCGAACTTTCATACCCGTCGTCGAGCCTCAGCATTCCGGGGCTTACCAGGTTACGATTGCCCGGTTGTTTGAACAATTCTTTTAAGGCCGAAAGATGACCTTCGATCAGGGCTTGGGCGTCCGGAGGATGTTGGTCTCCTCCAGATCCTCCGGGCCCTCCCGCGTTTCGGACAGGGGTGAAGATGGGTGTTGTACCCGTTGTCTCGAACGCTTCGGACGTTGGTGTAGGACCTGCCATCCCTAACCTCAGGTAGATCGAGCGAAAGGTCCCACGGATGGCGCCAATTTGTTGAAGCAATTTCTTGCAATCACTTCAGACAAATAAAGAGGGCCTGCCGATTGAACTCAGCTAGGGTTCTTCCGGTAGGCTTGGGTGCTGATCCCCTCGGCTGTCTGGGGTCTTCCGGGTATCTGCACACAACAGCACACGTTAGGCTCGCCCCGGGTGTTATCCCAGGACCCACCTCCGGTGTGAGAGTAAGTATCCGATATTCCGAAAGGGCTATCAACTGTAGTGAGGAATTAATGCAGGTAAAAGTGTTGGTTGAGAGCAGTAAATGAGTCGAGTATTTATAGTACTCGACCTCGATACCTGGAATGGCGGCGCCGGATTTTCAGGAGACATGTCCCCGACATAATCCCGTAAATCCTGGGGCGGCGGCGGCGGTGTCTGCAGCTGCCATCTGTCAAAAGGTAAACGCCACCTGTCCTATTACTCAGTGATATTGGCCGGATGAGTCATGTGCCTTCCGGTATGTCCGGACGGCTCGATGTCGTCCGGACGGCCGGTCGAGACAGGCCGTTCGGACACATACGTCAACATATTTGTGTGGTTATCATGTTATAAAGTATAACGTGTTTGAAATAAATACGTAAAACAATTTTCTGATGTTACAAAACGAATGCTAACAAGGGTACTACTAAACTTACTCATAATCCACTAAATAAATATCTTGTAGGTTTTTTTTCTTCTTTTTTTTTTTTGTGGAAAAGATAAATTCTATTGCCACCAAAAAATATAAACACAAACCGATCCATGACTACAGACTCAAAAACCAACCTACAAAAACCAAACTAAACTACTACTAACAAAAATAATAGACCTATACTAATTGGACAAAAGCCCAAGACCGAAAAAACTATAACTGATGGACAGGCCCAAATAGTTAACATAAGGAATAATAATACCACTAAGGTGTGACGGAACCATAGGGGAAAATGGACTCGTCAAAGGTAACGTTGCGAGAAATGATGATTTTATTGGTGGAAAGGTTCAAGCAACAGTACCCTCCTATACCTTTCTCGACAATGGTTGTTGGAATAACTGAAAGTGACAGCAATAAATTTCTGGAAGGTGAAAGTGACGACAAAGCTTTTGCGGAGTAAAGTTTTTGGGATAATTCTTGGTATTCTGATATCATGTAAGTTTATGTAATTCTCATCATTGAATAAGAGTTTAAGCACGATATAAATAATGCTAAATGAACAAACAAACTTTACCCGACACTAAATACTAGTCGAATAACACAAACCACAATCCAAATGAACTACAAACACTTGAACTAGTGTAAAAAACCAAAATCCAACTAGTAGTCACTCTTTCAGAACTCGCTACTCAAGGAAGATACTCAAACATTAGCAAGGCTTCATTCAAAAGGACGGTTAGCCGTCTACTTAGACTCCAAATTCCCAACTTGGCTTTAATATATTATTATTATTTTTTAAATCAAAATTATTGCATTTATCTTTCTCATTTAATTCACTTCATTCATAATTTATCTTTCACTAATTTTATTATTTATTTAGACTCAACGATGACATGTTACTTTTATTTTTCTACCTAACAACGACACATTAAAGACTTAGTTAACAAAATGAGTATATTCAAGAATATTAGTAGTAAAAATGATGTAAGGAGTATGATCAGTTTTTTACATATTCTCTTCTAACAATACTAAAAATGGTGTAAGGATGGATAGTTGTAAAAAGCTTTACGAGCAATTGGCTAATTGTGGTCCTTTAATGGATTATGACATACAAATACTAGTTTTAGTGCTTATGTATGAATGGAATGAAATTCAAAAACTAATAATTATTGTAATTTATTTGTTCCTTGTGAACTTACAAGCTTTATTATTTATAACTTACAAGCTTTATTATTTATAAATTTACTATTTCTAAAAAAAATCCCAATAAAAGTAGTGAGCACAAAACGTACGGTTGTGTAAGACGGGTTTCGCCAGTATGACCAACGTTGTTTCCATAAACATGCTATGCATTGAATCTATTTGTTCTTCTCATATTAGCCTCGTCCGAGTTGTATGGTTCCTTCTCCTAGAACCGTGGCTCTTAATACTCCTTGTTGGGATCTAAATATTCCCTCCGAGCGCGAAAAGAGTGTCCACAAACAAGATATAGACAAATTATGATATATGTAATTAATGCAAGTTTTGATTGATTAAAAGTCATTTTTACCCGTACACTTTTTGAATAAATTTAGAATGAGTAATTAATGCATGTTTTGGATAGAATGACAAAATAGGGAAAACAATTATAATTATTAAGGTTAAGTCCATTAACTAACAACGTACTTTCTCAGATTTTCACATCTAGATAACTTTGTAAAATACTACTAACACTTTTGAATTTATTCCAAACTTAGAAATTTGATCACATTTGTTCGCTGGTGACCGGGTGACATGTACAAAACTTGTCCATGTCATCTATTTTTATTTTTTCATTTATCTCTTTTATCCACCTAAACTTGGTGATGGATTGTACACATCTTCTTGTATAATGTAATGGTGGTTCAAGCATGTGAAACTTGATCTTTTGTGGTATCAAACTCAAATAGGATTGTCCTCCACATAACTCTTATGACTTATTGATAAATGCAAATATTATTAGTTTATTATCTTGTTTATCGGATGACTTGTCTTTTTCATTTGATATATGTTGTTTGTTTTGGAACCGTAATGCAAAGCATAACAAACAAGTGATTTTATTGATAAAAGGTTTCCATGTTACAGACACTTACAAAACACTTAAACATTGAAATGGACTTATTTGAATGCCAATACAACAAAAAGAAGCAAAACAAACATCAAACATGTCGACTTCCAAAAAGTCAAACGGGTAAGAAGCTTGTTAACTTGTTCATTCTTTCCAATCAACTCATCATGTAACTCTAAAATCCTTTCTTCACGGCCCATCTCATTTTGGAGTTCATGTCTTTTATGTGGATTAAGCATAACATACATCTCGTACATTTGATGGCGGTACCATTCATGTTCAATATCGGGATCATATCATACATTTCTTCCTAATGGGTTTCTGAAAGCAAAATATTGATTTTTATTATTGTACGTTTTTGTGAAGAGAAAACAAATAAATAATCAATAACACTTACAAATAAAAACGAGTCTTATTTATCTAGGCGGAAATTTATAAAACCTATGTGGCAGTAAAAAATTTATGTGGAAAACCAACTGGTCACCTTTCTTATATTTACCCGTTTCAGCAAGTTTTGATAACGGTTAGTATTTTTCAAAGTTACCTAGATGTGGAAATTTGAGAAACTACGTTGTTAATTAATGGACTTAACCCTAATTATTATACATATATAAAAATTAAACATTTTTTAGACAAATATAAATAGTAATATAGACGCTTTTTGTGGACTGAAGGAGTACGCGGTAATTAACAAACCTATTTTTGGAATGTAAATCAATCTCATTCAAACTTTTAACCCAATAGTAGACGTTACAACACCTTTATCTTGAGTACGTTCAACGGATAAAAGAGGAGTTTGTTACTTTCATTTTAGTAAATGTACAACTATAAAGACAACCTTTTTACCCCAGAGTAGTTAATATTGATATTATAGGAAATGAAAATGACGAATATAAACATCTATATGTATGTACTATACGACAACA
This sequence comes from Artemisia tridentata subsp. tridentata, assembly GCA_021014915.2. Lineage (NCBI taxonomy): Eukaryota > Viridiplantae > Streptophyta > Magnoliopsida > Asterales > Asteraceae > Artemisia > Artemisia tridentata. The sequence goes on along the minus strand of CP139504.1, from coordinate 151,440,787 downwards.
CAAGTATATCTTGAATACGCTATAGAAGTTACAGTATACAAATTATTATTAGTAACCTCGTTATTTTATAACACAAATCATTAGACTAAAAACAATATTAAGATAACTTATGATGAGGATTGCCTCCACCTTTTAGGAGTCTTGTTGCTTCTTCCTTGTTTTCCCTTGAGAGGAGTTTGCTTTCCAATACTACCCGAATCAAACCCTTTTCCTTCAACCCGCTCATCGGCCACTTCAATGCTCATAGCTCTAAGAGTCGTCGACGTTGTTAATTTCCTCCAGTTGAAAAACCCTTTCTTCTTTTCTGACAACTTGTCAATTTGTGATTGCATCATATGACATTGCCTTTCTAGCTTTGTTACATTTTCTTTTAGCTTCTTGATTTCCATTTGTTGTAGAGTCATAATATCTCTAGATGAGTGGCAACGTTGCTCGTGTGAGTCCAATGCACGGTTCGGGCTCTTGCTAGTGCTAAATGATCGACTCCAGTCCATGTGAGAATGGAGCTTGGCTTGTTCCGAGAAGAGTACTTGAATGACGGATCGGACTGGTAGACGTTCGTTTTGGGAGGCATGTAAGGATGCTTCTATGGATAATTTTTGACTGTCGATTAATTTGCATAACGTCTTTCTTTCTCGTTTTGTCACATTTGCATGCGTCTGTAAATTGTCATAAGATTATATTGAACGTTTTATATTTATGATATAGTATTTCTTTAAAGACAAAATTACTTAATTATAACCACACCACCATTCCACCAATGTAACTTAGCAGTCATATACCTACGTCCTCACAAAATTTCTCATGTTCAAAACTCACTAGTTACATATGTTGGGATATCCAGATAAATGGTCGAAAACAGTAACCAGAATAACCCGTTAAGGTTGCATTCATCTAAGTCAAATAATCACCTCAACAAATAATAATCTGAACAGAAGAAACATGTATCCATGTACACATTGCAAAACTAGTATATTATATGGTCATAGCTAGCTAGGCCTCTGAAATTCCATATATATAACACCAAATAGTCATATTCATCACGGGAGGCCAAACAAAAGGCCAAGTTGTAATACCAATGTGCCACCACTTTTATTCTCGATTTTCATAACTTTCCTTGTAAGCCACCTGTGCCACCACTTTTATTCTCGATTTTCATAACATGTACTGGTGACAAATGACAATTTATTTATCTTTAACATGTGATATAATAGTAATATATAAGCTGTCCCAAAATAGAGATGAATTAATACAGTATATATATCTTTTGATTTGATAGACTAGTTAACAGTCAAAAATAGGAAAACTAACAAAAAGAAACCTTAAAGCGAATAGTGCTAAATTATATTCATACTATTATTGTATCTTAACCCATTTTCTAAGTTGAAAAACATATGAATAATTGGAAGTCAATGTCTTCAAACTTACATTCTAATTGAAATAATTCACTAAAAGCTTAGAAATAACTTACCTTTAAATAAGTATCAATGGCACGGTACAATCCATCATCACTAACACGAGCTTGCTCAGGTACAGCTTGAGCAAGCTCCATAAACTCCGATAACCCAAGCTCCGAATCAACGGCAGCTTCGGCTAAATAACCATCAACAAGCTTTGCAACCTTAAACATTCCAACACCACTTCTCAAACCATCAATATCCAACTCAACAAACATTTTAACCAACCTTATCATCAACTCAACATCAAGCAACGTGCCTTTCACGTGACTAAAACATGGTATCATTAACTCTTTCAAAGTTGCATGATCAAGAACCCATGCCACCCTTTTCTCTAGCTCAATCCTATAATTCGAGTCGACACCAGCCATGTTTGAATGTTTAAGAAGACGTAAGAGAAAGCTGCATGGGACCGCGTCTTTTTCATATGGGAGGACGGTTATAATTGTTTCTATGAAAAACCTTTTTTTGAGCCATGACTTTGTGGCGCTTTCGGGTGGCGAAGGGTTATTATTAGTTATCGTAGTTGGAGATGGTGAAGGCGGGTCAGTTGAGAGTTCCGGGATCCATTTACACGCGTAATGTGTGATAATGGACCCTATTAGGTCAGGTCGTACACCTTTTGATTTGATACCCGATAGAGTTGTGATAAACTGGTCAATATCGACAACGCAAGCGTCGTCTAGCCAGCATTTTGCGGCGAACGAGTTTGGTTTGTCTAGAGGAGAGGGGGTGGTCGAGTCAGGAAAGGATTGATGGTCCATTTTGGTGTAGTGATTGTGTGATCTTGTGAGGAATGAGGTGGTGGTCATCCTTATGTGTTTCTACAGTATGTGCCTCATGTGGCTAAAAAGTAACACGGACCACATGTTAATATTGCAAACTTTTTGTGAATGTGCATATGTTTACACTTTACACACTCATTATATATGTAGATTCTATATTTATATGAGTCATCAATGTGCATATATAGAAGATGATTGGTTAGTGTACTATTATTTCTTTGCTTATAAGAAAAATATCTAACAAGATGTTTCGTTGGGTTTTGGGGCCTAGTAACATTTATCTTTGAACTCATCATAATTTGTCAAAAGTTATTTTCAGAACTTTTTACAATACAATTTTTTTTTTTCTTCAAAAAAGCTTGGTTTCACCCTTAACATCTAAATAACATTATTTATGTACTTGAATAGCTTTAAGCAAATGTATTTTTTTTTTCCGTATCAACTCTTTTAACAAAGATCTCTCTCTCCTCTCTCTCTCTCTCTCTCTCTCTCTCTTTTGGGTAAACATGATTTCTGACACTTTTAACCGACTAATCCATGAGGTTTGAAGTCATCGTCACACAAATTCAAACCTCTCTCTCTCTCTCTCTCTCTCTCTCTCTCTCTCTCTTTTGGGTAAACATGATTTCTGACACTTTTAGCCAACTAATCCATGAGGTTTGAAGTCATCGTCACACAAATTCAAACCAGATAAAACCCTCACTTTTCACGAGGTTGGTGTGACCACTTGATGGTTGTTTGCACCTAGCTGGAATTGAACCTGAGACCTCACACATTTTAGTGGTATTAGTCACAAGGCTTTTACACTAGGCTACCCAGATTGCACTTGAAAAATAAAATGTTACTACATGCTAATGGATTCAGGTCCATAACCACGGGTTCTAATGGAATAGGTCCATAACCTTGGGTTCCAATGCACGAGATCTTGTATCACTTACCAGTGAGGCTCTATCGATTAGTATTGCACAAAGAAATCAGTTATGGATGCTAATACAATAAGATCCGCTCTTCATAGAGAAATTTGGAATTTGCGATCCGAGGTAAGATCAGTCCAAGATCATGAGATCCTTTTCTACCCGATAAGAAAGGGTTGTAGCAAAAAGTGTACTTTTAAGTAATTGCTCCATAGATTCTATATCTATCTATATGAAAAAGAAATCATGTAACAAAATATATTATTATTAGCTAAAAACATTTTTCAATTAGTAAAGAATAACATTGAACATGCTTTAAGAGTTGTACATAATAAAAGTATTTAACTGCATTATGACATATGAGCATTTGCTCTTGGGTCTGAGTTTTGTGGAGCGGCTCGGCGTCCTCATGGTTGGTCGACTAGTGTTGACGGTCACACGAAGAATTCGCTGCTCCAACATCTCTCTCCTTCTCCTTTTTTTTTTTCTTGTGTTATGATCCTTTTAAGGATATGGATCTACCAAAGGGCTTGCGTCCTAATGGTACCCCTTGTTATATGAGAAGCTCCTTAACCAAATGGTTGTGGGTTCAAGTCTTACTTAGGATATGTGAGATACTTTGTGGTTTTATATTGTGAGATAGTTAGTCGCATTTTTTTTTTTTTTTTTAATCCTATGAAGTTCAGATGACCATGACATATCATGTTCACCAACCACAAAAATAAATAAATAAATAAATAAAAATAATAAATAAAATAAATAAAAAAATAAAAAATAAATAAATAATTTATTTTTAATATATATATATATATATATATATATATATATATATATATATATATATATATATATATATATATATATATATATATATATATATATATATATATATATATATATATATGGCCCATTTTAAACTTACTCTCACAAAATTTAACAACATGAGTTATTATGTTGAATAACTCATGTTGGTTGAGGCATGAGAGAATTCTTATCATTTTTTGAAAAACGCATGAGAGGATGTGTTTTTAAGAGATATACTTTTTTAGAGAAAAGTTATTAACATTGAAGATAAAATGATAATGGGCTAAAAATGATCAAATATTAATTGGCAAGAGAAATTGATGTAGTGCTTGTAGTGTGCGGGTTATACTCGCTGATATGTCAGCTTTTACTTTATAACATATTTATAATACACAACTAAAAAACATTTTTTCCAATAACATTCTTATAACACACCACAAGAAAAGAAAAAAACCCCACTTCACACTAAAAAACAAAGAAAAAAACACACAAACTCGACCGTTGTTGTGACGACGAGGGCACCTAAAGCGCCATAGTGCCAAAATGTTAAAACCTAACCGAAAATGGTTTGAGGCAGCATAGAGGATGCTCTAAACTTTAGAGTATCTAAAATGCATCAAGTCTTTAATATTTGATGCATTTAATGCATAAGACATTTGATGACTAAAGTTTGAAGGAAATACTTAAGCTTTACTAAGTTTTTATAGAAAATCTTTTTAAAAAACTTTGATTGCAATGCAAAAAAACTCTTATAAAAGACTTTTTAAAATAATGAAATGTTTTTTACCGCTCTAAGAGCACTCGGTGTGGTTAACGTGAAAATGTGTTAAAACTTAACTTTTGGTGCATTAAGGTGCATTAACCACACCGTGTTGCTGAGTTAAGGGTGCGTTAACGCCTCTGCGTTAACCCCTTAACGCTGAGTTAAGGCTAGCTCCAATTTAAAAAAAAAAAAAAAAAAAAAAACAAAAAAAAAAAAAACACATTTCTACCCCCTCTAATGTAGTATGTAGACGTTGTGTTTTAAAAAAAAATTCAAAACACCTCCTTGGTTCTTAAGCGGGATAACGAAATTTCAATTCAAAATTCAAAATTCAACTACGAGCGGGATAATTTAATTTCAAATTAGAGCGGGATTTATTTAAATTCAAATGTAAGGGTGCCTATATATACAACACCACCAGAGTTGTTTATCACACACACAACTCATACACACAACTCACACACAACTCACACACAGATTCTCAACAATGTCTCGCAAATATTTCTCCCAATAATTCCCAACTCATCTTGACTTCTCCCAACAATTCCCAACTCACCGTGACTTCTCTCAATAATTCCCAAATGAACAAGACTTTTCCCAGCAATTTCTAAATGAACCGGTGAACACTCCACCGGAAGATATCTTTCCGGTGTTCACACCGGAAAATGAATGGGTAAACAATCCACCGGTTGTGGAACACCAACCAAATCCACCAATTTTGGAACAACAACCAAATCCGTTTGGACTGAGTGATGATGAACTCCGACTTCTGGAGCAAGATGAGGAAGTCAGGAGAGAAACATAACAACACGAACTAGAAGAGGAAGTTGCTCGTATGGAGCAGGAGAGAAACTGGTTTGATATTATGGAAGGAAAGTATTATGATGGGGAGTTTAGGTCCTCTTCGAGTGAGGAAGGTCATGTTTCAGATGATTCCTTTTCTTAATTTGTAGTTTTAGTTTCTATTAATCATACTATGTATTGTGTTTTAACTTTAATGTTTAATGTAATTTATGTTTTAACTTTAATGATTAATGTAATTCGTGTTTTAAATGTTATGTTAGTTATTAAATGAAGTATTAATTATAGTTTAGGGGTTGATTTTGAAAACAGTTGAGTTATAGGTGAGTTAACACTAGTACAAAAATGGGATTTAGTCACACATGCTGTTTTTCGAACAGCCACACAGTCGCCTTTTTATGTGACTAAATGTACCAGAATAAAATAAACAGCCACACTTGATCCGACTTGTGTGACCATTTCGGAATTACATCCGAGGCTATAGCCACACATTTGAATATTTTCGTGACTATACGTATCTGGTAAATTTTTTTTTGATTTTTTAGTCACTTATAATTTGGGACGTGTGACGGATACAAATAAGGTTGAAACATTAGTCACACTATATATATACATATGTGACAAATATATGTCACGCAATTGAAAAGTGTGACCAAAATCCATATATGGTCACACGAAGTAATTGTGTATGTGGCTAAATCATATGCTCAAGTTTGTCACACATTATTTAAGCGTGACTGCTAGTTTTTGTTGAAAATTTAGCCACATATGAATTTGAAATGTGTGACAACTGAAAAGTAAGTTTGAAGCATAGTCACGATATGCATTTAAAAGTGACAAATATATGTCACACACTTGAGATGTGTGACCAAATGTCATATATGGTCACACTAAACCATAGGCATACATGATTAAGTGTGACCAAAATTCGATACAAATAGTCACGTAAGTTAATATGTGTGTCTAAAGTTAAGTGTGTGTTTGCCTGCCAATTCCTAATGTGTATGGTCACATTTAATTGTAGCACAATCATGTGACTATAGGCTATACAATAGTAACACCATACCACAAATGTGCATCTAAATTATGTTTATGGCCACATTATAAGGGTATTATATGTGACCAATACATTGAAAATAGTCACACTGTGAAATATTCATGTGACTAATATGTATAGCAAAATGTGAACTCAGTTATCATTAACCTTGATATTAGTCACATTGAGTGTTTGTGTGACTAAATTCAAGATGTTACATATGGTCACATGAAGTATTTATTTAGGTGTCTAAATCATAGTCATATTTTGAGTTCAGACTGTTAGTCATGACTCTTCATTTAATTTGCCCCATTACAATGCTGGGATTTTATAGTCTATCTAGTTTAATGCAGTAGTATGTAAGTATGTTACTTGCCCCTAGCTGGAACCAGATTACTTGACTTTCTAAAGTCAATTTTCAACTTTATAATGAAGTAACATGTTACTAAAGTGCCTGCAAGTGCATATACATGATAAATGGAAACTGCAAATACAATAAATTAAGCTTGACTGCAAGTGGACATATAACAGTGAAAACCGCAAAATTTTTCATTGCCATTGAAAAGCTTGACTTTTTTGAGTCTAAATCCATTACAACAGGCTAAATTACAGGAACAACTATTTAATACTAAAACAGCTATTCATCTAACATTACTAACTTTACAATACCAGCAGTAACCTTGCACTTAGCCTTGAGCAGCAGTCTTAACTTCAACCAGCAGGGTTAACTATTACACTAGCAGTCTTAATGCAGCATGACATGCTTCACTTGGATTTTCGTATAACAATACCTTCAATGTCGGTTCGATAGTAGTCACTTTGTGATTCCTTGCCCAAGTCTTCTTTATATACACGTGGCAATATTTTTTCATTTTGCTCGTGAATGACTGTACTAAACTCCTCATCGACTTCGTCATATGTATCTTTGTAATTCTTGGTAGGTGTTTTAAAGACAATGGACAAATTTTTCTGTACCTGGTCTTACACATAAAACACTTGTGTTGCTTGTGACGCTAATATGAACGGATCATCCTTGTGGCCGAAAGTATTCAGGTCTACCAACGTATAACCAAGAGGATCATGTTTGACCCCATGAGTTTTGCGATTAGCCCAATCACATTTGAAAAGAGGAATTTGCCTGAAACGGTAATCTAGTACCCATATCTCTTGTAAAACCCCATAATAAGATGTTTTTTTTATGGTTGCAACTTCTTTTTTGGATATGTGCACATCTACTGACTCAACACTAACCCCACTGTTCTGGTAAACTATGCCATCATTACTTTTCGTACGAAATGTATACCCATTGATGTTATACGCCTCGTATTTCACTACGCTGGCGCGTGGTCCAAATGATATCCACCTCACAGTTTCTGATACACTGTGATTGGATATCGCTAACTCTCTCTCAACCTGAATTTCATTACAAGTATATATATTACCTTTAAATTGCAGGAACAACAAACAAACAATTAAAGAATAGGAGTGTTTGGGATAATGAAATGGTGTGCTGGTCGACCTCTATCTAATGTCATATACAGGAGGGACAATTATGATGATAGCAACAAACAAACAATTATAAACAACATACAAGTAATTACCTCTTCGAGTAACCACTTAGCAAAAGATTTACTGTGCTCATTCTCCAGCAATGCAAGTTTTTTACCCGGGTTTTTTCCTTTCAAAACTTCCTTGTGTCGCCTGAAACAAATAAATGTCTTTGATTATTATATTTGATAGAACATTTTAAGCAACGAAATGGACATGTGTTAGTAATATATACTTACTCGATATACGGTTGAATTTCATCTGTATTTTGTATTACATACAAATGTGCTTTCTGAAAGGATTCTACGGAAACTTCACTTGGTTTGCCGGCCGACAATGGCTTTCCGTCCTCAACTTCATTGGTTACATGTTTATCAGCTGGGATACCAATAGTTTTCATGGTTTTATGATATTCGCTAAAAAACTCTATTGTTTCTTCCGCGATAGTCTCCTCGGCAATGCATCCCTCTGGTCTATTTCTGTTTCGCACATGTCCTTTAATAACCTTCATACATCTTTCGAAGGGATACATCCACCGAAAGCATATGGGACCACATAATTTTACCTCCCTAGTTAGGTGCACAGTCAAGTGTATCATAATATCAAAAAATGACGGAGGAAAGAACTTCTCGAGTAGGCACAGTGTAACAACAAGTTCTTCTTGCATCTTATCTAGTTCTTGCAAGCTGATTTTTTTCCTACATATAGATTTAAAGAAAAAGCAAAACCTGATTATAGCATATCGTGTGGGCGGGTGCATGACTGAACGTATAGCAATGGGTAAAAACTCTTGCATTAGCATGTGATAGTCATGCGATTTAAGGCCAATGAGCTTCCTATCATTTAGGCTGACCAAACTAGAGAAATTTGAACAATAGCCTTGTGGTACCCTGATGTTGCTTAACGTTTCACAAAAGATGTCTTTTTCAGCATTCGTTAATGTGTAACCTGCTGGAGGTAGTGTTGTTTTGTCTGCTTCTTGCCTAGCAAACAACTCTTCTTTTATCCCCAACTCTTCCAGATCCAGTCGAGCATTCATTCCATCTTTTGTCTTTCCAGGAACATTCAGCAAAGTTCCGAGTAGACTCTCACCAACATTCTTTTCTACATGCATGAAGTCAATACAATGCGGAACAGAATGATCCCTCCAATACCTTAGCTTTCGATACCAAATGTTGAATTTCTTCCAATATGCTTCATTTGCTTGGCTTGAACTACCCTCTTCTTCTGTTGTTTTCCTTTTCTGCTTTTTAATCTTCCCACCTCTGCCTCTGGTATCTTGATCTTGGTTTTTCGAGGTTTTTCCTTTTCCCCACTTATTTTCAATATGTTGTACCTCGTTGTATATTTGTTCCCCGGTCAATGGATTTGGAGCATGACGTGGTTCTTCTTGTCCATTAAACGCCTTCCTTTGCGTTCTGAACGGATGGTTGTATGGTAGATATCGTCTGTGTCCAGCATAACTTTGCTTGGATGAGGCGGAAAGTCTAACACAGTGTGTATCTTTCCCACATACTACACAACCTTTGAATCCACTGTATGGGCAGCCACATAATGTACCAAGTGCAGGGTAATCATTTATCGTCCATAACACAACGGCGCGCAGATTAAAGTTTTCTTTTTTAGAAGCATCGTATGTATCAACCCCTTCCTCGAATAAGGTTTGCAGATCATCAACCAACGGTTCTAAAAATACATCGATATCATTTCCCGGGTATCCCGATATCAATACCGAAAGCATGATAAACTTTCTTTTCATACACAACCATGGAGGAAGGTTGTATATGACAGATAAAACTGGCCATACACTGTGATGCCTATTTCCTGAGTTGACGTCAACCCCATCAGCCGATATTCCTAGCCGTAGATTTCTCGGATCTTCAGCAATTTCGGGGAATTTTTCATCTATGGTACGCCATGCCTGTGAATCTGCGGGGTGACGTAAAACACCATCTGTTATCCTCCTTGTTGCGTGCCATGTTAGATCTTCTGAAATACTTTCTAACTTAAAGAGGCGTTGCAGTCTTGGTATAATTGGAAAGTACCACATTACCTTTGCCGGAATGTTTTCGTACACTTTATGTGTCTTACTATCCACCTTCCATCTTGATGTCCCACAAGTTGGACAAACAGTCAACTCCTTGTTAACCTTCCAGTAAAGAATGCAGTTGTTGCTACATACATGTATCTTTTTGTATCCTGATCCCATCATTCTCACTAGTTTTTTTGCCTCATAAGTTTTTTCAACCATTTCGTTACCAGCAGGTAGCATCTTTTTCAACAATCCTAGTAATTCAGTAAAGAACTTATCAGAAGCTCCATACTTACCCTTCAAGTTGAGTAGTTTAACTATTGCGGACAACTTTGTGAAGTCAGGACATCCTTCGTAAAGTGGCTTCTCCGCGTCTAATAATAGTTGTTGAAACTTGGCAAGGTTATCCTCATCAAAACATTCTTTTGCACCATTAACCATGTTCACTGTTGCTGGGCCATCTGTTGGAATTTCTGGAACAAAATCCATGTCGAAATCCGTGTCGTCAACAAACTCCTCTGTTGTAGCATTAACAGGTATTTGGGCAGTTGTTGCTTGCTCATCATTTTCTCCATGTTTATCCCATTTTGTGTAGCTTTGATTAATCCCGTGGCAGAATAAATGGAACTGCACATCCTCCACTTTATGCTCTATGCGGTTTAAACATGAGATACACGGACATGGCATCTTAAGCTGTTGTTTATTACCTCGTGGGTCGATGTTCATCATCTTCTGCAAGTTGTGTTCTGCATACTTAATAAACGCGTGTACTCCAGCAATATATTGTTTCTTGGTCCTACTAGTTTTCATCCAAGACTTGTCCATGCTATTGTTGAGGTCAAATGGTAACGTATGTATCCTACAAGTCACAAATTAAACCAATATAAGCATCAAATCATTTGTGCATAAGTAAACCAAGTATTTACCACTACTAGTACAAAAGGTACTGCTGCTAGTGAAATTTAGTACGGCTAGTATAAATTTAGTACTGCTAGTACCCGTCACAAATTAAACCAATATAAAATTGTAAATGTTTGATACGTTTGGGCCTAAGTCTAATGTGGGATAAAATGTTTATTTTGAAAATATTACAACCATACATTAGTAAAATCTAGTATTAATGGTTTTTGTTGCAAAGTGAAAATTAAAATAATACTACTCTGTTAGTATAGTATTAATGGTTTTTGTTGCAACTTGCAACTTGCAACTTGCAAGTAATTATGGGGAAGGCTATTTCATCATTACACACTATTCACATTGCTAGGCTCGATACATCTTCCTTCCTCTAGGTGTTTCTTGATTGTTGTTGTATATAAAGCAACATACCTCTCATAATTTTCATCTCTTCTTAACAAACCAAAATAAAATTTAAAAATTACAAAAAATCTCAAAATTTTTTGTTATCAAAATCATATATGGAAACTAAACTAGTGATTTGTTCTGAATTGGCAACAGTTGCAAACTCAAAGCTTGTGAAAGACATGATGCTAGTTTACTATGAGCGACAGGTTGAAGCTACTTCCAAGGAAGTTCATGATTTGAGGCACAAGGTTTCTGAGAAAAGAATGCTGATAAACAATAGGGATAAGATGATCAAGGAGTTAGAGCTTTTATATGGTTTTGATTCTGCTCTTGAAAGCATTGCTGATTTAAGGAGGATGCAAGAGGAGGACATGATGGCATCTGATAGGTTGCTTGTTGATATTGCCCAAAAGCATAAGCGTCTAGGTGATTTGGGCAACTTTATCACGAAGCTTGGATCAATGAACTACTGATGTGGTTGATATGTTAGTTGACTATGTTTATGTCTTTTGTGTTTTGTGGTGTCATGGTTGATGTTGTTGGTAGTCTTTCTGATGTTGTTGTGTTTTGTGCTGTCATCGAATGGTAACGATAGATGTATGGTATGATGTTAAATATTAATGCAGCTATGTTAATGTCAATATTATTTTCTAACAGCCTTTTGATTTGTAAAGTTACAATGTCAAGTGTTTAGCACTGCCTAGTTCCAAAAATGCATATACTTAAGAAAGTCAAACTTTGTTTATTACACCTAAATGCAGGAAGTTACCTACACATACCAACCAAGCCTTTAATGGCATTTACTTATACATTGAACTATGTGATCCTCTTTACTTTAAATGGCCATTACATAAACACAACATTACACACAACATTACACCATCAAAAACCTGTCAAACACTAAACCTCATCCACAATGACTTCCAAGCCAAATGTTATTGAAATATCCTCTGATTCATCAGGACTAATGTCTCCTAAACCTGATTGGAATTTCCCCTACCCTCCTACAGGTAGCTTTCATAAGAGAATACCACCTAAGGGAAAGGTTGTTGACTCGAGCTCTGACGATTTTAGCTCCTTTAACAGTAGCTTTTTTAATGATAGCTTGGTTTCTACCTATCATTCAACATCTGAAGATGAAGCTGTCTCAAAAAAAGCCACAATGTCCAAAAACCCTCCAGTTCACACTCTGTCAATCCCAGGAAAAAGGGAACAAGTTCTATGCCTACCAAATCAGGCAACTAGGGAAGAAATCCAAGCAAAGAAGAGAAAGGGAAAAGGCCCAATTGAACTCACTAAGGGTAAAGGGAAAAGGACAATTAGCTGAGCTTTACTAGTCTTGATGTTATGATGCTACTGTAATAAGTACTATGTTTTCTCCTTGTATGTAATCAACTATGCAATCAACAATGCATCTATGTATGCAGAATTTTGTTATGTAATAACAGTTGGTTTTTCAAGTTGAAGATGCTATTTTTCATTCATGTTAAACCCAAAATACAACTTTAAAAAACTATATATCCTACAAGTCACAAATTAAACCAATATAAGCATCAAATCATTTGTGTATAATTACAATGGATAGTGGGCAGAATTTGCTATCTTTATAATTGTAAAAAACAATTTCGAGAATAATATAATTTCACCATTATTGCATAAAAAAAATGATTTCCTAATTAAAAAAATTACCTAATTTAGATCTAAATGAACCTCCCTCCGTTGTTGATGGCCGGACCGGCGAGTGGTGGCTGTGATTGGTTACTGGTGAATGGTGGATGGTGAGTGGTGGCTGTGATTGGTGAGAAATGTGCGAAATTTGAAATTTGCTGAAAAAAATATGGGGTCTTTAATTTTGAAATTTGCTGAAAAAAATATATATGGGTGGGTTTTTAAAATATATATATGGGTGGGTTTTTTTTTAAAAATATGGGGGGCTTTAATTTTGAAATTTGGTGAAAAAAAATGGGGGCTTTTTTAAATTTTTGGGGAGGGAAATACCAAAAAGGAAGCAACAGGTATCGAACCTGTGACCTCCCCTTCACAACCACCAACAACTCAACCATCTCCGCCCTTGGGTCTTTTTCGATTATACCTTCTTTTGTATTCCTCTTATAGACTATCTACTTTATTAAAGAAAATTGTTACAAAATCCAAATATCTTCTATACAAAGTTAAACCTGTTAGTACAACGTTAAACCTAGCAACACTAATAGAGACACAAGCAGTAATAACATTATTTCCTTTTTGCTTGTCTGAAGATCTTTCTCAGTAACTCTCTTGCCATTACTGAGTCTTCATCAGTAACTGTCAGCTTAGCATCTAACATAACAAATAAGCTAGCTGCCCTTAATGGATAATCTTTTTCTATCAGCATGTAGACATCCACTCCATTCTTTGTAGATACATGGTGAACACCACATGTATCATACAGTCTCCATTTTGTACTCAACTCATGAGCTCGAAAATTCCATAAGTTATCTTTTGGATCAGGTTCATACAACCTCTTCAATTCCACCCATAGCTCCTTCTCTTTGTCTTGTATACGATATGTAGATCTGAACATTTCTTTAACCAGACTCCATAGATTGTCCAAGTCTTCTCTATAAAAAATCTTCAGCATATCTTCAAAATACTTATAAATTTCTGAGTGTCCTCCTAGCCTGATTATCTTCCAAGCTTTCCCAAATGTATCTTTGTGTATCTCCAAATCAATAATTGGACGTTTAGCTTGAATAGGATGATGAACATCCAATGCTTCTGGGATTATAACAATCATATGCTGCTTGAGTCTTTCGTCAGTTAATTCCTCTGCTGTTTCTTCTTCATCTGCTGTAGGTACTTCTTCACCAATCTTCTGTTTCTTTGAAGATTCAGACTCCAATATTATACCATGTCTTCTTGTAGTTCTACATGGTTTTTCTGTTCCCATGGGAGTAAATGTGTTCACTCTTGTGTAAACCCTTTCAAACTCACTCTTGATCTCCTCAAAACTTCTACCTTGGAACTGCTTCCTTTTGTATCCAGCCATGTTCATCATGTAAACACACATGGTGTGTCTTTGCTGAGCTTTACTAGGTGGTTTACTCCTCTTTTCTTTGGCTTTTTGTTCTGCAGCAGACTTTCTTCTGGAATTTATTAGTTCAACAAGTTGTCTTGACTTCTCATCAATGGACAACACTTCATCTCCTCTGAGTTTACCTAACTTTTCCTTTAAAACTTCATCAGCATCAATCATATACTGAACTTCTTGAGCGTGATCAAACATTGCTTCAGTTGCTTGATTTGCAAGTCTTGTTTGATCAAGGAAATATGCAATATCAACAATTTCTGATGTTTCATCTTCCTGTGCTTTATTAGGTACCTCTGCATCAAAACTAATCTGAGCAAGAACACTCTTCTTGTCCTTCTTTGGTGGCTCTTCTTCAATCATAATGCCCTTTGCTTTATCTGCCCTTTGCCTTCTATCATACACATCCATATCTTGTTGATGAGAAGTACCAATATTTTCAGCATCCAAATCTTCTTCACCCATATCTTGCCTCCCCTGAAACTCAACATTCTGTTCAACCAAAGAAATATTGGGGTCTTGATCAATATCAGCTGTCTTCCTCCCCCGTTTGGAAGAAACATCCATGTCATCATCATCTGAGCTTGTAGACTCCACAATATTTGCCTTTCTCTTTGCTTCAAGTGACTTGACTTTAGACTGCAATTTCTTCACTTTTTCAATGACCTTCTTGTAAGCAGTACTATACAACTGCTTTGTCTCCTTGAGTGCTTGCTTTGTCTCCTTGAGTTCTTGCTCTGTCTCCTTGAATTCTTGCTTTGTCTCCTTGAGTTCTTTCTCCAACCCAGTCACCCTTTGAGTCAATTTGGTACAAATATCCATCAATTCCATTAGTGACACTCTGCCCTCATCACTTCCAGGTGTGTTACCTCCCGATCGAGGTGAATCGTGGGGCATTTCCCCCATATTTGGTTGTGAGGCTGATTGAGAACCAGATGAACCTGTGGGTGTGTGATTGGACTCAACTGGGCTTGTTGATCCTTCACCCTGAATGTTTTGATTTTGAACCAACATTGTTTCAAAAAGTGGAACTACTATCCCATTAAACCCCCTAGAAGCCATGCTCATGTTACTGAACAGTTTTTGAGTAAGGCGAGGAGTTGGATAAACAATTTTATGAGATAGAAGCAAACTTTTCCGTATATTCAAAACCGTTTGTATAAACCTTGGATACATTAAAAACTTGTATTTGTTATCCACATTTTTCACCATACCATCAAAAATTAATTTTGAAAAGTTAAAAGTCCTGTTTGTTGCTAAACAAATGAGAGCAGTTGCAATATTGCTGCTGAATTGCTCCCATGCGGTTTTCTTTGGACTTAAACAATGAAGGATGGTATGTATGAAGAATCTCCATTGGGGGTCAAAACATCCTTTTTGAAAAGTCAGAATTTGAGAAGATGTGTCATACCCCATTCTGGAAAGGTTATGAAAAATTTCAGTATTAGGCAAAGAACTAATACCATTTTCATCTGCTAAATGGAGATGCCTCCTAACAGATGCCTCAGTAATAGTTATTTTTCTGCCATCAACTGTTGCAATTAACTCTTTGTCTCCATTCTCAAATGTATTGGTAGTAACAGACCGCCAAAACTGTTTGATTTGAGAGACATAGATAGTAGGATCGACTGTAAGAGCGTACCTGATGTGGGTATTGTTTAGAAAATCTATTATCTGGTGGAAGCGTTGACTCCCTTCTGGTTTCTCCAAGAATGCAACCTGGTTATGCGTATCACAAAACTCTAAATTTGCCATGAAAATTGAGTAAATGCTTGATTAGAGTGCTGGGTTATGACTGGACCTACTTCAATTAATTGTTTCTCAAGTTTGAAGAAATGGTATAAATTGTATAAAGAAAGAGAGTTATCCAATTTATGAAACCCTACTCTGTTATAGAGTTTTTTTTTTAAGAGGTAAGTAAAGTAAATTAATGTAATTGAATGTAAAGAAATAGGGAAGAGCGGAAGTAAAGTTTATAGATTTGTGCATGTTTGTAAAGTAAATGAAAGTAGGTGGCCTCATTTTATACTTTTTATATTTGTGGAATTACTATTATAATCCATAATAAATACACACTAAAGACAAAGGTTCTTTTCGACATTAACTCATTTGATTTTTGTCTTTATTCACTTTACTTCACTATGAAAGTTGGGACAAAGAAAACCAAGAACACACATAAAGTTTCACTCCATTTCATTCCCTTCATCTAAAAAAACTTGAGAACATAGTGTAAATAAAGCGAAGTAATTGACAATAGTTACCCCAACGGTTAGAAATAAACCACGGTTAAAACCCATAAACGGCTACCCATTACCCAGCAGTACAACGTTTTACTCTAGCAGAACAAAAGTTTGCCTAGCAGTAATAACTTTGTGCATCCACTCCATTCTCAGACAATTAATTCAACATCAAATATTTCATTGATATTTTTTAAGGCTACAAGTATATACATCTAATTATCCATCCTAAATACTAAACATACTAAAAAAAAAAAAAAAAAAAAAAAATATATCATCCTAAACTGCTTCACTCCATTTCACCCCAACTTGTTAGAACCAGAGCTCTCTTCCCTGCTTCCCATCGATTTCTGGCTTTCCTTGAGTCGTTTAAACACAATTTCAAGATCGCTAACCCTCTTTTCTAGATTATAAGGGTCCTGAAACCCATCTTGTTGCTCCCCCTGGTTTTGCAGCACAAACCCATTTTGCTGCTCCACCACAATTTGCTGCTGATCCTCTTCTTTTTGCTGCACCACCTCCTCCTCTTCACCTTCCTCCTCCTCTTCCTCTTCATCTTCTTCCTCCTCCTCCCCGTAGTCACACAATCCCCAAACCTCATCCCAGTAAAAGTCTTGCGCATGCAGCCAGTTCAAAATTTGACCCCTCATCCACGTATCTACCTTCCTATACGACCCATATTCTGCAATGGGTTCATCCCCGAAAGCAATTAACACTGCGTCAAACAGCAAATTGTTGTTTAACACCCACTCGTACTCTTCAGCATCATTTTGAAAGGTAACACTATTTGCTGCCATTGTTGAAGTTTTCTTTGAATTGAAAGGGATATATGTGTTTGTGTGTGTTCTTTGGTATATATATAGGTATAAATAGGCTGGAGAGGTAGATGCCAAGACTTTAGGCGGGAAAATGGATCGACGGCGCCCGCCAAAAGTAAAGTGTCAATTGAAGTTTTACGATTTCCTTTTACCAAGTATTGACTTTCCATGTACAATGAGTTGATGCAACAACAAGTTGTATATCATGCTTTGTGAATAATAAACTTCCAAACTCAATATTTCCAACTATTGATCAAGTGGTGGTTTGGTTTAATTAAGAGTGGCAAGATGTGTAGAAAAAAAAAAGAATAGTAGTTAAAAAAAAAAAAAAAAAAAAAAAAAAATCTAATGGTGTTGACGTGGCGGTGAAAACCAACTATAGCCGATGGTTCGGGTTCGTGGCGGGTTTTAGTGTACCCGTACCCGAACCCGTTTATAATATACCCGTACCCGCCCCATATCCCACCGGATACCCGTTATCCATCGGTTTTTCGGGTTTCCCCGCGGGTATCGAGGTTATCCGTAATATAATTAAAAGTTAAAGAAAATGAATATCGTATCAAACGATTTAACGCAACATATCGCAACGCAACGTACTCGGCACGATATTCACCAAAAAAATCAAATGCGCAAGAGGTTTCAAAAGTTAATCATTCTCATTTCAAAAGATAATCTCGTTTTAGCCTTTTAAAAGGGTTTGGTATCCTCATTCGTGTGACGGTAGAGAACACGGACTCACGAGTACTCACTCCAAAAAAATGAATAACCGAATTAATAGTCGAGAAGAGTATTGACAATAACTCGAGTCGAGACGAGATGACGAAAACAAGTCGAAGAGATAACTAACAACAAACATATCAAATAAGATGAGTCGATTGGTAATCGTCTGTATTTTCCCATAATCCCGTTTATTAGTACAAGGTATACTCGTTTTATGATTTAAAACAAGTTTGGACTTACGACAAAATTAATCTTTGGAAATAACAAA
The DNA here is from genome assembly GCA_021014915.2 of Artemisia tridentata subsp. tridentata. NCBI lineage: Eukaryota > Viridiplantae > Streptophyta > Magnoliopsida > Asterales > Asteraceae > Artemisia > Artemisia tridentata. The sequence goes on along the minus strand of CP139504.1, from coordinate 151,422,235 downwards.
ATTTCGCCAAGACCCTTTCATTTATCGAACGTTTCCAATTCAAAAGACTTTATTGAAAATCAATTTCCCGAGTAATTTATAATATAACGAGTATTTATATAAACCCTAAACCCTAAACCCTAAACTCTAAACCCTAAACCCTAAACCAATCCGTAACTCAAACAATAACCAAACGAATAGTCCAATAAATCCAAATATGTTAGTGTACGGGTAGCATGTCTCGAATAGTCAAATATCCCTCGTGTGTTCCGTTTTTATCCCAAATGTCACACGAAAGGTTTTCAAAATCGAGATCCTACTTAAGATCCTATGGTAAAGATCCCGATCTTTACCATAGGATCTTAATTAGGATCTCGATTTTGAAAACCTTTCGTGTGACATTTGGGATAAAAACGGAACACACGAGGGATATTGGACTATTCGAGACATGCTACCCGTACACTAACATATTTGGATTTATTGGACTATTCATTTGGTTATTGTTTGAGTTACGGATTGGTTTAGCGTTTAGGGTTTAGAGTTTAGGGTTTAGGGTTTAGGTTTTAGGGTTTAGGGTTTATATAAATACTCGTTATATTATAAATTACTCGGGAAATTGATTTTCAATAAAGTCTTTTGAATTGGAAACGTTCGATAAATGAAAGGGTCTTGGCGAAATTTTGTTATTTCCAAAGATTAATTTTGTCGTAAGTCCAAACTTGTTTTAAATCATAAAACGAGTATACCTTGTACTAATAAACGGGATTATGGGAAAATACAGACGATTACCAATCGACTCATCTTATTTGATATGTTTGTTGTTAGTTATCTCTTCGACTTGTTTTCGTCATCTCGTCTCGACTCGAGTTATTGTCAATACTCTTCTCGACTATTAATTCGGTTATTCGTTTTTTTGGAGTGAGTACTCGTGAGTCCGTGTTCTCTACCGTCACACGAATGAGGATACCAAACCCTTTTAAAAGGCTAAAACGAGATTATCTTTTGAAATGAGAATGATTAACTTTTGAAACCTCTTGCGCATTTGATTTTTTTGGTGAATATCGTGCCGAGTACGTTGCGTTGCGATATGTTGCGTTAAATCGTTTGATACGATATTCATTTTCTTTAACTTTTAATTATATTACGGATAACCTCGATACCCGCGGGGAAACCCGAAAAACCGATGGATAACGGGTATCCGGTGGGATATGGGGCGGGTACGGGTATATTATAAACGGGTTCGGGTACGGGTACACTAAAACCCGCCACGAACCCGAACCATCGGCTATAGTTGGTTTTCACCGCCACGTCAACACCATTAGATTTTTTTTTTTTTTTTTTTTTTTTTTTTTTTTTTTTTTTAATTAATTAATTTATTTATTATTATTATTTTTTAACTATTATTATTTTTTTCTTTCTACACAACTTGCCACTCACCAAACCACCACTTGATCAATAGTAAAGGGGCAATTAATCCCTTTACCGATCAATTGTAAACAGACAAACAAGTGAGTAAACCCTAATCAAAACACACATTCTTCTTACTCCCACGGCGGATTCCCACGGGTAACAGTAGGATCCTGGGGCAATTAAACCAAACCACCACTACTTGATCAATAGTAAAGGGCCAATTAATCCCTTTACCGATCAATTGTAAACCGACACAAAAATCAATAAACCCTAATCAAAACACACATTCTTGATTCTTCTTATTCCCACGGCGGATTCCCACGGGTAACAGTAGGATCCTGGGCCACCTTTCATTTCATCTTTGTCTTTTAATTTAGCTAATGGTAATAGTTTGAAAAACAGACGTGGCAAACAAAAACACGCAAACAATGAATCCAAATGACAACAAAGGTATGTTTTTTAATGTTTTCACATATCAGTTGATGATTCATTGTACAATAATTAGTAACAGGCTTTTGATCTATAAATGGTGATGTTTGGGGTTGTTGTTACCGATTCTAATGTAAAGCTGTGTGAATTTATTGTTGAATGTAAAGCTGTGTGAAGTTTTAATTTATTCAAGTTTATGCTTTAACAGGTTCAAAGACAAAAATCCCTTCCAACAAGGTATATACTAAAGTTGTTATGTGTTATTTGTGGCTAAAGTTGTATACCTTAATTATACCATTAATTAAATTTTTTGAAACAAATGGTATGTTGAACTATTAGGAGGTATGGGAAAACACAGATTGGAAGAGAAAGAGCCCTTTCTATTTCTCTAGCGATGAAGAATCTGGTGATGCTGACATAAAAGGTGTGAATTTATTGTTGAATGTAAAGCTGCTGTGTGAATTTTTAATTTATTCAAGTTTATGCTTTAACAGGTTCAAAGGCAAAAATCCAAACAACAACAAACCCAATCCCGCCGGGGCAGGGTATGGGGGAGGTAGGCTGTAGACAGACCCTACCCCTACCCCAAGGTAAACCCGGGAGTAGAGAGGCTGCTTCCAAAGAGACCTCCGGCACTAGGTCCAAATTCAAAATCATTTCCAACAAGGTATACTAAAGTTGTTATGTGTTTGTGGCTAAAGTTGTATACCTTAATTATACCATTAATTAAATTTTTTGAAACACATATGGTATGTTGAACTATTAGGAGGTATGGGAAAACACAGATTGGAAGAGACAGAGCCCTTTCTATTTCTCTAGCGATGAAGAATCTGCTGATGCTGACACAAAAGGGGTAATAATGGTCCATTTAATAAGTGTTGTTTCGCTACCTTTATCACATTCTCAAGACTTAATCCATTATATATACTCGTTCAACTTGTAGGTAAATGACAAAGATGAATCCTCTTAAGCTACTCCCAAACTTGGGACTACCGTATAATTAAGAAGATGTACCAACCGATGGCCGTGAAGAAGACTTCTCGTACATTAAATGTGTTGAGAATTATGTAAAGGTGGTGATCATCTCGACTATTATGAACTAGAGGATAATTAGTTTAATATGGTACGTAGTAGCAGTTATGAGTAAGAAGATGTACGTTGTATCAACCGATGGCCGTGAAGAAGACTTCTCGTACATTAAATGTTGGGCCGTGAAGAAGACTTCTCGTACATTAAATGTTGTGTTGAGAATTATGTAGAGGTGGTGATCATCTCGACTATTATGAACTAGAGGATAATTAGTTTAATATGGTACGTAGTAGCAGTTACGAGTAACAAGATGTTGTATCAACCGATGGCCGTGAAGAAGACTTCTCGTACATTAAATTGTTGAGAATTATGTAAAGGTGGTGATCATCTCGTCTATTATGAACTAGAGGATAATTACTTTAATATGGTACGTAGTAGCAGTTCTGATATTTAATTTGGATAAATGTAATTATTAATGGTGCAGTAACTGGTAACTAGTGTAGTTTAACTCTGTATCTATTTTATAACTGTAATGATAGTATTTTGGTTTGTTAAATGGTAGCAATTTGTGTTCTTGATGTGATGATTGCACAGTTAGATTTTATGGTAGCAGTTTCTGTTGTTGATTTGATGATTGCACATATTTATTTAATGGTAGCAGTTTGTGTTCTTCATTTTTCATGTTGGTTTATGATTTAATGGTAGCAGTTTGTGTTAAATGGTGTCAAGTTGTGTTCATGATTTTGGTGTAATTGTGTAAATTTGAGTTCTTGATTTGATATGCAGTTTGTGTTCATGATCTTTGTTCTAGATCTTGGTTCATGATTTGCGATTAAGATAATGAAACTATAACATTTGGAGCCAAAATTTTGATAATGGTAGCAGTTTGTGTTCTTCATTTTTCATGTTGGTTTATGATTTAATGGTAGCAGTTTGTGTTAAATGGTGTCAAGTTGTGTTCATGATTTTGGTGTAATTGTGTAAATTTGAGTTCTTGATTTGATATGCAGTTTGTGTTCATGATCATTGTTCTAGATCTTGGTTCATGATTTGCGATTAAGATAATGATATACAGTATAACATTTGGAGCCAAAATTTTGATTTTTTCAAGTTTATGCTTTACTAAACAGGTTCAAATTTAAGGCAAATTTTTAAAATAATTCAATTGTTATTTTGAAATTAGAATTTGGAGCCAAAATTTTGATCCAAAATTTTGAAATCGCCTAATTAATTAGAAGCGGGTACCAAGAATAAGGTACGATTCATCTTCTTCCTATACCCTCTTTTCTCTCCTAAAAAAAAAAAAAAAAAAAATACTGCCAAGAAAACACAATAATCAATTCTTATATCACCATTACTCTCAAAGCCAGAATCATTTTCTTGTACCCATTGTTACTCAAGAGTCATGGGAATTCAACCCATTGTTGATAATCATCTTTTGCTTCCTGCTGATAATGAACATGATGATAACAACATAGACTATGAATCCGAAAAGTATTCTGATGAGGAAGATCTAGATGCGCCTGGAACCAACCAATCAGATCGGATACTAGCTAAGAGAGGCATGACCAGGCTATTTAAGTTTCGCATGAAATATGGCAACCCTGGTGGAATAAAGCTCAAGGTAACCTTCGATGCATTGAATAGGGTATCAGGGTTACACAGAGCACTGTTTACGAGTTTTTTAGGAGATCTGGTTCGTGAGCATATAGGTTTGAAGAATCTTTCCTGGAGGAATGTGAATAAAGAAGAAAGAGATAAACTATGGACTGACATCACTGTACATATATACTACTGTATTTTTTAACCCAGTACTACATAATTTTATCTATGCAGTTACATTATGTGCAACTAATTAACAACATTGTGTTAATCTTTGCAGCGATATTTTGATGTTGACGTGACATTCAGAAAATTGGTAATGACTCGTCTTGGTAAACTGCTAAGGACTTTCAGAACGAAGCTCAGAGAAGAATACATTTTGCCCCACCTAAATACACCTTCCAAACTGAATGAAGTCCCGGCCAAGTATAGTCGATTTGTGAAATCAGAAGACTGGGTCGAGTTTGTAAACAACACGACCACCGATGAATACAAGGTTTTAATTAGTCATCTTTATTTAAGTCTATATGTCATTTCATAATTTTCAGTTTGCAGCATTACCACATGTAAACGCCTTATCATTTTGTGTTTTTAGAAGATAGCTGATAAAGCTAAAATGTCGCGTTCCAAAAATATTTATCAGCATAAAATGGGACGAGGTGGATATGTTTATTTGAAAGAGAAAATGGTAAGATCACATGTGTATGCACCTTCATATTTTCGTTTATCTTGTTTTAATTAAATTTACATGTGTATGCATTTGATGTTTATTAGATAAAAAATAAAGAGATTGAAGCAGATGAAGAACCCCCGCGTGGTATAATGTGGTTGAAAGGAAGGGTAAACAACGATGGCGAATTTCCAGATGATGAGATCACATCAGTGGGAGATACACTTGTAAGTTTGACTGCAAATTCTATTATTATGCTTATATACCAGCAGGATTAAATGTGTACTAGCAGTAGTAAATTGTGTACTAGCAGTGGTAAACACTAGCCATATTTGTAATTGAAGTTCATGAGCATCACTAACTCCATCTGAGCAGCATTGACACAAATAAGAGCATCAGTTACTCTAACAGCATCCAGAAGACTTTTAATCCCAACATTTCCTATATTTTTTTTTGCAGAAAGAATCTGATGACCAGATCAAGAAATTGTCCAATACGATTACAGAAACAAAAAGAATACTTACTCAACTGATGGCACAGTTGAGTCAACAAGGGGTGCAGTTAAATTTGTCATCTCAATTGCCAGTAGCCTCAAATGCAAGCCAACAAGGGTCTACAGATTCCCAATCGCAAGGAAATGTGTCTCCAACAAAAGGAGTACCAACAGTATGTATTTCAACATGTTTCTTGTTATTCTTTTGTTTATATAATGTAACGTGTTTTATATATACATATAGGAACCTGCTAAAACTGTCGGACCTGAGAAAAAGCCTAAGTCACGACAAAACGGGCCTCCAGATTCCCAATCAGAACAAAATGTGTCTCCAACACAAGCACTGCCAACAGTATGTATTTCAACATGTTTCTTGTTATTCTTTTGTTTAAATAATTTCTGATATATGTACATGCAAAAATTCTTTTTTTAAGCCATTTAACTGCAAACTGTGGCACTTAAAGAAATCAAATATCGTTGCTTTGGGTACATACATGTGTTTTTTCAACTTACATATATAAAATTCTTGATATATAATTCAATGTTTGATACAAGCGTCTTTTGTTACTACAGGTTACACTGCCAACTACAATGCAAAAGAAAAGTGACAACAACTGTGGACCAACAGCACCATCGAAGCGCAAAAGTAATGTCTCTATTGAAGCCCTAAAGCAAGCTATGCCGGCGAAGAGTCAAAAGTCTTTAAATTATGGTACTTGAGAATTTGATTATGTACGACATTACAATTGTATATTCTGTTCAGTTATATACATTCGAGTTTTATTCAATTTCAAATTTCTTTTTGTTTATGATTCTGTTTTATATATATATAATAATACTCATTCCAGCAGCACTAGCATAGTACTAGCAGTAGCAACTCTGCTCCAACAGTACTAACTTAAAAATACCAGTACTATGGTCACGCTTATCAACATTATTGGTCACTCTTTGTTTAATTCGATGTGTGACTAAATATTACAAAAGGCCACACAAACATAAAATTCAAGTGGCCATTGGATGATCAATAGTCACACAAAATACAAATTTCTTCACTTTAAACAGCATATGGTCACACTTATTAACACTTTTGGCCACTTTATGCTTAATTGTATGTGACTAAATACCCAAAACAAACATGCTTTGTGTGACTGAATATTACAAAAGGCCACACAAACTAAAAATTCATGTGACCATTGGATGATCAATAGTCACACAAAATACACATTTTTCACTTAAAACAGCATATGGTCACACTTATCAACACTTTTGGCCACTTTATGCTTAATTGTATGTGACTAAATACCCAAAACAAACATGCTTTGTGTGACTAAATATTACAAAAGGCCACACAAACTAAATATTCATGTGACCATTGGATGATCAATAGTCACACAAAATACACATTTCTTCACTTAAAACAGCATATGGTCACACTTATTAACACTTTTGGCCACTTTATGCTTAATTGTATGTGACTAAATACCCAAAACAAACATGCTTTGTGTGACTAAATATTACAAAAGGCCACACAAACTAAGAATTCATGTGACCATAGGATGATCAATAGTCACACAAAATACACATTTCTTCACTTAAAACAGCATATGGTCACACTTATTAACACTTTTGGCCACTTTATGCTTAATTGTATGTGACTAAATACCCAAAACAAACATGCTTTGTGTGACTAAATATTACAAAAGGCCACAAAACTAAATATTCATGTGACCATTGGATGATCAATAGTCACACAAAATACACATTTCTTCACTTAAAACAGCATATGGTCACACTTATTAACACTTTTGGCCACTTTATGCTTAATTGTATGTGACTAAATACCCAAAACAAACATGCTTTGTGTGACTAAATATTACAAAAGGCCACACAAACTAAGAATTCATGTGACCATTGGATGATCAATAGTCACACAAAATACACATTTCTTCACTTAAAACAGCATATGGTCACACTTATTAACACTTTTGGCCACTTTATGCTTAATTGTATGTGACTAAATACCCAAAACAAACATGCTTTGTGTGGCTAAATATTACAAAAGGCCACACAAACTAAGAATTCATGTGACCATTGGATGATCAATAGTCACACAAAATACACATTTTTTCACTTAAAACAGCATATGGTCACACTTATCAACACTTTTGGCCACTTTATGCTTAGTTGTATGTGACTAAATAACCAAAACAAAGATGCTTTGTGTGACTAAATATTACAAAAGGCCACACAAACATAAAATTCATGTGGCCATTGGATGATCAATAGTCACACAAAATACACATTTCTTCACTAAAAACAGCATATGGTCACACTTATTAACACTTTTGGCCACTTTATGCTTAATTGTATGTGACTATATACCCAAAACAAACATGCTTTGTGTGACTAAATATTACAAAAGGCCACACAAACTAAGAATTCATGTGACCATTGGATGATCAATAGTCACACAAAATACACATTTCTTCACTTAAAACAGCATATGGTCACACTTATTAACACTTTTGGCCACTTTATGCTTAATTGTATGTGACTAAATACCCAAAGCAAACATGCTTTGTGTGACTAAATATTACAAAAGGCCACACAAACTAAGAATTCATGTGACCATTGGATGATCAATAGTACACATTTCTTCACTTTAAATAGCATATGGTCACACTTATTAACACTTTTGGCCACTGTTTTTTAAATTGTATGTAACTAACTTGAAAAAAACAACACACGATGTGTGACTAAATCATCACAAACGTCACATTTATTATATTTGCGTGTGGCCATAGGATGGGAAATAGTCACACATACTGATGAATCCAACAAAACTTGTGCCTAATTAGTCACACATATTCGGGTTTTGGTCACTCTTTTTCGATGAAAACGGCCACAAACTAAACAATGTGACTATATGATACCTACGGTGGCGCGACTTTTTGTCACACACACCCAAAAAAACGTGTGTGACTATATGCATATAGTCACGCATTTCCAGTGTGACGATAGGCAGAATCTGTACCAGTGTGTTAAGGGTGAGTTATGATAACGGGTGTGTTTTTTGAGTTAAAGGTGAAAATGTTAAAGCTGACGTGGCAGTGTGTTAAACTTTAACTCCGGGTTACCATACTGAGTGCTCTAAAAACTTGTTAACTATTCATAGTAGTGTAGGTGTAGCTCAGATATCTAGACTGATTCTAGAGTAAATTAAATACTCCGTACGTATGCCCTAGTTAATTCACAAGTTTGCATGCATGGATTTGTATTTTTGTTGCTTAAGACTAACAAAATCGCTATGGTTATGATTTTATTGATATTGATATTGATAATCGGATGATGTACAAAGACAGTAGGAGGCCTCTATATATATTAAAAGAGAGGCACAATTATAGGAGACAAAATAGTAAAGGAAATAATGTTGGAGCAATAAATCAGGAGAGAATATTTTCACAATGAATGACCCATATTCTTTTCACAATGAATGACCCATATTTTCACAATGAACACCCAAATTGCACAGCAGGAAATGAAGGTAGTTGGCCCCTAAAGCCTTCGTAAGAACATCAGCGATTTGGTCTTTGGTGGCAATAGGTATAGGACATATCTCCATAGAGTCAACTCGTTCCCTTACAAAGTAGCAGTCCATCTCTACGTGTTTGGTGCGTTCATGAAAGATCGGATTATTTGCTATGTGACGAGCAGCTTGATTGTCCCAAAACAATTGAGTCGGTCCGACAGGAGCCATGTCAAGTTAGCTTAAAAGCCACCTCATCCATAAAATTTCATTAACAGCATTAGACATGGCTCGATATTCGGCTTCTGCTGAGGATTTGGAGACAACAGACTGCTTTTTGGTCCTCCAAGAAATAGGAGCTCCTCCAAGAAGAAGCAAATAACCAGTTCTGGACCGTCGAGTCATTGGACATCCTAACCAATCGGAATCACAATAAGCCAAGAGATTGGTCCCGCCTTCTTTGGGAAGAAGAATACCTTGTCCCGGAGTTCCCTTCAAATAACACAAGACACGAGTAGCAGCCTTCATGTGACTTTGTTGAGGATCACTCACGAATTGACTCAAAATGTTCACAGCATAAGCTATATCGGGTCTCGTAGATTGCAAATAAAGATGTCTCCCAATCAATAGACGATATTGATTAGCATCGACACGAGGTTCTTTGTCACATGTATCGAGTTTTAAATTTTGTTCCATAGGAAAAGAACTTGGTTTACACCCCGTCATGCCAGCATCTTCAAGAATGTCCAATGTGTATTTTCGTTGACTTAAGACCATGCCTTCTTTGGTTTTAGCGACCTCAATCCCTAGAAAGAACTAGTGAACTTGTGGTACCAATTCCTTGACATTTGTTTAAGGCCATACAATGATTTCTTGAGCTTACACACCCTATTATCGTCTTGTTTCCCAAATCCTTGGGGAATTTTCATGTAAACATCTTCATTCAAGTCACCATGCAAGAAAGCATTGTTCACGTCAAGTTGGTGAGTGTGCCAACCCTGCTTCACGGCCACCGTTAAAAGAGTGCGAACTGTTACTAATTTTGCAACAGGCGCAAAAGTTTCATGGAAATCAACCCCCTCCATATGTGTGAAGCCTTTAGAAACGAGGCGTGCTTTGTATTGTTCTACATCTCCATTTGGTTTGTACTTGATCTAGTAAACCCATTTTGAATCGATAGCCCGCTTCCCTTTTGGCAATTCTTCCAAAGTCCAAGTTTCATTTTCTTCAAGAGCCTGGATCTCACACTTCATAGCTTCCACCCACCTGACATCCTTCACCGCTTGCTTGAAGTGTTTAGGCTCATTATTTGTGGTAATGGCCGTTAAGAAAGCTTTGTGAGTCTTAGTAAAATTATCATAAGAAGTAAAATGTGCTAAAGGATGTACCGTAGTGGAGTCTTGATGGAGCGATGATTGCTTATGGTCTAACGATGGGGGTAAGTTAACTTCGAACACATCAAGTCTTGCGGGCCGAGTTCTGCTTCTGACTGGTCTGGTGTGTTCATTCGTGGGCCTATTTTCTTCACTCACGGTTTCAAACCCCAAGTCATTTTGATTATCGGGCACGGGCTCATGGGTGATGTCGGGCTGAGGTTCGTTTGGGCCTGACGTGGCAGGCTCACTTGGTTCCTGACTTGGCCCAGAGGAGTCCGCACCATTGTGGACATCTTGTGTTTCGGTTTCAGCCATGACCGAAGTAGGTTCATGGATGTTATCATTGGATTTTGTTTGATCAGCCCTGGTGTCTCGAGTATTTTCTTCTTCATCCCACTTTTGAGGCAGTACAAAGATCTTCTCTTCTTCGGTAGGGTTTCTTGCAAAAGGAAAAACATTTTCTAGGAATTTGACATCCATAGACGTCACCATTTTTCGGTGTTGTATATCATAGACTTTGTATCCCTTGGTTCCAGGAGGATAACCAAGGAAAACAACAGGTCTCCCCCTCACTTCAAACTTATCTCCTTTGGTCTCAACACTCCTATAGTAGGTTAAACAACCAAAAACCTTTATATGATCATACTCGGGTTTTGAATTGTGCAAAACTACATAGGGTGTTTTATTATCAATGAACTCAGAAGGCAAACGATTTATGACATGTGTTGCTGTTAAGACACATTCTCCCCAAAATTTTGTGGGAAGGTTCGCTTCAAACTTCAAGGCGCGTTCCGTTTCTAATAAGTGTCGATGTTTCTGTTCCACTACACCATTTTGTTGAAGTGTATGTAGACAGGCGGTTTCAAGTATGATCCCTGCTTTAGCATAAAAATCAAGCATTTGATTCGAAACAAATTCCCCACCATTGTCACACCTTATTTTCTTGATATCCTTTTCAAATTGGACCTTAACCATTTTGTGAAAATCAACAAGGCAAATGCTTGCCTGATCTTTATGTTTGAGGAGAAAAACCCATACGGATCGGCTAAAATCACCTACTATTGTCAAAAAATAATTTGCACGCGTAAAAGAAGGCGTGCGATATTTGGCCCATATATCACAATGTATCAACTCAAAGCAAGCACTTGTTTTAGTGACACTAATAGGAAACGACAACCTTGTAAATTTCGCTTTAAGACAAGAATCACAAACATCTTTAAAATCCAAAAAAGCGTTTTTGACAAAATCTAAATGACATAATTTAGAATTCGATGGGTGACCTAATCTCTTGTGCCACATGCTTTGGGTAGTCATCATTGCATGTTGCTTGCTCTAAAACATCCCCATCTTGTAGAGACAATCTTTGCAATCACCCGCTCCAATCAATATCCTCAAATGCAAGTCCTGCATGGTACAAAATTCAGGAAAAAATGTAATGGCACATTGAAGTTCCTTAGATAATTTACTATCAGAAAGTAAAGTGCATTTGAACTTTGGGACATGAAGAACTTCTCTAATTATCACCCCACTTGGAAGAGAACAATCGCCTCTTCCTTCTACACTTATTGTTTCACCATTTGGTATTGTCACAGGGGGTTCATGACCTCCTTTTCTTTTATTTTTAAGCAAAGAATCATCATGAATAATGTGCTCAGAAGCCCCCGAGTCGACTATCCATTCATCTTCTTTACCAAAGTTACCTGCCAAGTTAGCTTTGGGTCCGCTATCTTCCATCTTCGCACCATATTTATCACCGAAAAACTTTAGAAATTGTTGATATTGCGAGTCGCTCAACCCCGCAATAGGACTTTTCTCACCTTCAACCAATGCAGCCAACGGCTTGGGCTTGTCCTGTTTACCTTTTCCCGGCCACCACTCCGGGTAGCCTATACGTTTAAAACATCGTTCCCTCTTGTGTCCATCCTTTCCACAAAAGGTATAATGCTCTACCGGTTCACTGCTGCCCCATTTCACATCTTTCTGTTTCGTGCGATTTTGGGACTGATTTTGATCACGTTTAACCGGAACATGAGCTTGAAAAGCAACATAATCAGACGAAGGTCTCTTAGATCCCGAGATGGCCCGCTGCTGCTCATCCTCCGCCACAAGGTGATATGCCTTCCCAAGTGATGGAATGGGATTCATCGCAAGGATTTGAGTCCTAATCGTCCTAAACTCCACGTCTAAACCGAGCAAAAACTCATAAAGTCTTTCTTTGTCTCTTAATTCTTGAAGTTTCTTCCCTATGTCATACGCGCAACCACTGCAATCACATCTCGGCATCGGTAGGACAGACCGAATTTCATCCCAGATTCCATGAAGCTTTGTGTAGTAGGCCGAAACTGATGTCCCCTCCTGCTTAGTAGACGTCAAGGATCGCTTCAACTCGTACACCCTCGGAGCACTCACTTTTCGAAACCGCTCCTTCAAGTCGATCCAGATTTCACGAGCAGTCATGGCGTATTTAACGTTGGTTCTGATCTCTTTTTCCATTGCCGTATGTAACCATCCCTTGATCATAGCATCACATCTCATCCACGACATATAGTTTGATGATTCTTCTTCCGGTTTCTTGATCGAACCATTGATGAAGCCGACTTTGTTTTTAGCAAAAAAGAAATTCAGCATTTCTTGAGACCAATCTGCATAATTATCGTCTGAGAGCACGTCATTCACGTGCATCTGTCTTGGATAATCAGAGGGATGGAGGTAGTAAGGAGACTCGTAATCGATGCCTCCTTCTTTGGTCTTGCCGGTCGACTGATCTTTATCGCCGGCCATATCTAGGGTTGGGTTTTGATTTCGATCGGAGGATCTTTATGAAGACCTCTCTGATACCATAACAAAATCGTTATGGTTATGATTTTATTGATATTGATATTGATATTGATAATCGGATGATGTACAAAGACGCTAGGAGGCCTCTATATATATTAAAAGAGAGGCACAATTATAGGAGACAATAGTAAAGGAAATAATGTTGGAGCAATAAATCAGGAGAGAATATTTTGCACAATGAATGACCTATATTCTTTCCATATGCGATAAAGACTTTACCATCATATATTCCGTGTAACGATCATAAAAAGCCTGTCGATCAGTACCACAATAATTGAACAATCGTCCAATTCTTATTTCCTTTTATCAAGACTTAGTTTATATTTGTATAATTTATCGGGGTGTCGTCCCTTTTACCAAAAAAAGAAAAAGAAAAACTTGAGTAAATTTTAAAGACTAGGCGTATACTTACGTGAAGCGGTGGTATATAGCGGCAAATAATTATACTTGCGAATCGTGATTTTGGTTCGACCTTAGCTGCAAGGCGTGTGTTTTTTGAAATATACAGCGCGTGCTTTTTTAAATAAATATAGTGTGTTTTTTAGAAGTTAAGTTTAGAATTGATCAATCTTAATGTATATTAAGAGATACTTACGGATAATTTAAACTAATTATATTAATTTAAGTTTTTAAGATTTCAAAATTTCAAATATTAGCATTCACTATTTATAAATAGTATAGGTTGTTTATGTAACTTTGACTGTATTAATAAAGGGTTTGTGTTTAATCATTTCAAATTTATAAAAATGATAATTAGTAAACTCATATATTGGGTTTTGCTAGTTTAAGCCTCATAATTTATGTAAAATAGAATTTAATGAACTCATTATTTTCATATTTATACCTATTTAATGATTATAATTATAGAAAGTATTGTTAAATATGAAATATTTTATGTTAATTAAATGTTGATTATTACAATTAAGAAAAACTTAAACACAACCCATAAGGTTGTGGTTAGCAATACCCATTTCGTAATTATATATACACTTAATCATTATAAAAATGGCAAGTGATGTTAAGTATGGAATATTTGTTGTTCATTAAATGTTAATTATATAATTATGAAATGCTTACACAAATTGTTTTTATAAATAGTATAGATTGTTTATGTAACTTTGACTGCACATAAGGTTCCATATATACTACGCATCATTTCCCTTATAACGATTGTTTTAATAGCTAAATTTATTGACTTTATATCCTTTGACAATTGTCAGGGTATGTTTGGTGCAATATGTTGGGGCTGGAGTTAGAGTTGGAGCTGGGGCAGATGCTTGTATTATAAGCCGAAAGTTGAAGCTTATATTTTTATAAAACTGTTTTGCGAATTAGTTGAAACTGAAGCTTATTAATGTAAAATCGCATAAAAATACATCAAATTAAATTCAGATATATTTTCGGCTTTTGCATGATAATCAATTATATTTTGAAAGGTATTTAAGTAATTTAACTAGTTATAAGTCCTCATAAGCCCGTTCAATAGGCTTGAGCTTATGAATGTTTATGGCTTTTATAAGCCTTCATAAGCCAATATGATAAACAAGACTTATTTTATAAGTCGTCTTATTTTAAAAGTTTAAGCCCCTCGAAGCTAGCCTCTCCAAAACATAGCCTTAGTTGGTGAGGTTGATTTTGGCAAATATATTTTGTAATTACATACAAGGGTTTAATTAACATAATTTTTATATATGATTTACGTTTTTGAGATCGTATATGATTTTTATAAAGGCTCATATGATATTGAAAACGAAAATTACCATGTTCCATCTAAAAGTAACTGAAACCCAATACATCTAGCTGATCGAATGCTGAACATAATCAACCAAACAAACCAAATGAAAACACTAAACATGTGACCCAACATGAATATCTACATACTTGATCAAAATTAATTCTTAGCTCCAATCGACAAAATGTACTTTATATATCATGCATCTCAGCAACACTCGAAAGAATATATGTAAGAGAGGACTCGTTGGAGTAAAGGTAAAAGAAATAAAAAAAATAATAACCTCGTAAAAGCATCTATAAGGTAGTTTGACAAGGATGTGAAGATGAGGCCAACCCCACCTTAATGGCCAGCTGGTTGATAAACGGGCCAAATTCTGGTCCTCACAGACGAGAGTGATAGTCTTAATGTAATTTTGTGCATACTTGCATTACACAACCCGACACAAGCATATAAATTCAACGGGTATGTTAAAGAAACATCAAGTAATGACTTGTGTAAGACGTTAAAAAGAACCACATCGGTATAAGGCTTATAAACTTAGTAAAAAACTATTCAACATACCCATGTAGAAAAACTCTCTGGCGACAAAAGCGATTCCTAGCGATCTGCGATTCCCTAAACCCTTACTCGAATTTCCTCAAAATCGTTTCTCTCTTCAATCATTAATGATTCGTTTATAGATTCTTATCTATATTCAACTTCTTTTTTAATTGGTTGTGGGTTGCGTTTTTCAGTTGTTTGTTTTTAGGGTTATATTCAGAATCGTGTTTTAGGGTTTACCAGCGTCAATATCTATCATTAATCTATTAACGATCTATTTGGTTCTGGGTATCAATTAATAAAACCATAACTCCCAATAGTGTTTTAATCTTGTCAAGATTGAAGGGCGTTCATTTTTTCTAAACCCTAACTTTTAGGGGTTATGCGTTATAGAAGCTCGATACTTATCATGCTTCTGGTTACATTTGTGTATGTATTAACTGAGTATGAATAGTGGTTTCTTGGATTCGGGAGGGAGTGGGAAAAAGAAAAAGAAAAAAAAAAGTATGGCGGATCTGTGGTTATGATCTCGCCTTTTAGAAGGAACCTAGAGAATCACAAAGAAATACTACATAGAAAGATCCTTGGATCTGTGGTTAGAGAGTTTAGAACATAGAGAGAAGGTATGTCTAAAAGGGGTGAAGAGCAAGAAAGAAATGGTTCACTATTTATAGGCAAACTGTCCACTGTCCACCCGGATCCAGCGAATCCCTTCCCAAAAGGATCCGGCCAGTGTAATCCAAAGGATCCGGCTATCTGGTATCAATAGTTCGGATTTTGGGTTACATTTCTGGGTTTTGAGCTATGGGTTATGATCCATGGATAGATGATGTCATGCCTGATGTCAAAGACATCTTTGGGTCATTGGTCACGGTCTTTGGGTTATGGGTTATAGACTTTGGGTCATGGGTCATGGCTTTTACCCATTATGGATGTCATGCATGATGTCATGCAATGGGTCATGGGTTATGGGTTAAGCTCCATGGGTTATGGGTTATAGGCTTGGTTTTTGGGTCATGAATAGTCCAAGTCTTTCCTAGTTAATTTACAAGTAACATGTATTTTATAAAATGTAAGTAACTAGTTTACTTAGGTGTTTTTATAAAATGGTTTTGGTTTTATGTAAACTTTTTTAAGTAAATATATTTAAGGTTTATTTGTTTAATGAAATGAGTTAGTAAGCTTTTGTCTCAAAGTGTTACGTATTTTATCTATCTCGTTAAAATGATTTTACGTTTTTTATTGACAAAACATTGGAAGATCGTAAAATATAAATAAACGTTTTTAAGGTTTATTTGTATTAACAATCTCTCCCTTTTTGTTGATGACAAAACATAAAATTATTTTAAGTAAAAGGATAAAATTCATAAGTTTGAATTTAAGCTTTTACACTTTTCTCCCCCTTTTTGTCGAAACAAAAAGAGTGTCAAAAAGAAATTATTCCGAGTGCAAGTTTTAAGAAAAATAAAGATGTAAGTATAGAGCAAAGAGGGTAAAAAGTGTTTAGTTGCTCCCCCTTGATGAGGGTGTCAAGTAATTAGGAAGACTAAACGTGATCATTGCAAATTATTTGCAATGTTTTTGCTTTGAGGAAAGCTCCCCCTTATTGAGGGCGTCGAGTGCTCCTGTGTATTTTTTAAAATCTACAAAACAATGGTTAGAAAAACAAGTATATGTTCTCCCTTTGTCGAAAATTTGGCTGCATAAAAATATTGTTAGTCCTCTGTATGCCCGGATCCCCCGGATCCTTCTCAGAAGGGATCCGCCTAGTATAAAATGAGGGATCCGGCTTACCTGTAACATGTTAGCAGCAGCAAAAAGTAGAAAAGGTATGAAATCAAGTAACAATCACACCAATCATGTTCACATAAGCACATAGTCATGAAGATTCATTTAATAAACATAAGAGAAATGATACAACAATGGTCAAAAATATAAAAACTAAGAAAATGATCTTAACATGAAAAAGTCCTAGTAACTAAAGTTCAACCTAAGACTAATAATAGTGAGACCACTTGTGCTTGCACTTCAAGGTTTTTGGGCAAGGTTACGTTTGGTGACGTCTTCAAGACGTTCAAGTATGTGATGAAACATGAAACGCATTTCATTTTGTGGTTCATGCACCGTGGATTGAGTATGATGTCAATGGGTACAAGTCTCCTCATGACTTGGTTGGTAAAAGCCTAAGATAGAAGGTTCATTAGGCATGTTTGAGGTGAAAGCACCTTGGTGGAAAGGTTGTGGTTGTACCACGGGTGTTGGTTGAGAGGTATGTATGGGAGGAAGTGTATCAATATTTGGTTGAGGTGGTTGAGATGGTTGATATCTTCTCATAACCCAAAATGGGCCATTTGAGGGTGAATGAGAGGAAGGCAAGTTTGCTATAGGTAGTGGTATGTTTATATCAAAATCTAGGTGATGGGATGGTGGTTGAGTTGACAATCTCTCAATGGATGAGAATGTGGGCAATTGTGGTGGATTAAAGGTTCTAGGAGGTAGGTCCTCCAATGAGTTCAAGAATGGATGAGGAAAGGTAGGAGGTGTGGTAAAGCAAAGGATTTGAGGTTAAAGAGGTGAGGCTTGTATGGGTTGAGTTGATATAGGTGTTGGTTCAAAAGGAGTAGGTTGTGATGAGGTTGTTTTGGTGGAAGCAAGTTGTGATGGAGTTGGCTGATTTGAAGGAGGGGTTTGGATGTAATTTGATAGAGGTGTTTTAGTACAAGGTGTCTTGATAGGTGAGGTTTCCGTTGAGGATATCTCATACACAATTCATGCGGTTTTTCTTGGTGGACTCCTAGTGGATGATCTTGCACTTGGTGCCTTAGTCATGTTTTTAGGTAAGTTTAGAAGGTGAGTTTACAGTAGAAGATGATTTGTTTAGGTGTGGTTTGGAAGCACAAACACAAGTGGTTTAAATAGTGAATCAAGTATGGTAATTAAAGCCTAAACTACTAAAATCCTTTGAATTGCAATTATGTGCATGCACCAAGGTCAACTACAGTGATACAATCTTCTAGGAGATATATTAAAGGCAATGTGGAGTGTTTGAGTGCATAAAGTTGAGTTTTGGAAGGTTTTAAGTGATCAAACCTGTATCTGTTTGCCGTTGGATCCTTTTCAACAGGGATCCGGCTAGCTTTAGCTGTGGGATCCGGCTAACAGATCAGGTGTGAGGGATAAATGATTATGATCAAGCTATAGCATCCCTATGTTTCCTGGTGTAATGAGTGTGAGAGAGTGTCTTAAATGAGAAAATCCTGAGTAGTTTAAGACTAATGATGAGGGGTTGCCATTAATGGTCTTTAGTGAGAAGAAAGAGATCTAAAGTGATTATGAGTTAAGAAAATCATACCACTAAGTGTTAATTGTTTCTAGGTTTCAGGGAAAGGTTGTATGAAAAATTTAAAAATCCTTTAAAAAACATAAGAATTAAAAGATTGGTTTTAGAGCATTTTGAGATAGAGTTAGTGGAAATAAATTTGTTAAAAATTTACTTCAATTATAGGTAAGTGTATAATGATCAGAGGGAGGTGATGCAAGAAGTGGTACTGAGAAATAGTGGTTAATTTGAAGATGACAAATCATAAACATCTCGGAGGACACTTAAGTTAATCCTAAGAGATCAAAAGAGCTACTAACCTCAAAGTCAGCTCAAATGTGACTAATAGGAGATGGATAACTAGTGTACTAAGGTTAGAATGGTTGAGGGTGATAAGAGGTGGTATAAAATTTCACTCTATATGCCCGGATCATTCGGATCCTTTCTAAAAGGGATCCGGCTAGTTATAACTAAGGGATCCAGATTCTGAGATAATTTCTTTCACAGTAAGCTCGTAGAAGTTTGCTCACTTGTCGAATAAAAAATCTAACACTTCAGGCAACACTTATACATAGATACAAGTAAGATACACTAATAGGAGCATGTAAGAATCACACAGAAGTAATCAAGTACAATATATGATCAAATATGATACATAGTAAGAGACATAGAAAACATGACCATAACGACTAATTTAACAAGGTTCTTTGATCCGTGCTGAATACACTTATAAATAAATGCAGACAGCGGATACGCGTGAATAAATGCAAATCACCCCTTTGTGAAAAAGGATACTTGCAAATACTTACGTTCGTGTGTGTAGTGTGAAACCAGGTAAGTGATTACCCGGATCGTTTCCCAACGAGGTGTGAATGGGCAAACTGTGAAAAGCTAGGATTAGAGTGACTGATGAATTAGATATTTTGGATTTTGCTTTTTTATATCTAATTAACAAATGAAAAACAAATATACAAAAGAAAATTAAACGTGAGTTAATAAATTAAAAACGCGTAACGGGAAATCTAAAATGGGACAAAAACTGAAATATTATAAAATTAAAACCTAAAAGTGTAAAATTACTTAAAACTTATTTTAGAACTAAAATTATATTTTTTACACTTTATATCTAATTATTATTAATTATTTATTATTTAATTACTTTTTAAACTATTTAAATTTATAATAAATACTAAATAAATAAAGAAAAATCTAAAACTTTTTCTATAAATATTATGAGGTGAAAAGAAGCTAAGAAAATTATAAAAATAAAAAGTGCTTAATTAAAAATTTAAAAAGATAAAATCTATTAAATAGAAGCTATCACTTATTTTCTATTTTATTTTTCTTAAGATCTAAAAATATTATTATATTTTTCCTAGATTCTACTTAATAAAGATAAAATTTTGAAACTTAAAATTATATTTTTCTGATTAATATTCTATTTATTATGATTTAATTACTATTAGAAACTAATTAAAAAGATAAAAAATATCAAATGACTTAGGAAAAATCTAAAAAATTCAGGATAAGTCTAAATTAATATTTAAAAGCTAAGAAAATTAAAATCAAAAGTCTACTAATTCCTAATAAGCAGTTGGACAGATAAGCAGTTGGACAAATAAGCTAAAAATAAGCTAATAAGCTCAAAACTCTACCAAAGGCTTAGGACAAGTTTAAACAACTATAAGAAGCTTAAAACAACAGGATAAGCACAACTAAGGACAATAGATAAGCCAATTAAGCACTTAGCAGTTGGCTTTTTTAGACAGAAAAGGGGGTTTAAACCCTTAACTAGCAGGCTCAATTAAGCACTCAATAAGCTGCTTGAAGGCAACCTATTGGGGGCAAAAGCTACCTAGTATATCAGGGTATACTAAAATGCAAAAAGCCCCATCTCTAACACCTCAATTGAAGTCCAATTTGGCAAAAGTTCAGGTGGTCTAACTGAGTTTGCAGACAAGCTTGTGCACAGGGCAAAATGGGAGCTTTTCAAGGCTCCTAAAAGCTGTGATAAGCTGCTCTAAAAATCTTACAAAAATTACTGGAACTAGATGAGCTGGGGAATATTTAAAATCCAGAAATTCAGCTTATGATAGCTTAAATTGATTGCTACAGAAAATCCACAAGGTCTGCAAAAACCATGAAAACTAAAAATCTAGGCTGCTATATTTAACTATGGGCTGAATTGAAAGGATTTCTAAACTAGACTTATGAGATTCTATCACAAACTGAGAAAGGGATAATTGGAACCGGAGAAATGCCAAAAAGGACTCCAAAATAAGCCTGAGCTTATTGGAGCTTGTACAGACAGTCCCAAAGCTTGTGCCTTCACTATCCAGCTTAAACCTGTCAAATACTTCAAACCAAGCAAAGTTATGCTGAAAACAGCTTTCACAAGCTGTTATAAGCTAAATCAAAACTAACTTGAATGCATATGAACAGTAGAGACCCTATTTTAACCCGTTTGACTTATACAGCCAAACACCCCTATATGTTAACTGAATTGAGATTAAGACTAGAAAAGACCAAAATAACCTCTGATTCAGACTTTTTATTGACTTAATAACTTAATGAAGCTGAGAAAAGCAAAGTACAATTTAAAATAAGCCTTAAATAAGCCAATGACTTAAAATGACTAATTTGACTGTTTTAAAGTATGTAAGTGAAAATGAGATTTAAATACTACTAACTATAAAAAGAACTCACACTAACCTCTAATTAAGTAATAGACTCAGAAAAAAGATGAAATAAGCACTAGATAAGCAGTTTAAACAGT
Source organism: Artemisia tridentata subsp. tridentata (assembly GCA_021014915.2). Taxonomy (NCBI): domain Eukaryota; kingdom Viridiplantae; phylum Streptophyta; class Magnoliopsida; order Asterales; family Asteraceae; genus Artemisia; species Artemisia tridentata. The sequence goes on along the minus strand of CP139504.1, from coordinate 151,400,513 downwards.
ACAGTTGACTTTATGTTGACTTTTTAGATTTCTTCTGATTTAGACTTATTTATATCAACAAAAGCTTATCAAAAGCTATATAAAGCTTATGTAGGCTTATAGAAATAGAAAAGAAGCTTATATCAGCTTATTTACTTAATTTGGTGTTCTCAGTAGACTCAGAAACACGAAAACTGGTAATTAACTTGAACTGATTTAAATTGCACAAAAATTAATGATAACAGACTGAAATTAACTTGTATTGATAATTAAAACATTACATGAAACTGAAAATGACAATAATTTAAATCTACACTACGAAGGTCTAAAAACAGTGACAAAATATTTCTTCTGTCTTCTTCTTCTTTTATAGCAATCCAAAAAGTCTCTCCTCAGCTTACTGATCAAATCCCACCACTTGTTAGCTTCCAATTCATCCTATTCGTCCATTTGTAATTTTGGCGCCAAAATGGATAAAGTGGGAAAACCACTTGGTCTGATAACTTGTGAGGGGGAGGGGAGCATTAAATGCTTTTGGTTTGTTAGGGAGTGTATTGGGAAGGAGGAGGGTGGTATGGCAGAGATAAGGTGGGCTATGGTGGTATTGGTTTTAGGCGGGGTGGTATGAAAAAGAAGACGGGTCAAACTTGGGTTTGACCCTGATAGTTAAATAAGGGTGTTATTGGATCCGGGTTTATTTCTTTTGTGGGCTGGGTTAGTATAGGGATTGGACTGGGTTTAGTTTTATTTATGGGTTAAGGTTATGTTGGGAATTAAATATTCAAGATGTTTAAATATCGGATTCTACTCTAAGTATAATTCTGCTGATAGTGCAAAATGGTTTCTGCTGATGATGTTGATTCTGCTGATAGAGCATTTTACTCTGCTGATAGGCTTAACAACTCTGCTGATGATTCTGCTGATAGCGATAGATTGTTCCTGCTGATAATGAACAACTCTGCTGATGGAAGGATAAGATCGAAAAGATATTTATTGTATTTTGGTCAACAATATACGGTAGATAATATCTTACTCCATGTGCTTAGTTAACAAGTTGTATACATAGATACATGTTGTATCTGATGTACTGACACTCAATAAGCATAAGTTAACCAAGTAAGTCGGTCAAGACTTTAAGCAATTTGTAAAGATCTTTTGACTATAAAAGAGATCTTAGACTAGTGATATTTAAGTGTGTGTGAAAAATATAGAAGTGTTAAGAGTTAGTCCATACATACGTTAGAACATGCATAACTGTTAGAACAAACACAAATATATCACAAGTGATAGAAACAAAAGATTCAAGGTTGTAACCCTAGTGATATTTCAAGATCACTCGTATTATTATCTTTAATAATATTGAATCGTTTAGTGATAATCTTTATGTGTTTCATTGCTAACTAACAAACATAACAATTCCATTTCCATAACATACACAACCTTCTAAGTTTGGTTGAGTGAATTCCGCGCACTTAATCATTTTAACACAACATATCATACACACAAAGTTAGAGGGTTTAACCACCTTAATCGTGTGTCAAGGATCCTAGCAAGTGGTATCAGAGCCTCAGGTTTATATTGTTGTTTTTAGAAGAAACAAGAAATGGATGTACAAGATGTTCAAACAAATGTTGTTGCAAAGTTGCCCATGATCAAACCCAATGAGTTTGAGTTATGGAGGATGAGAGTTGAGCAATATTTCATGGTTCAAGATTATGCTCTTTGGGACATAATTCAGTATGGTGATTCCTTCACTTTAGGCTATTCAGATGTTCTTGTTGAAGGGAAGACAGTAAGAAAAAGAAATACTGGACCAGTCTCCAATGATGAAAAGATACAGAAGAGAAATGATCAGAAAGCACGAAACCTGTTGCTTATGACCATTCCTGGTGAGAAAATGCTATCTTTTAACAAATATCTTGATGCAAAAACTCTTTTTGAAGAGATTTGTGCATGGTTTGGTGGTAATGAAACTACCAAAAAGACACAGAAGACTTTACTAAAGCACCAATTTGAAAACTTTACTGCTTTTAGTAATGAGTCTCTTGACAAACTATTTTCAAGACTACACAAGCTTGTAAGTCAGTTAGCTGTGTTGGGTGTTGAGACTGAGAGGGAAGATCTCAACATGAAGTTCTTGAAAAGTCTACCTAGTGAATTCCATACTCATGTTATTGTCTGGATGAACAAGCCAGAAATTGAAACAATGAAGCTCAATGATTTGTTCAACAACTTCAAAATTGTTGAACAAAGTCTAAAAAGAGGTGGAAATTATGGTACTAGTTCTGGGAATGCTGCACTCCTATCAGTTCCTAGTGTTAGTCATACAGAAGAGGTAGATGAAGTTGAAAGTGTTTCTAATGTTACTTATGGTGGTCCTTCTGCTAGTTTACAAAAGGATATTGCTGGACTTGGAGATCCAACATTTTATGCCTTTATAATCAGTCAAGCTAGTGGTTCTCCTTTAAATCATGAAGACCTTGAGCAGGTTGATGGTGATGATTTGGAAGAGATGGATATTAAGTGGCAAGTTGCTTTACTTAGCATGAGGGCTAAGAAGTTTTGGCAGAAAACTGGAAAGCAAATTACCATAAATGGTAATGATACTGCTGGGTTCGATAAGAAGAAAGTGGAATGTTTTAACTGTCATAGGTTGGGACATTTTGCTAAAGAATGTAGAAGCCCAAGGAAGCATGATAATAGGAACACTTGGTATAAACAAGAAAGGAATAAGGAAGTACTGGTGGAAGAGCCAAAGGCTATGCTGGCCATTGATGGTATTGGATATGATTGGAGCTCTATGGCTACTGAAGAGGATGCACCACCAAATGCTGCTCTTGTTGTCGATGAGATTGCTCTAATGGCTTCTTCTGATTCAGAGGTAGATACTATTCCTACTTGTACTAATTCATGTCCTAATCTTAAAAATTATGAAGACATTAAAAAAAGGTTTGATGCTTTTAGAGAAGAGTTAATTGATGCCCTTCATAATTTAGCTAATCACAAGAGGTGTGTAGGAGTTCTAGAAAAACAGATTCTACATTATAAAAAGAATGAATCTACGTTTACTGATGACTTAAATGCTTTAAAAAGAGGAATAGCATTTAGAGATGAACTACTTAATGATCAAAGTAGACAGTTATCTGAAATCAAAACTGAAAAAGAAAATGTTAAGGTAACTATAGATACTCTAGCACATTCCTCAAAAGGAATGAATAAGATTTGGGAAGCTCAGGTAATTGATAAAGCTAATTCAGGTGTAGATTACAAAACTGTTCCTCCACCATATAGAGGTGTTCCTTCACCTCCAGGTGTTGACCTAGCACATACAGGCTTAGCTGAGTTCCAAGAACCAATCATGGAATATGGTTCTAAGACTAGTAAGAGTCTTAAGGTAGCAAAGATAAGTAAAAGTTTAGATAAAACTTTACATTATCAGGACAAGGTGTCCTTTGCTAAGAAAGGAGATGCTATAGTTGTTGAAGATTGTACAACTGATAGTGATGATGAAGAAGAACAGGTTATGTCTAAACCTGAAGTGGTTAAGAAAGTAGAAACAAGTGTTTCTAAGGTAGTCAAACATAATACTGATAGGCCTAAATCAAACATTAAGCATGTTAGGCAACCAGTTAGATATTGTGAACAATACATAACCACCAACAAGCCAAGAGGTAACCAAAGGAATTGGAACAACCTCAAGTCTAACCAATTAGGTGATGACTTTGCTTTTTACAACAAAGCTTGTTATACATGTGGTAGTTTTGACCATCTTGCAGCTTTCTGCAACCAATGGGTATCTGGGTATGAAATCCATAGAGTGAATCACAAAAGGCAAACTCCTAAACCTCACTTTCACTCTAGTTCTAAGAAATCAAACCCCAGAGTAGTCAAAAGCAAGTCTATCACAAAATTTGTTTCTGCTGATAGACCAAATGATCCTGCTGATAGCAAATTTTACACTGCTGCTCGACCATTTATGACTATTAACCCAAAATCAACAGCTAAGGGTGCAAAAACATTTTTCAAACATGCACCTACAACTATTCTAAGTCCCATTCAATCAAAGGAAGTGGTCCATAAACAAATTTGGAGACCAAAGGGTAGAACTACAAAGTTAGCAGATTCTGCTGATAAGTGTGTGGTTCACTCTGCTGATAAGGGAAAAAGGGCAAATGCTGTTAAGGCCTCAGCATGTTGGATTCATAAATCCAATGTTGCATCAACTATTCTTAAAAGATTCAATTACATTGATGCAAGAGGCAGATCCAAGTCAATAATGGCTTGGATCCCCAAAAGAAACTAACACTCTTATTTGTGTGCAGGGACATTCAAATGATCAGGAAGAGGATCAAGGATATTCAGATAGTGGATGTTCTAGGCACATGACAGGCAACATGTCTTATCTCTCAGATTTTGAAGCTTTAAATGGAGGATATGTTACCTTTGGAGGGGGTGTTCGTGGCAAAATTTCTGGTAAAGGTACAATCAAAACCAGAAATTTAGATTTTGAAGATGTGTACTATGTAAAAGAGCTAAATTATAATCTTTTTAGTGTTTCACAAATGTGTGACAAAAAGAATAATGTTCTTTTCTGTGAGACTGAATGTCTTGTACTTTCTCCTGATTTTAAGATGCCTGATGAAAGTCAAGTACTTCTTAGAATTCCTAGAAAGGGCAATATGTACAGTGTAGACATGAAGAATATTATTCCTAAAAAGAATTTAACTTGTCTTGTTGCAAAGGCCACATTGGATGAATTAATGAAATGGCATAGAAGGCTTGGTCATATTAACTTCAAAACCATAAATAAAATTGTTAAGAATGGTTTGGTAAGAGGTTTACCTCACAAAAGATTTGAAAATGATCAAACATGCATTGCTTGTCTAAAAGGCAAACAACACAAAGCCACTTGTAAGCCCAAAATTTTTAACTCTATCAATCAGTCTTTGTTTATGCTACATATGGACTTATTTGGACCTGTTTCAGTGATGAGCATAATGCATAAGAGATATTGTCTAGTTATTACTGATGACTATAGTAGATTTACATGGGTTTTCTTTTTAGCCACTAAGGATGAAACATCTAGCATCCTTAAGGACTTCATTACACAGATAGAAAATCAAGTAAGCAAGAAAGTGAAAGTCATTAGAAGTGATAATGGGACAGAGTTTAAGAATAGAGTTATGGATGATTTCTGCAAAGAAAAAGGTATTAAGAGAGAATTTAGTGTTGCTAGAACACCCACGACAGAATGGTGTAACTGAAAGAAAGAATAGAACACTAATTGAAGCTGCTAGAACAATGTTAGCTGATTCTAAGCTACCAATAAATTTTTGGGCAGAGGCAGTCAACACTGCTTGTTATGTTCAAAATAGAGTTTTAGTTGTGCAGCCTCACAATAAGACATCATATGAACTTTTTAATGGTAGAACTCCTGCAATAGGATTTCTTAGACCTTTTGGATGTCATGTGACAATTCTCAATACCTTAGACCATTTAGGAAAATTCGATGGTAAGGCAGATGAAGGTTTCTTTGTTGGTTATTCTCTTAATAGCAAAGCTTTTAGAGTTTACAACACAAGAAAAGAAATCGTAGAAGAAAATCTACATGTGGAGTTTTTAGAAAACAAATCCAATGTAGAAGGTCAAGGACCAAAATGGCTATTTGATCTAGAATATCTAACAAATTCAATGAATTATGTGCCTTTTGTTGCAGAAACTAATGATTTTGCAGGTTCAAATACAACAAATGAGGCAGAGTTAGAGAAAGATCAAGATTATGTGATAATGCCAATATGGTCAAGTACAATTGTGGAATCAACTTCGACAACTGATGAACCTTCTTCTAGCAAAGCTAAAGAAAGTGTTGAAGATGAAAGTAAAGAGTATGGAACTCAGGAACAACAAAGTGTTTCTGCTGGTAGTATTTCTGTTGCTGCTGGTAGTGTATCTGTCTCTGCTGATGACTCTGCTGATAAGCTTACTGATTCTGCTGTTCGGCCAAATGACTCTGCTGATGGCCCTTCAGAAAACAAAAGAAGCAGAATTCTCAGATAATGAGGTGGATTACAACAATCTTCCATCAAATTATCAAGTTCCTACTACACCACAATCAAGAATTCACAAAGTTCATTCCCTGGAACATGTGATTGGAGATATATAGTCAGGTGTGAAGACAAGACAACAATTGATGTCTTCAGACCAACAAGGGCTTCTTGATGCCCTTTATGCTTCAAAACAACATGAGCTTTCAAACTCTTGTTTGTTTGTATGTTTTCTCTCACAAGCTGAACCAAAGAATATTCTTACAGCCCTAGATGATTCAAGCTGGTTAGAGGCTATGCAAGAAGAGCTTCTTCAGTTCAAGATTCAAAAGGTTTGGGTGCTAGTTGATTTACCTACAGGTGTGAAGGTAATTGGCACTAGATGGGTTTTTAAGAACAAAAGGGATGAAAGAGGAATTGTGATCAAGAACAAAGCTAGATTAGTAGCGCAAGGGTACACACAAGAAGAAGGGATAGACTATGATGAAGTTTATGCTCCAGTAGCAAGGATTGAGGCAATTAGGCTTTTCTTAGCTTATGCTTCATTTTTAGGCTTCACAGTCTACCAAATGGATGTCAAAAGTGCATTTTTATATGGTGAAATTGGAGAAGATGTATATGTTTCACAACCTCCAGGCTTCATTGATCCATTACATCCAAACAAAGTGTACATAGTAGTGAAAGCTCTATATGGCCTTCATCAGGCACCAAGAGCTTGGTATGCAACACTAGCTTCCTACTTATTAGAAAATGGATTTCAAAGAGGAAAGATTGATCAGACACTGTTCATCAAACAGCACAAGAAGGATCTTCTGTTAGTGCAGGTGTATGTGGATGACATTATCTTTGGATCTACTAGGAAAGATATGTGTTTAGAGTTTGAGAAGCTTATGAAAGATAAGTTTCAGATGAGTTCTATGGGAGAACTTACATTCTTTTTGGGTTTGCAAGTTAAGCAATCATCTGAAGGCATATTTATTAGTCAAGACAAATATGTTGCAGAGATACTTAGAAAATTTCAATTTGCTGATTCAAAAATAGCAAGCACACCAATGGACTCTGAGAAGCACCTTCTGAAAGATGAAGATGGAGAAAATGTAGATGTACACAATTACAGATCTATGATAGGCTCTTTGATGTATCTTACATCATCTAGACCTGATATCATGTTTCCTGTTTGTGTTTGGGCAAGATTTCAAGTTACTCCAAAGGTTTCTCATTTAACTGCAGTCAAGAGAATTTTTAGATATCTCAAGGGTCAACCAAGGTTGGGTCTATGGTATTCAAAGGAATCTCCTTTTGACTTGGTAGCATATTCGGATAGTGATTATGCTGGTGCTAGCTTGGACAGAAAGTCAACAACTGGAGGATGTCAATTCCTTGGGTGTAGACTTGTCTCATGGCAGCGTAAGAAGCAAACAAGTGTGGCAAATTCAACAACTGAAGCTGAATACATAGCTGCTGCAAGTTGCTCTAGTCAAGTTCTATGGCTTCAAAACCAACTCCTTGATTATGGGTACAATTTCTTAAACACTGTTATTCATATTGATAATAGTAGTACAATTTGCATTATTAAAAATCCAGTACAACATTCTAAAACAAAACACATTGAAATTAGACATCACTTTATAAGAGACTGCAATGAGAAAAGATTAATTCAAGTTCTTAAAATTGCTTCAGAACATAATTTTGCAGATCTGCTAACAAAAGCTTTTGATGTTTCAAGGTTTCAGTACTTGGTAGCAAGTATTGGAATGCTTAATCTTTAAATTTTCAATATGATGTGTTTATGTAAATAAATTTTTGTTGTTGCTACTGATTTATAAAGTACTGCTAATGTATCATAAGGTACTGCTAAAGCACACAAGGTGCTGCTAGTACAAAATGTAAATTGTGTTATTCATACAGTTGGTTTTATGATTATACTAATGCAAGACAAGTACTTTGTACATTGTTCTTTTGGTTTTAGACTAACAATTTCAGGTATGAATATATAAACACAAAGGATGTTTCAAGTGAAATGGAAACAGCAGAATTGAGATATTAGCTGCTGACCATAATAGGTTTATGATGGACTGAGTTTGGGAATTTAAAACTCCTTAAAACTTCTTTCTTGAAATCTAGTTATGATATTTCACATTGAATTGATGACTTAGTTGATCAGATAGTAACTGATACAACTCACTTTCTATCATTTTATACTTTTAAGTATAATGTGCAAGTCTGAGGACATCTGATAGAAAGAACAGCGAGCAAAAGTGAATCTAACACTTGTGTTAGAGGTAACAAATGCCACGAGCTGGAAACCCTGTCAAGAAAATCTTTTGAATAGATTTATCTTTACACAGGCAGTTATTTATAACTGAAAAATATTGGTTCTCACACAACCAGAGGTTGCATTAAACCGAAATTATGATTGAGTGTCTGTTATACACTTAATCCTTTCAAAATGGTTGGAAGCAGTATGATTTTTCAATTCTAAAATCATGAACATACTGCTAAGGCAAAAGTTTCTTAAAAAGGATTTTTCAAGGGACTCACAAAAACCATCCATTGATGGACCAAGAGTCAAATGTCCAATGAATCACCTCTCATAGGAGTTAACACACCTAGAAGTGATGAGGACAGAAACTTAAACTTTTAAGGAATTGATGGCCAACATGTACAATATTGTCTGAAAACAAGTTCAAACTGATAGATCAGGTGATATGAAGAGAAGTTCTTTAGTACATAGTGAGATATTCCAAACAAGGGGAGGAAACAAAAGTTATTTGCTTCAGGGGAGGTAACAATCTCAGGGGAGGAAATAATGGCCCAGAAGAGGAAGATAATCCAATATATGGAAGGAGAAGACAAGAGCATACAAGATGATGAAGAGGTTGAAAATGACAAGAACATTCCAAAGGAGAAAGTTCTATCTAGATCAAACGAAGAAAAGTTTCAATTTCACTTCAAAGACATGCTGGTTAGATGATTTCACTTGTTGAAACAAGCATCCAAGATACACAGCATCATTGCCTCTTATAATTCCTCCATCCAAGGAAATTGCACCATCTTTTAGTCCAAGATAGGTTCAATATGTTTTGATATTGCTAAAGTCAAAGAAGAGCAAAGTAGATGAATTACTGAGAAGATATTCAATCTTGAAGAACATAAGTGTTTGAAAGATCTTCAATCCAAGATTTAATTCAGAAACATGTTTGAAAGGATTCACATGTTTAGGGGAGGATTGTTGGGAATTAAATATTCAAGATGTTTAAATATCGGATTCTACTCTAAGTATAATTCTGCTGATAGTGCAAAATGGTTTCTGCTGATGATGTTGATTCTGCTGATAGAGCATTTTACTCTGCTGATAGGCTTAACAACTCTGCTGATGATTCTGCTGATAGCGATAGATTGTTCCTGCTGATAATGAACAACTCTGCTGATGGAAGGATAAGATCGAAAAGATATTTATTGTATTTTGGTCAACAATATACGGTAGATAATATCTTACTCCATGTGCTTAGTTAACAAGTTGTATACATAGATACATGTTGTATCTGATGTACTGTCACTCAATAAGCATAAGTTAACCAAGTAAGTCGGTCAAGACTTTAAGCAATTTGTAAAGATCTTTTGACTATAAAAGAGATCTTAGACTAGTGATATTTAAGTGTGTGTGAAAAATATAGAAGTGTTAAGAGTTAGTCCATACATACGTTAGAACATGCATAACTGTTAGAACAAACACAAATATATCACAAGTGATAGAAACAAAAGATTCAAGGTTGTAACCCTAGTGATATTTCAAGATCACTCGTATTATTATCTTTAATAATATTGAATCGTTTAGTGATAATCTTTATGTGTTTCATTGCTAACTAACAAACATAACAATTCCATTTCCATAACATACACAACCTTCTAAGTTTGGTTGAGTGAATTCCGCGCACTTAATCATTTTAACACAACATATCATACACACAAAGTTAGAGGGTTTAACCACCTTAATCGTGTGTCAAGGATCCTAGCAGGTTAGGATTGGACTGGAAATGGGTTTATTTTAGGATTGGATTTGGATTTGATTTTAAGTTTAGGGACCATTGTTGTAATATGCTAAAAATCCAAGGACCATTCGTGCCAAAATCCAAAACTATTTCCAAGGGTACAAATTGTCATTCTTTGATTCCTGGGGACTGTTGTTGACTTTTCTTCAAAATAATTTATCCAGGGACCATTTCTGACAATCTTTGAAAGTTCAGGGACTGAATCTGCCAATTTTTGAAACTTCAGGGACTGAAAATGACAATTTTGTGAACTTTGCATGATTTTCACTTGTTTTCAATCTTTTTGTTCCTGAATCATATAAAAACACATTTTATGATATTTTCTGTATTATTTGACTTTTCAAAGTGTTTTTGGCTGTTTTTGTGGGTTTAAATAATGTAAAATATATGTGTATTTAGACACATATCATTCTTACACATAGATAATTTTAAAATAACACCCATGTTTCTTCAAATCATAACTTTCCTTTAGATTCTCTTCAATCTTGAGTAGTTCCATTCATCTTCCTTTGATGAGGATGGGATTGATAGATGATTTAGGGGATGAGAAAGGACGTTAAGTATGTTTCATTCAGGGGTTCCATTACCTTGTCGACAAGATAGTATTGTGGATTTAGAAGAGATGGGTAAGTAGTCATGAAATGACGAAAGAGACGAGTTAGGAACATCCCGTAAGGAATAAGTTTGTTAGGACTATCCTTGAGATGTATAATTCGCCTAGCGAAGAAATAGGCAAGATTGTATGGTTGTTGAAGTTCAATGCAATAAAGCATGTGAGCACGACAGGCAGGCAGATACTTACGATCTCCTAATAGGCTTAAAACATTCTCACGTAGAATAACTGCCATGGGTTGAAGGTAGTGACAAAGTTCTAACATACGTATTTTATCGGGATTTCTGACATGTGGTGAGCTCCAGAGAACATTGATTAATTCTTCGGCAAATGGAGCAAATTTGTAATATGGACCGTCTTCTTCTTGACTCACAGAGTTAAGAGAGAATTCTTCCGTATAGCCAAATTGCCCGAGATTTGGAATCCCAAGAATTTGAGCGAACTGCTCGAGAGGCATGAAGAACTTATAGTTTTGAATGCAAAACCAAAGTTAGAGGGATCAATCCGCGTTGCGTACGAGACTAATGTCGCGGAAGAATTCTAAAATTAAACGTGGACAAATTCGTTCATTAATTGTAAGCAGACAGTCAAAGTTAATAGCTCGAAAACTTTTTTTAATTTCTCTCTAAAAAATTATAGGAGGATCCAAGACTCGACCTTCATGAATATAGCGTGACTCAAGGTTTTCGAATCCATTAACGAACTCTATATGTATGTAAGGTTCTAACGAGAATTTTGGAATATAGGCGTTGGTTGGATGATTATCGAAATCATAAATGTGTGGCATCTTGAGACCTATACAAGTTGATTAAACATTATGATGATTAAAAGAAATGTTCCTTTTTATTATAATCAATCAAGTGATTTAGTGTAAAGTTTTTACTTTGTATTAACAATGCTAATTTCCTTGTATGATGTTTTAATGTAGATATCATTCCTAATGTCTAATTATGAATTTTTTTAGGGATGATTAACCTATACCTACTCAAATTAGTTTGTGAAGATACATTATAAAGTTAAATGTAGAGGAGGATAATCACTTACGAAGATGATTGAAGGATTGAGCTGTGGGAGGATTGAATCCTAAGAGAGCAGTATATTTATGTTTATTTTGGATGGGTGGATAGGAAGAATGAGAGGCTGTGATATAATCTGTTATTCTGTACTCCCGGCTCTGCCGAATCCTCTGAGAAAGGGATCCGGCCCCTTAAGATGAAGGGATCCGATAATACAACAAATGTAGATGAAGTTTTATGAGTATCTTAGCACACCATTAATTTTGCTAATCTCAACGCGAGGATGCATTACGCATTATGACATGAAAGGTCAACCTCTTAATGTCACATAAGATTCTACAAGTTAAATGGTTTGCGATAGCTCACGTTCTGCCATTATTTGTCCGGTTAATTTAAGAAACGCCTTGTGTGTTTTGAAAATATTGTTTGCTCGAGAGAAATTCCTTAAATGCTCTAGACAATGAGTTTGTATGAAAGGCAAGTAAAAAAAAATCTATTTGTATTGAAGGAACTTTGAGATGAATGTCATAAGTATGACTAAGAAGTAGGGAACCTTTTCCTTACATTGATTTGAGCATCGACTAAAGAGAAAGGAGTTTAGATGGACTACTATTCCTTATGATTCAAGAGATACTTTTGAGTTTTGTGATTTAGATAAAAACAATTTTGTGTTGATATGACTCATTTTTGAAGAAAATAAATGTTCAAAAAGGATCTTGAAAGACAAATCATGTAGATACAAGCATATCAAATAATTGTGTACCAAATAGATCAACACTTTTTCAATCACAGACAAGTAACACCTAAAAGAAAAAAAAACAAACATACCTTTGCCATATTATCTTTGAGAGTGAGAGCACTCCTAGATGAGCAATACTTCATGAGCTTTTAAAGAGCTTCCCAGCATGAAGATTTCTACAAGGAGGTATGTTAGAATAATTTAGAAGATATAATACTAACAATATCCAAATATAGAAAGGGTTAATATTTTTGTAAAAGATGAGTTAAATGTCAATTTTTACAAAAGATTTTCCTTCGTTGTAGTTTTCAAAACATACACGAATCGTTTCAAGTTTTAAAGTACAATATAATTTAAGGAACATGGTAACGAAGCTCTGATGCCAATTGTAGAAAACTAGAATGGGGGATTGAATAGTTTTACCGATTAAAAACTATTTTTTAAATCTTATATATCGACTTATGTCAATCTAGTTTTAACGTGCTGGATATTGATAGTAGTAAAGCATATAAAAACTATACTACGAGAGAGAGATAGAAAGACACAACCATAACACAAGTATTTATAGTGGTTAGGCTACAAGGTCACCTTCTTTGCCCTACTCCACTCCCCGAGTCTCCTACTCGAGATTTCATAAACACTTCACAACACAAACTCCTTTCACTTGACGGAGAAGCCTTCACAACTTCGCTTACACTTTATCCGGTACAAAGCTAGATACCGGGCTTTTCCACATGGTAAAGCCAAACCTTCGTCGCCTACACTTTATCCGGTACAAGGCTAGATACCGGGTCCTTAGCACGGCGGACCAAACCAACACAACTAGCACAACATGACTAAAGAATCCGACGTCCTATTACACCTAACGACTCAACATATCTACAACACCCTTTTAAGAAGAAGAAAGAACAAGATGCACTTCTGTGATCTTGGAGGAGAAGAATCCTAGCAACTCATATTAAGAGCTTGCAAGTCTTCGAGAGGTCATGATCTCGCCTTTTAGAAGGAACCTAGAGAATCAAAAAGAAAGACTACATAGAAAGATCCTTGGATCTGTGGTTAAAGAGTTTAGAACATAGAGAGAAGGTATGTCTAAAAGGGGTGAAGAGCAAGAGAGAAATGGCTCACTATTTAAAAGCAAACAGTCCAATGTTAACCCGGATCTGGCGGATCCCTTACCCAAGGGATTCGGCCAGTGTATTCCAAGGGATCCGGCTATCTGGTATCAACAGTTCAGATTTTGGGTTACATTTTCAGGTTTTGGATTATGGGTTATGATCCATGGATAGATAATGTCATGCCTGATGTCAAAGACATCTTTGTGTCATGGGTCATGGACTTTGGGTTATGAGTTATGGACTTTGGGTCATGGGTCATGGGTTTTACCCATTATGGATGTCATGCATGATGTCATGCAATGGGTCATGGGTTAAGCTCTATGGGTTATGGGTTATGGGCTTGGTTTTTGGGTCATGGATTGTCCAAGTCTTTCCTAGTTAATTTAGAAGTAACATGTAATTTATAAAATGTAAGTAACTAGTTTACTTAAGTGTTTTTATAAAATGGTTTTGGTTTTATGTAAACTTGTTTAACTAAATATGTTTAAGGTTTATTTGTTTAATGAAATGAGTTAGTAAGCTTTTGGCTCAAGGCGTTACGTATTTTATCTATCTCGTTAAAATGATTTTACGTTTGTTATCGACAAAACATTGGAAGATCGGAAAATATAAATAAACGTTTTTAAGGTTTATTTGTATTAACAGAAAGGAAAAGATTCGGATAGTGATGAATTCGAGGATATTGATGATGACATGGCTCGATATATGGCTAACTCGGATCGTACTAGGGGAGGAGCTAGTGATGCAAGTCTCCATGAGTATGATGATTATGATGGTTACGAGTATGATGTTGATGATATAACAGAGGAACAACTTGCTTTCTATGACGCGTGGGATATTCGTGTCTATGGTAGAGGTACGAAGTAGTTCTAGTTGTTGTTAACGTTTTACTTTGGTAGATTCATAAGATTGGTATGTCTCTCTTATAATAGTTTTTGTTTGAAGCACAATAGGTGCGTTTGTTTTCCTATAACGGGGTGAGATGTGCAATTCACCTTCATCCTATGTACTTAATGGTTTTTTGGAGTAATATATTTTACCGAAGAAACCCTTTACCAAAAAAAATCATACAAACTTAGTATTGACTATTTTTATTAGACAATATAACGGCCTAAGCCCGGATGTGGGTTGGGTTCATTAGGGTTTCTATTATCTTCTATGTTGCACTATAAATATATATCAATAATACAATATCTCTCACGGGGTTTTAAATGTTTTACATGGTATCCAAGCTTTAGGTAAGATTCACCTACAAAATTTGCTAATATGATCCTTCCAAATCACTGGAGAGTAGCCGATGACCCGAGGATAGAAAATTTTGTAGGTGAATCATACCTAAAGCTCGGATACCATGTAAAACATTAAAACCCCCGTGAGAGATATTGTATTATTGATACGGTATTTATAATGTGTTAATACAAATAATGTCAAAAACGTCATTTGCATTTTTCGATCTCTAAAAGTTTTGATAATCACAAAATATAAAAACATGTTACGTAAAACTATACTTGTTAAGTTTTTAATCGAGAAAGTTCATTTCGACTACAACATCACTTAAGGTATGAACAAAAAATGTACCAATTTAGTTAAGTGATCAAAGAAGTTATTTTTTTTCTTAAACCTCACATTTTCATGTGACAAAACATTTTTATACAAAATATTTTTGTATTTATAAAGAAATGTTTTAATAAGAAAATAATTTTGAATTTGAAATCTCCAACAACCATTTTTCCCGCCCAAGGAGATGTCACCTTCACTAGAAAAAAATTTCACCACATCAGGACAAAATTAGGAGCGTTCTGAGGGACGGTCCCTTAAAGGGTGACGATCCCTTATATATTAAGGACCGTCCATGTTTAAGGGACCGTCCCCCCGCTCATCCTGGTGCCTATAAATATTGTACTATTCCAACAGAAAAATTTACCTCTTCAGCACTAAAACTTTATGTCTTCCCAAATCTTTCAAAATTCTCTTCTTTGATCACGTTAATGTGTTGTAAGTTTTTTACAAGTGATCACATCCATCCTACCTCAAAGTGCAAGAGAAGAACGCTTGTATTCGTCAAGAAACGAAGTGTTGAAGAATAGGCATTCACCTCGTAACCTTTGTTACATTTCTCTCCTCAATCTAAATTCTCTATATCTCAATTCTTGTGTAAGATAGGACTTGTATGTAAGCTCGAAATAAGGATGGCAAAAACAACCGAACCAGACGGGGAAACCCGAAACCCAAACTAATTGGGGCGGGGCGGGGCATGCTAATCGGGTTACGGGGCGGGTTTGGGGATTAAACAGGGATTTTAATCGGGTTTAGGGCGGATAGCGGGAAATCTTCGCCCCGCCCCGCCCCGCCCGATTAATATATACACATATACAAATATATCTATACTTATATAGTATTTTGTCAGTATTTACGTAATAGAAAAATATTACTCTAATATTTACAGTTTTTTTATATTTGTAAGAATGAAAAATTGTGATTATAGAAACTCGCTTAATGTCATATTTTTAAGTTTTAATTTTTGATGGTTTAATTTATCATTTTTATGTATAATACTATCCTTGAAAAATTAAAAAGGATTGTTTATAATTGATTATTAATAGGTTCGTTATTGCTAACGGTCTAAAAATAACAATAAATGTGAAATGATACGGCTTTGGTCGAGAATTGCACCAAAAGAGGACACCCCCGATAAGATACCCGATTAATACGGGGTGGGTTTGGGGGACCATCACGCCCCAACGGAGCGCCCCGATTAGATCCTCGATGGGGATCGGGGCGGGTTTATAATTGATTATTAATAGGTTCGTTATTGCTAACGGTCTAAAAATAACAATAAATGTGAAATGATACGGCTTTGGTCGAGAATTGCACCAAAAGAGGACACCCCCGATAAGATACCCGATTAATACGGGGTGGGTTTGGGGGACCATCACGCCCCAACGGAGCGCCCCGATTAGATCCTCGATGGGGATCGGGGCGGGTTTAGGGAGAACTTTGGTAATCGGGTTTGGGGATGGGGATGGCTGATGCGTGGTTTTGCAACCTTACAACAGGTTTTACCTCTCGAGGGATCTCAAGAGGCTTACAACCCCACCAGGCAGTGTACCTGACCGATGTAGTATAGTGTAGTGGTAATTACGGGGGATTGATCGTTCTCCACAGGGAATAGTGTTCGTTAGGTATGAAAAACTACTCTAATAGGTCTAAGGGTGAAAGAAGATTCTTTTTATGTTTTTATAATTTTATGAAAGCAAGTAAAATCTCGGGTTTGAAAGAGTGGGCGGAATTAGTTGCTAGTCAACTAACCCAAATAACTACGAATGCAAATAAAATAAAATAACAGAAAATGAAAAGGTGGTGAAATTTATGTGGGGAGAAATGTGTTTACTTAGATTTCCTTACTCCCTAACTATCTTTTACCGGTTGATTAGTGTGTATTAATTGCGTGGATGACGGGTGTATTCCTTAATACCAATCGTGGGGTGGCGTACGTACTTCCCCAACTCTATAAACTCCTACTTCACTCCTATGTCGAGCCGGCTAGGAAGCTCCTAACATGGGATCACTAGAATTCGCTCATGCATTAAATACAACCATAAAAACCTTTAGTACGCATTGGTTCATGTTTCTTAAGACGTTCAAGCAAGTTACCAAATAGGAAGTTAGCCAGTTTTCTTAAGCCTAACATAGATAAACAATCATCCAATACAACTAATAACACACCAATAACCAATAATCAATAGCTAGGTTTCATTAGATCTAAGCAAACACAAAGATAACCTAGCCTAGCATGTTAAACAAAAGACAAGAACAAGATAGAATCAAACAACACATAGACATATTGAATGATTAATTGATAACTTATCTTCAATGTAACATGGAAGATCTCAAGGCAAAAAGCCTTGAAAAAGCTGCTAAAATCGTCTTAGGGTTTTTCACACACAAAGTTCCACAATAAGTTCCACACTAATGACAAAAAAATTGCAAAACTATATATAGACTTTCAGATCTGACGGCGTCACGTTATGGAGTGTGACGCCGTCACCTCGCCGCATTTAGGGTTCCCGGATGGCCTTCTTGACGCCGTCCCTCTTTAGCTCTCCAAAATCCGTTCTGGCTTATCAAGGCTTGACGCCGTCAGAATTAGGCGTGACGCCGTCCCGCTTTAACTTATACCGTGACGACCTTGATCACTCCAAAGGGTGACGCCGTCAGAATTCCCATGCAAATTTCTCTGGCTTATCATGAGTAATTTTCATATCCACCACTTTTGCCAAGCCATGACGCTGTCAAGAACAAATCCTGACGCCGTCAAAGGTACTTTCCAGCACAATTTTGAGACTTTGCCGTTTTCTTCACTTTTATGCTCCAAAAACGTCTAAAATGCTTCCTTTTCCAGATTTCTTCTCCAAAGTACCTAAAATGACAAAAGGAACGATTTAGGGCAATATTTGATCAAATAAATACGATTTAGGGCTTAAATGACCCCTTAAAAGCGGTACACTTTTCGCTTCATCAAATACCCTTACACTTGAGATTTGCTTATCCTCAAGAAAATGCGCTTTTATTCTAATCAAAATACAAGTTAGGGGTCATTTAACGCTAATATAAAAGTAATTGCAACAATTAATCGTTCCACTTTAATCATAATAAGAACGGAGATTATATACTAGCACCTCACAAGTAGTGTTTAGATACTCACATCTCTCAAGTGTCATCAAAATAAATCTCATAAATGAAAACGGATAATATCTCTCACTACCTGTCATAGCAAATAGATTACCATAGGCTTGGGAAAGGATCGAAAACCTCCTCCACTAGGCGTAAGCACCTAAGATAAACTATCAAAGAGGGATTTTACATGGGTTATAACGTTAGGTGTAGGGATATGATAAACACGGTTTTGTTGGATAAAGGATATTTTACTGGTGGCGAGTTAAAGATCTTGATCAATTACATGTACTATACAATGTTGCTAAGCCAAGACTCGACTCAATCTTAAGCTAAAAACAAAATAACAAAAACATAAAACAAACATAAAATGAAACGGGATGGTAGTCCGTATGTTTTTTCTACTTTTCTTTTTCTCATTTTTTTGTATTTTTCTTGATTTTTTCGATTTTTTTTTTTTTTTTTTTTTTTTTTTTTTTTTTTTTTTGCATACACTTTTGCCCTACCATCCAAAATAATACATCATAGGGGCATTGCATTCCCCTTACACTTGAACTTTTACATAACTTTACAAATAACTAATCTAATGACTCGGATTAAGATAATTGAAAAACTTGGAGTATTTTTAAAATATTTAGCACATATGGGGGTAATAAATGATGTTCTTCCCCATTGCTCCATTACACTAGTACTTTACCCATGAGTCCCAATCGTCCCAAAACAATATGTACAAGGATATGACTCGACTTAGCAACCATGTAATCAACTAGATAATTAACTTGGGTTTAAACAAATGTTGTCACAATAATGCACTAAAAATGAGTGCATACAAGGTAGGCTAAGGCGATTTGGGTGTACATTTTAGTGGGGTGTAAACAAATTCTTCCTTTAAGTAAAATGCTTAAAGGTCGAAACGAAAAGATAGGCTCTGAGGGGTGTACTAGGGGTATCGTGTACTAAAAATGAGTACAACGCAAAGGGTGTGGGAGAATTACTTGACCAATGTAGCCAACGTAATTATAACAAAAACACAGGTGTAAAACAATGGGTTAATCCTAATGCCTCTTATCATGTGGTAAATCTAACTACACGAATGTAGTCTCACTTGTGGCCTCGGAATGGTCCTAACGCAAGTTCTAGAATCTAAGTGCTACCGGTACTCACATCATAGCATAAATGCTTTTCCTACCAATTCTAGGGGCGAACCTCACATATTTGGGGGTGGAAATTTTTTTTTTGTGGTACGGTTTTTGTGCTAGTCATATAACTCCTATCCATGAGACGCTCATTAAGATCAAAGTTTCACTCCTAAGTGTTGTAAAAAATTTTAAATTTGGCACTAAAATTACCCTAACAGGTATTTATCTCAGTTTTATTACACATCTACTATTAAACAAACAAAAATCAAGCGTAATAGCATTCTCTAATCGTACTTTTACCCCCTCCCCCTTACACTTAAGATGAACATTGTCCCCAATGTTCAAATAACAAGATGTAAAAGAAAAAAAATAAAAGAATGAAGTCAAATACTCCCCTGATTCGTTCGGTGGATAATGTGGTAACACGGTTAGATCTTCTTCCAAAGTAATGTTGAAGCTCCATGACTAATGCATCGCCAAAAGCTTGATCCAACAAACATTTCCTTGTCCAAAATAACCTGTTAAACCTGAGAAAACAAACACGAAAACCTGCATAACATCGGCGGGATAAACTCTATATATAAGGATATAATGCTTGTGGAATGATAATTTTGCAGATTCCTGGAGATTATAAGTTAGAGATTTAATAAAAACTTTTTTATGAAAACAAAACTTTCAAAAATTTTCAGAAAATTAAGACTGACGCCGTCAGGTTGTAAATCCTGACGCCGTCAGAAATGATCTGACAGAATTCTCATGTTACGTTTCCGGAAAATTTTTGGAAAAACCTATACCTTACTTCCTGGAAATCCTGCAAAACATCATTATGACTCGATACAAGCATTTGACTCAAACAAACACTAATATGTATGTTCATTTAATACTATTACGATTCATGTTCATTTGTTCTAATAAACCGATTTGGATTTCCCTTACACTTAACTTTTGCAAAATACCTTTATATGTAGTTAAGACGAAGTTAAAAACAAGATAAAGCATTTTCACAATTTACTCTTGAACATGAATCAATAAGAATAAAAATTAAACACACATACGGAAGCAAATAAAAACAAACAAACAAACAAATAAACACACAAAGCAAATAAAACTTGGGTTGCCTCCCAAGAAGCGCTTTTCTTTATTAACGAGTCTTGTAGCTAGACTCAAAGTCCCACTATCTAGTGTCGCTTATGCTCACGTATCCGAGTGTGAGCCATCTAATTGTTGCCTCATCTTTCTTGTATTCATCATTCAGCTCCAAACATCCATGATAGTATCTCTTGTTTTTCTCATGTGGATATTTGAGCCCCTTCCTCTTATCATTCTCACTTAACAAGTCAAGAGGCACAAGTCTATTGCAAGATTCAATGGAGTAGTTCTTAAACCTAGGATGTGATCGGGGCATTTGGTAAACAAAATCTTCATCCCCATCCGAGAATGTAATTAACCCGTCCACAAGTTTTTCGTCAAGGTTGGTCAACCTTTTGAAGGGTTCTCCAAAAATGACTTGGGTTAATTTGTTATCAATGAATTCTCCTAAGTTCTCCATAACCATAAAATCCACCAGATACACAAAACTTCCAACGAATACGTGTAGTGGCTTAGTCCTAGCAACAATGTTATCTCCATGATATTCTAGCTCATCTAACATGATTTTATTATAATTAGCGCGAGAGATAATGTTCATAGGCAAAGATGAGTTAAGATAAGCATAAAAATCATGATAACCAATCTTACACGGAAATTGCATGTTAAAGAGGCTATCCTTTTCGATCTTAGTCCTAGGGTCAACATACTTAAAGGGATCAATTTCCTCTTTTCCCCATTCCTCGTTAACTACTTCTCCATTACCGGCATCCTCATCGGAGTCTGAGTAGTAAAACGGACTAACATAGTCATTCTCATGATCAGACTCCTCCATCTCAGAATTGTTACCAAAGTGGTGGTCGGGTGAAAGGTTGTTGTTTTCTATGATGGGAGCGGGAACGGGTAGTTGGAAATTTGCACGGCGGAAAATACGAATAACAGGGATCAAACGATCACTATTACTCATGAGATAGGTGGAAGGTGTCACAAACAAAAGTACAAAGAAATAAGATAGACTAAAGAAAACCTAGAAAAATAAAATAAAAATCTCACTAGAAAGGAATCTAGTGAGTAGACCTATAAAATAAAAAATTCAACCTAAACAATAACTATTCCCCGGCAGCGGCGCCAAAAACTTGATGCGTGGTTTTGCAACCTTACAACAGGTTTTACCTCTCGAGGGATCTCAAGAGGCTTACAACCCCACCAGGCAGTGTACCTGACCGATGTAGTATAGTGTAGTGGTAAGTACGGGGGATTGATCGTTCTCCACAGGGAATAGTGTTCGTTAGGTATGAAAAACTACTCTAATAGGTCTAAGGGTGAAAGAAGATTCTTTTTATGTTTTTATAATTTTATGAAAGCAAGTAAAATCTCGGGTTTGAAAGAGTGGGCGGAATTAGTTGCTAGTCAACTAACCCAAATAACTACGAATGCAAATAAAATAAAATAACAGAAAATGAAAAGGTGGTGAAATTTATGTGGGGAGAAATGTGTTTACTTAGATTTCCTTACTCCCTAACTATCTTTTACCGGTTGATTAGTGTGTATTAATTGCGTGGATGACGGGTGTATTCCTTAATACCAATCGTGGGGTGGCGTACGTACTTCCCCAACTCTATGAACTCCTACTTCACTCCTATGTCGAGCCGGCTAGGAAGCTCCTAACATGGGATCACTAGAATTCGCTCATGCATTAAATACAACCATAAAAACCTTTAGTACGCATTGGTTTATGTTTCTTAAGACGTTCAAGCAAGTTACCGAATAGGAAGTTAGCCAGTTTTCTTAAGCCTAACATAGATAAACAATCATCCAATACAACTAATAACACACCAATAACCAATAATCAATAGCTAGGTTTCATTAGATCTAAGCAAACACAAAGATAACCTAGCCTAGCATGTTAAACAAAAGACAAGAACAAGATAGAATCAAACAACACATAGACATATTGAATGATTAATTGATAACTTATCTTCAATGTAACATGGAAGATCTCAAGGCAAAAAGCCTTGAAAAAGCTGCTAAAATCGTCTTAGGGTTTTTCACACACAAAGTTCCACAATAAGTTCCACACTAATGACAAAAAAATTGCAAAACTATATATAGACTTTCAGATCTGACGGCGTCACGTTATGGAGTGTGACGCCGTCACCTCGCCGCATTTAGGGTTCCCGGATGGCCTTCTTGACGCTGTCCCTCTTTAGCTCTCCAAAATCCGTTCTGGCTTATTAAGGCTTGACGCCGTCAGAATTAGGCGTGACGCCGTCCCGCTTTAACTTATACCGTGACGACCTTGATCACTCCAAAGGGTGACGCCGTCAGAATTCCCATGCAAATTTCTTTGGCTTATCATGAGTAATTTTCATATCCACCACTTTTGCCAAGCCATGATGCCGTCAAGAACAAATCCTGACGCCGTCAAAGGTACTTTCCAGCACAATTTTGAGACTTTGCCGTTTTCTTCACTTTTATGCTCCAAAAACGTCCAAAATGCTTCCTTTTCCAGATTTCTTCTCCAAAGTACCTAAAATGACAAAAGGAACAATTTAGGGCAATATTTGATCAAATAAATACGATTTAGGGCTTAAATGACCCCTTAAAAGCGGTACACTTTTCGTTTCATCAATGGCCGCCCCGCCCCAAACCCGCCCCGTTGCCATCCCTAGCTCGGAATTGTGTTGTGTGTTGATTCATACTTGGTGTTGGTCCGTAAGGTGATTGTGTTGATTCGGACTTGGTGTTGGTCCGCATTGTGTTGTGTGTAGCGGTTGCTATTGTGTGTAGATTGGTTATAGCTAGGATTAGGACTAAACATTTCGCTTAGTTTCGTAAATTGGTGTAAGCGAAGGTGTACTGTTTTCTCCGCCATAAGGGTGCATGTTGATATAGTGGTTGTGAAACTCTCGAGTGTGATACTCGAGTAGTGGAGTAGGGCGAAGATAGAGCTTCGTAGCCGAACCACTATAAATCTACGTGCCTCAATTTGATCATTTCTTCTCTTTACTCTTACATACTTCTTACTTTATTATTGTCATTTATATTCTTTGGATAATTGTTTGTAAATGTAACGAACTTTCCACTTTTTACACTGTTGTGCATGTATCTTTTAATTTTTCTAAACAATGCGAACAAGTTACTAATCCTAGTATTATATGCATAGTTTAACATTTGGTTAGAGTTATTTACATAAATCGTCCTTGTGGTTAGGCCCAAATTGCAACGTTAGTCCTTAACGTCAGTTAGAATTATTTACATAAATTGTCCTTGTGGTGGCTGTGGGCCCCACCTGATGACGTGTCAAGTGCCACATGGCAGTGCCACGTGTCGGGTCGGTCAATAGGTCAATGGTCAGGTCGGATCCGAGTCTGGTATCGAGTCGCCATGTGGACCAGTCAGGTGGTGTCACGTAGCATGCGACATAAATACCACCCATTTCCTAAGCTGGGATTCGAACTCGGGTCCCTTGCTTTGAAGGTGAAGGACTCTCCCAACTGAGCTGGGCAGTCCTTCAATTATAATAGCGCAATTAGTTCCTTTTAAGGATCATTTGATCCAATCCATTTAGTAGTAAATTTGACCTGTCATTTAAAGGTGTTTTGGCCCGGTTCAAAAATAAATGAAAGTATCGTCGGACTCGTTTTTTCGTTCTCTTTCCAATGGTGTGCTCGGTGAATTTTTTGGACTTCGTCTGAACCTCAATAACGCGAAAATCACCATTTTTGCTTTGTTTTCAAACCCTTATACCAGCAAGACAAAATAACACATAACAAACATATTTGCAATATAATTTTACATATTTGCAAATATGTTTATTATGTGTTATTTTGTCTTGCAGGTACAAGGGTTTGAAAACAAAGAAAAAACTGTAATTTTTGGATGAGTTTCGATGTCGTTTTCGCGTTTTCCGAGGTTCAGACGAAGTCGAAAAAATTCCCCTAGCACACCATTGGAAATTTTGTTTGAATCTCGATAAACGCGAAAACATCATCGAAACTATTGCAAATATGTTTGTTATGTGTTATTTTGTCTTGCAGGTACAAGGGTTTGAAAACAAAGCAAAAACGGTGATTTTCGAAAGAGTTTCGACGACGTTTTCACATTTATCGAGATTCAAACGAAGTTGGAAAAATTCCTCGAGCATTCCATTTGAAAGAGCACAAAAAAACGAGTCCGACGGTACTTTCCTCAATTTTTGAACCGGTCCATAACTTGCTTAAATTGACAGGTCAAATCATATTTGAACCTTTGTATACTGACAGTTCATTAAATAAGGGTTAAGTATTAAATAATGCGTAATATAATAAAGTGTATGCCCAGCTCAGCTGGGTATCACAGTTGCCTCTATCCAAGAGGTCTCTGGTTCAAATCCGATTGGGGCTATATTGGTGGGTTTATTATCAATGCCACGTGGCAGCACCTGAGTGGTGCCGCGTGGTGACCCGACCTGACCCGACCCGACCTGATGCCACGTGGCACCACTTGAGTGGTGACACGTGTCGACCCTGCAATAAGTACTAACGCTGCAAATTGGGCCTAACCACAAGGACGATTTATGTAAATAATTCTAACTGATGTTAAGGACTAACGTTGCAATTTGGTCCTAACCACAAGGACGATTTATGTAAATAACTCTAACCAAATGTTGAATTATGCATATAATAGTAGGATTAGTAACTTGTTTGCATTGTTTAGAAAAATTAAAAGATACATGCACAACATTGTAAAAAGTAGAAAATTCGTTACATTTAGAAATAATTATCCCTATATTCTTTGTGTTCATATATTGTTGTGTTGATATCACATAAACTTCGAATCTAAAGTCTTTAAAAAGAAACTTGATTTTAAAAAATTTTTTTAAACATAATTAAAACGGTGAAACTATTCAACCCCCTTTCTAGTTTCTACATAATGCAATTACATAGAACCTACTAGAAACCCTAACTGACCCAAAGCCCACAACCAGGCTTGAGCCATCTACGTCTAATACTCCACCGCAATCCGAGCTGCGAAATCGCAAAAGTTCGGATTGGATTAGAAAACTAAAAAAACATGAAAGCAATAAAAACATAATTTGTTGATGAAGAATTCCGGCAGCAAGCGAAAGCAATTCTTCAAGCAGCGGTGAAAGCAAATATCATATTTGTTGATGAAGATATCTGACAGCAAGTGGAGATTAATCTTCACCATCCATCAACAACAAAAGCAGAAGCAACGAAATAAAAAATAAAAACATACATTTTTTTTAATATTTTTTTTTGAAAAGGGATAAATAGTGGCGGCTATGGTTTGACGGGGTGCTATAAAAGAGGCGGCTCAACCTAGCCGCCTAGGTCTGAGGATCAGACCCGCTCCGATACCATGTTAGACAATGTAAACCCCGTGAGGTGTTTTGTCTTATTGATCCACAATTTATAATAGTGACTACATATGAAACCCTAGCAACCCTAAACCCACAAACGGGCTTGGGCCTATATATCTTTTAATACTCCCCGCAATCCGAGCGGAAAAATCACGAAAGTTCGGATTGGATGAGAAAACTAAATAAAAATTAAAGCAATAAAAACATTATTTGTTGATGAAGAATTCCGGCAGCAAGCGGAAGCAATTTTTCAAGCAACAGTAAAAGAAAATAAATGCAGTAGCAAAAGCAAATATCATATTTGTTGATGAAAATATCCGATAGCAAGCGGAGATTAATCTTCACCATCCAGTCCAGCAACGAAACAAAAGATAAAAGCAGACATTTTTTTTTTCTTTTAGAAAAGGGATAAATAGCGGCGGCTAGGGTTTGACGGTGTGTCATAAAGGAGGCGGCTCAACTTAGCCACCTTGGTCCGAGGATCATACCCACTCCGATACCATGTTAATTAATGTAAACCCCACGAGGTGTTATGTCTTATTGATCCACAATTTATAATAGTGGCTACATATGAAACCCTAGCAACCCTAAACTCATAAACGGGCTTGGGCCTATATATCTTCTAATAAACATATCTGCACTCTAATTTTCACTCAGTCCACTTTCACTCGATCAAATACATGATCCACCTATGATTATACATTATGATTAACCATGAAATTGTTGATAAGAAAGATAAACAACTTTTCATTTTCGTTCCATCATTGTAATAAGAAGTTATGAAGGATTTAGATCCATAGTATAAAATTATCATAGTAAGGTGCATTTGTTTTATTGATAATTTTGGATTGGAATTAAGATTTGGAAATTATGTGAAAGAAAAGTAAGAGATAGAAGATGAATTGTTATATTAAAAACTAAGTTATTGTTAAATTGATATTTGAAATAAATGTAATAGATATATTTAAATGTAAAAGTGAAAATATATGATTACAAAGCCAGAAGAGAAAGAAGAATAGTGAAAAAGTCAGAAAGTCGACTACTTTTTCGGTGAATCCCATCACAAAAGCTTGGATTGGGTTTTTGTAATTAATTTCATTACTTGATTACAAATTACATATACAAAACTTAATCATGTGAGTTCATTCCATTATTTGGGGCCAAAACCCATATAACAAACGGAGCCAAATATCTCTTTGTACTTATATCAAGAGTCTTTATGCATTTGACATGTTTGCCCCCAAAATCACAAACGAAGGAAATCTCAAAGAATAAGATGGTTAGTAAATAAAATAGTGACGGATGAAGTATATGGATAAAGGGTTAAAGTTACACTGTTGTAAAATAGGAAATAGTAAGGGGGGGGGGTTGGCTAAACTTTTGTAGGTGCTTATTGGCATTGTGTTTTCAAAAGACGATAAGCTTATTCCAAGACTTCTTGATTAAGTGGTTATTAGCTCATTGAAAAGTTAAAAAGTGCTTATTGGCATCGTGTTTTCAAAAGACGATAAGCTTATTCCAACACTTCTTGATTAAGTGCTTATTAGCTCATTGAAGAGTTAATATATATATATATATATATATATATATATATATATATATATATATATATATATATATATATATATATATATATATATATATATATATATATATATATATATATGTGTGTGTGTGTGTGTGTGTGTGTGTGTGTGGTGTGTGTGTGTGTGTAATGTGGGTGTGTGTGTCCTGTGTGTTACAACACCAGTATCCAAAACCTTGTCCCAAGAAGCTTAGCCGAACACACCTAATCATTACTTATTAGAGCACACGCAACGATTAACGCACCCCTGCGTTAAACCTTAACGTGCCTGCGTTAAGGGTGCGTTTACCGTACCGAGGATGTTGCGTTAACGCAGCGTTAAAGAGCTGCGTTAACCCTTTAACGTTGCGTTAAGGGGCTATATGTTAAAAAATAATAATAATAATAATTAAAAAAAAAAAATCACTTCCCCCCCCCTTAAAACGTCCATATAGCCGTTGAATTCAAAAAAGAATTTCATTTCACCCCTTGAATGTGACCGTTTGATTCAAACGGCTATATGCTAAAAAAAAAAAAAAAAAAAAAAAAAAATAAAAAAAATTCAAAAGCATTTTCACTTCCCTATAAATACCCAATTAACACAACATTATTTTTCAATCTTCCACAAATCAATCTAATATATCATATACTTCCATCTTCAAACTTTCACAAAAAAAAAAATGTCCGAATTTAAACCAAACGACAATGATAGTTTCATGAATCTCCTAAACACCGGGTGGAATAACCCAAACGCCGGGTCATTTTCAAACCCGAACGCACCATCACCAAACAACCCAATCCCTAACCCACTTGGCTTGTCGAGCCAAGAACTTTACTTACAACATCAACGAATGCTATATTGGGAACAACAACAACAACAGAACCTAAACACCAATTTCTCTAATCTACAATTCACACAACAATCACAACATTCTCAAACGGAAACCCATGATGTTCCCGAGACACCTGCGTCTCCTCAAAAGCCATACAAATGGGGTGGCAAATGAAAGGCAAAAAAATCGAAAGACCCCGGACCATTGGAGGAGGATGAAGAAAATACCGACTTCATCAAACGTTGGAACCAAAACGAGGAAAAATTACTTGCCTTGTGTTATGTGGCCGCGACGGAGGATGCACAAGTCGGGCGTTCACAAGCGAAAGATACATTTTGGCAATGAGTGAAAAATGAGTTTAATAGACTCAATTTTCAAAAGCGAAACAAGGATATGATTCAAGGAAAGTGAAAAACGTTGAACCGTGATTGCACAAAGTTCAACGCCTATTACAAACGTTCCCAACGCCAACAAAAAAGTGGGGAAAGTGACATGGATATCCTTAAACGCGCCAAACAAATGTATCGTGACGAGCACAGAACCGCTCCGTTCAACAACGAGGAGGCTTGGGAGGTTTTGCGGGCTCATAAGAAATAGGACGCACCGGAAGGGGTTAATTTAACCGGCGATGTCCCAAGTGAAACAATCGAGGCGTTGTTTGGTCGTGATGAACAACCACGTCCTATGGGAACAAAGCGTGCTTCAAAGAAAGCTAGACCCGAGAGCACGACAAGTACGGGGGGAGCGAGTACCGGAGGAACGAGCTCGTCTAGCCAATTCAGGGAGGCTATGACATCCAAGTTTCGTTTGAAACGGGAAACCGCCCAAGCGGTGTATCGGGCGGCCCAAATAAAAGATGAAACAATAACAAGATTGGAGGAGCTGAAATTTTTGATGATGGACACTGACGGGAAGGATCCAAACGTTGTGTGTTGGATCAATGAAGAAAAAGATCGAATCATCAAAAAATATAACCTCCAACCTCGTCACTAGATTTAGTATTGTGTTTTTTTTTTTTATGTTGTAGTTTGGTTAGTCTCGTGTTTTTTTTTTTTTTTTTTTCGTTATTATTTTTTTTTTTAATTTCTTTGTAATTTTTTGTTATTAACTATGTAATGTAATATGTTTAAGAATGAATGTTATGTTTTTAATAAATGAAGTATTAGTTTAAGTTTAGGGGTTGAGTTAAGGTGAGTTATGATAGTGGGTGTTTTTTTGAGTTAAAGGTGAAAAGGTTAAAGCTGATGTGACGCTGATGTGACAGTGTGTTAAAGTTTAACCCATAGTTATTATACCGAATGCTCTTATATGGAATCAAAGATAAGTAGATGGTATTGTAATGGAAAGGTGGTTTTATTTATGTTAGTTTTAGTAATAAAAATAAAAAACTAACATAATAGTCTAATTTATTGCTAATGTTTACAT
Organism: Artemisia tridentata subsp. tridentata; assembly: GCA_021014915.2. Taxonomy (NCBI): domain Eukaryota; kingdom Viridiplantae; phylum Streptophyta; class Magnoliopsida; order Asterales; family Asteraceae; genus Artemisia; species Artemisia tridentata. The sequence continues at coordinate 151,370,866 of CP139504.1, read as the reverse complement.
GAACGATTCTTTATCTTAAAATATAGCTTCAGATATAGCTAGGGGTGTCATAAAAGCCGACCCGACCTGAACTCGAACCCGAATATGGTTATTCGGTTCGGGTCAATAGGGTTCAAATTTATATTCGGTTCAATCGGGTCAACCAGAATTGACCCGAGTTCTAAACAAGGTCGGGTTCGGGTCAACCCGAGTGACCCGAGTTTGATTTTTTTTCTTTCTAATTTTTATGTATTTCAAGTTTGAACACCAAAATTGTATCATTTTTAAACGGCCTAGATCCGAACCCGAATTGACCCGACCTGAGTGACCCGAGTTCTAAACAAGGTCGGGTTCGGGTATATTTTTTAGCTTTGACCCGGATTGACCCAACTCAATTGACCCGAACCCGACCGGGTCAACCCGAATAACACCCCTAGATATAACTTCCAGCACATCTGCCTCCACTGACTAAGGTGATGTAAAACTCTTACACAAAAGAATCACAACAAATCGTTGTCGCACATTATGAAATAATCAATTAGTATACACGAATACAATAAACCAGAGGATTACATTGGTGCATCACAAGCATTTAAAATAAAAATACATGAACAAAAAAAAGAACATGCCTTAGTAAAGTAAAAGAGTAATTGGATTACCCTACAGCCAATACATCACTGTACATTTCATATGTGTACTGACAAAAAAAACTAGTGTTGCTTGTTGAACAAAAATACCCAAAAAGAGAGACTATAAAAAGGTTAATCACTTTCAAAGATTGATTTGTATCACTTTCAAAAGATTGGTTTGTATCTGTCATGGCCAGTTTTTGTTAGAAAATTTAGTGCACTTGAGGATTAGTTCACATCTGGCAATGGGTTAGGAGGTACGAAGTGTACACCCATCAGGTCCCTGACTACCCTGACTCAAATAGTGGTTAGGAGTAACTCATCAGAAGGTTTAATCCTTCACTGAGTTACTACTGCTAGTACTAAGTTAGTACTGCTGGAGCAGAGTTAATATTGCTAGTACTTTGTTAGTACTGCTGAGTTAGTACTGCTGGAGTAAGTATGTAACTACTTTGACCTATTCAAGTGGCAGTTAAAAATGCCTTTATGACTACGTTTAATTAGTCATGTAACCACTACTGGCTATAATGGGGATAATTATGAGGCAATTAATAGGCCGATTAATCATCTTAATTCCATTTGACTAGCTGTGAGTATTTTCCTATATATTGGAGATCAAATCATGCATGAGAGATACGAAACTGAGAACATAAACACATAGATGCGCAAGAGTTATTGATTTGTGCCTAATTCAATAACAAACGTTTGGTCTTATCCAAAGTAGATATTCGTGATACCCAGGCAATAGGGTCGAATTGTTTACTTTGGAAAGTGATAACACGATTCCAAGTGATATCCGGTAACCATTATTGGTACGTAGTTGGGTCATTAATTATCTTCACCCTGTTCTGGGCCAACCACAACCAACAATCAAAGTAAAATATTTTGTGATAATCAATGGCTGCTGCTGCTATGAAACACATGGCTTCAAACTTTGCCAAGTTTGATAAGTTTGATGGGGTGGACTTCAGGAGATGGCAGAAGAAGATGCACTTCTTACTTTCAAGCATGAGTGTGGTGTATGTTCTGAGCACTCCTATTCCTGATGATGGTGATGATGCTATTGTGGAACAAATAAGGAAGAGGAGCAAATGGGAGAATGATGATTACATTTGCAGAGGTTTAATCCTCAATGGTATGTCTGATTCTCTCTTTGATATTTATCAGAATGTTGAATCTTTCAAAGAACTATGGGATTCTTTGGATGCCAAATATATGGCTGAGGATGCATCAAGTAAGAAGTTTCTTGTAAGTAATTTCACAAATTACAAAATGACTGATTCAAGACCAGTTATGGAACAATACAATGAACTTCTTGGTATACTTGGAAGGTTTACACAACATAAAATGAACATGGACGAGGCTATTTCAGTCTCTTGTATCATTGACAAACTACCTCCTTCTTGAAAAGATTTCAAGCATACCTTGAAACATAAAAAGGAAGAACTGACTCTTGTTCAGTTGGGCAGTCATCTGCGTATTAAGGAATCCCTTAGGGCGCAATACAGTGACAAGTAAAATAGTAGCAATGCTACTGGTGCATCTGTTGTCAATATGGTGGAACATAACAACTCCACCAGGTACAATGACAACAAGGGCAAACGTAAACATCATGATAACACAAGGGCGGACCTAAACATGAAGGCAACACCTACTTGTTGGAAATGTGGCAAAATTGGTCGCATTAAAAGGGATTGCAATGGTGTTAAGGTTGGTGGTAAAGCCAATGGTTCAGGCACTAGTGGTTCAGGGAGTGGTGGTTCTGCCAACTTACTTAAAGGTCAGAATATGTTTAATAAATCCTTTCAGATTTATTATGTTACATATGTATCTGAATCTAACTATGTGCAGGATGATGATGTTGCGTGGTGGGTTGACTCTATAGCAACTGTTCATGTGTGCAAAGATAGATGATGGTTTAAGACTTACGAGTCACTGAATGATGGTTCTATTCTTCACATGGGAAATGAGTCAACAGCCCTGGTGCATGGTCATGGTTGTGTAGATCTTAGTTTTAGTTCTGGAAAGATTGTAACTTTGTTTAATGTTATTCATGTTCCTGATATAAGGAAGAACTTGGTTTCAAGTAGTGTTTTGAATAATCATGGTTTTAAACAAGTTATTGAATCTGATAAGTTTGTTTTGTCTAAACATGGTGTGTTTATTGGTTTTGGCTATTTGTATAATCAAATGTTCAGGCTTAATATTGTCACTGATTTTGTTAATTCAGCCTTTATGTCAACATCTAAACTGAACTACTCTACCCTCTGGCATGCTAGACTTGGCCATGTACACTATAAAAGGATGCAAGATATGTCTAAGGATGGGTTAATCCCAGAATTTGACATGGACACTGAAAAGTGTAAGACTTGCATGCTGACCAAAATAACTAAGAAACCTTTTCAGGATGTAAAACGTGAGACTGAGCTCTTGGAGCTAATACACAGTGACCTGTGTGATTTGCATGCCACTCCCTCTTTGGGGAATAAGAAGTACTTTTTGACATTTATTGATGATGCTTCTAGGTTTTGTTATGTCTATTTGTTACATACTAAGGATGAAGCATTACATAAATTCAAAGTATTTAAAACTAAAGTTGAATTACAACTTGGGTCCCTGATCAAAAGATTAAGGACTGATAGGGGAGGTGAGTACATGGATACTCTGTATTTTCAGTCTGTTGGTATAATCCATGAAACGACTGCTCCCTATACTCCTCAGCAAAATGGTATCTCTGAAAGGAAAAACATAGTGCTGAAGGAGATGGTTAATTCCATGTTGTCCTATTCAAGGCTGAGTCAAGGGTTCTGGGGTGAAGCTATGTTAACAGCTTGCTATTTATTAAATAAGGTTCCCAAAATAAGGAACAAGGTTACCTCTTATGAACTCTGGACTAAAAAGAACCCCAACCTGAATTATCTCAGGGTATGGGGTTATAGGGCTATTGTAAGACTCCCTGATCCAAAATTGAAAACTGTGGGTGAAAGAGGCATTGAATGTATCTTTGTTGGATATGCTGAGCATTCCAAAGCTTTTAGGTTCTATGTTATTGAACCTAATGAATATGTTTCAATTAACTCAATAATTGAATCAAATGATGTACTCTTTGATGAGAATAGATTCTCATCAGTCCCTAGACCAAGTCAGAGGATTCCAAACGGAACTGATGACATTGATGTATCAAAGGTCTCTGATGAGGTCCCTGATGAGGTTGTGGTTCAACAACCAGAACATGAGCTTAGAAAGAGCAAAAGGATCAGGACTCTAAAGTCATTTGAACATGAGTTTCAATTATACTTAATTGAAGGTACAAGGGATAAGGTCTCTGACCAACACTCCTATTGCTTTAATGTTGAGGATGATCCCAAAATATTTGATGAAGCAATGAAGTCCCAGGATGTTGTTTTCTGGAAAGAAGCAATAAATGATGAGATGGACTCCATCATGGGCAACAACACTTGGGTGTTGGCTGATCTACCACCTGGTTGCAAACCTTTGGGTTGCAAATGGATTTTCAAAAGGAAAATGAAGGTAGATGAAACTATTGAAAAGTTCAAGGCTAGACTAGTCATTCAGGGCTTTAAACAAAAGTCAGGGATAGACTACTTTGATACTTATGCCCCTGTGGCACGTATCAATACCATAAGATTGCTGATTGCTTTGGCATCAATTCACAATCTGATTATTCATCAGATGGATGTGAAGACAGCTTTCTTGAATGGTGAATTGGATGAGGAGGTTTATATGAACCAACCTCAGGGCTTCATCTTGCCTGGCAATAAAAACAAGGTGTGTAAACTGATTAAGTCCCTATATGGACTGAAGCAGACACCTAAGCAATGGCATCAAAAATTTGATGAAGTGGTTTTGTCTAGTGGTTATTTACTTAATCAGTCTGACAAATGTGTATATAGCAAATTTGATAAATCTGGTAAAGGAGTCATCATTTGTCTATATGTTGATGACATGCTGATCTTTGGCACTTAGGAAAATTAGGTTGACCTGACAAAGGAATTTTTGTCATCAAGGTTCTTCATGAAGGACATGGGGGAAGCTGATGTTATCCTTGGTATAAGGATCAAACATGAGAGTAAGGGAATTTCTACCACTCAGTCTCATCATATTGAGAAGGTACTGAGGAAATTCAACCACTCTGATTGTACTCCTGTGAGTACTCCTATGGATACAACAGAGAAGCTGATGCCTAATACTGGCAAAGCTGTATCTCAACTTGAGTATTCTAGGGTGATTGGCTGCCTGATATATATCATGACTTGTACAAGACCTGATATTGCTTTTGCAGTGGGAAAACTGAGCAAGTATATTAGTAATCCTAGTGCTCAGCACTGGCAAGCAATTCAGAGGGTACTGAAGTATTTGAAGAAAACTATGGATTATAGTATCTCATATACTGGTTATCCGTCAGTGTTGGAAGGATACACTGATGCAAGTTGGATCAGTAACACTGAAGACCATTCGTCTACTAGTGGCTGGGTATTCCTACTTGGTGGAGGTGCAATTTATTGGGCATCCAAGAAGCAAACTTGTATCACCAGTTCAACAATGGAATATAAATTTGTGGCTTTAGCAGCTGCTGGTAAAGAAGCTGAATGGTTGAGAAACTTTCTTCTTGAGATTTCATTGTGGCCTAAACCTATAGCACCTATTTTTATCCGTTGTGATAGTGTAGCTACATTGGCAAAGGCATATAGCCAGATGTACAATGGGAAGTCTAGACACTTAGGTGTCAGGCAGAGCATGATTCGTGAGCATGTCATGAATGGGGTGGTATCTATAGAGTTTGTTAGATCTCAACAAAATTTAGCTGATCACTTTACGAAGGGTTTGGCTAGAGACTTGGTCATAAAGTCTGCTAAAGGGATGTGTTTAAGGTCCAACTTAGTCACTGAATGCTAAGACACCCAACTCCCTCCTGAGGAGACTTAGGAGTTGAGTTCAATGTGAAAAGCTGAATATTCAGTGGACTGGAGCACATATTTTACAATCATCCCAAGGTTGTGCTCGGAACCTGCTGGAAAGGAGGATGAAGTCTTTACTTCCTAATGGTTAATTTCTTTGAAAAAGTGCTAAGCAGGAGCATGAATAAAGAGGAACCACCTATGTGAATGTTGAAGTTTTGCCGCTTCAGGGAGCTTTGGACTTTTGGCTCTTACAACATTTATGAATTGGATATGGACACATGGCTTATAAAGTGTCAGGAGCATTTAAGTGTTTGAAAACTTGTGTGTATTTTATCTTCAAGTATTCAAATCGGTTGAAGGGTTCAATTCTTAGAACACCCTGATTCTCGAATATTTGAACGTGTAATATACTAAGATGGAAATTCAATCCTCAGGATATTTTCGTTTATGCACTTGTTTTGTTTAATGTTTGATTTTCATGCAAAGGAAATGAACTAAATTTGGGGAGGATTGTTGGAAAATTTAGTGCACTTGAGGGATCAGTTCACACCTAGTAATGGGTCAGGAGGTACGGAGTGTACACCCATAAGGTCCTTAACTACCCTGACTCAAATAGTGGTTAGGAGTAACTCATCAGAAGGTTTAATCCTTCACTGAGTTACTACTGCTAGTATTGTGTTAGTACTGCTGGAGCAGATTTACTATTGCTAGTACTAAGTTAGTACTGCTTGAGCAAAGCTAATACTACTAGTACTTTGTTAGTACTGCTGAGTTAGTACTGCTGGTACTAAGTTAGTACTGCTAGAGCAAGTTACTAAGTTAGTACTGCTGTAATAAGTATGTAACTACTTTGATATATTCAAGTGGCAGTTAAAACTGCCTTTATAACCACGGTTAATTGGTCATGTAACCACTATTGGCTATAATGGGGATAATTATGAGGCGATTAATGGGCCGATTAATCATCTTAATTCCATTTGACTAGCTGTGAGTATTTTCCTATATATTGGAGATCAAATCATGCATGAGAGATACGAAACTGAGAACATAAACACTTAGATGCGCAAGGGTTATTGATTTGTGCCTAATTCAATAACAAATACTTAGTCTTATCCCAAGTAGATATTCGTGATACCCAGGCAATAGGGTCGAATAGTTTACTTTGAAAAGTGATAACACGATTCCAAGTGATATCCGGTAACCATTATTGGTACGTAGTTAGTTCATTGATTATCTTCACCCTGTTCTGGGTCAACCACAACCAACAGTTTTTACACATAGACAACTATACGTTGCCGTTTCCAGAGTCAAAAGCAAAATAGGTTTGAATGTTGTTATTTGTGATAAAGATGGTAATATCTCGAAAAGTACTATAAACGTTGCTTAAAAAAAATATTTCAAGGTTTATAATTAATGTTCAACATGTATGTACAACTATATAAATAACATTGTATACCATTTTTTTTTAATTTTACATATACTCTTATCAACAATTTTCATATTTAGGTGTTCACATAATAAATATGGACTACTCAAGTGTTTGACGTTGACTGAATATCTTTGCTCTCCAATACTATTTACTAATTAACCATCAAAATCGGATGATACAATGCATGAAAGTTTATTACATTAATAGTTACAAGCATAGTACTTCATACTATCATTATCTTATTACTTACTGTTTTTCTCAAAAAAAAGATTCAGCATGTTTACTTTCGTTGTTCTTTCTTATTTTATTTACACACTTAATTGTTTGATGCATAATCTCTTTAAAAACCACCTGATTCCACGGGTATATAAGCTAGTAGCCAATACATCACAATACATCTCATATTTGTACTAACAAAAAAAACTCGTGTTGCTTGTTGAACGAAAATACCCACAAAGGGAGACTATAACAAGGTTTATAAAACTTGAAATATTTTATAAATTGAGACACTATAGTGAGATAAGCTTTATAATGACATGTATTGAAATAAGTATAAGATGGTAAACCTTTTCATTGAAATCAAACGCATATAATCCATTTAATGCACTAAACATTTATAAAGTTTTAGCATAGTTACAATAGGTTTATGAATGATAGACCTCTTCATTCGCTTTTAAATCTTTTCTTAAATGATGAGGCGAAAAGTGTACCGCTTTTAAGGGGTCATTTAAGCCCGAAATCGTATTTATTTGATCAAATATTGCCCTAAATCGTTCCTTTTGTCATTTTAGGTACTTTTGAGGAGAAATCTGGAAAAGGAGGCATTTTGGACGTTTTTGGAGCATAAAAGTGAAGAAAACGGCAAAGTCTCAAAATTGTGCTGAAAGTCACCTTTGACGGCGTCAACATTAACTCCAGACGGCGTCATGCTTTGGCAAGAAAAGTTGGATGTGAAATTTACTCATGACGGGCCAGTGAGTTTGCATGAGAATTCTGACGGCGTCACGCTTTAACTAAATCAAGGGCGTCACGGCTTAAATCATAAGGGGACGGCGTCACGTTATAGGTCCGACGGCGTCAAGCCTTGATAAGCCAGAATGGATTTTTGAAGAGCTAAAGAGGGACGGCGTCAAGAAGGTCACCCGGGAACCCTAAAAGCGGCGAGGTGACGGCGTCACAATGCATAAGGTGACGCCGTCAGATGTCAAAGTCTATATATAGTTTTCTAATTTTTTGTCATTGAGAGAGAGCTTAGTGTGTGGAATTTTGGGATAAAACCCTAAGACGATTTTAGCTACTTTTTCAGGGCTTTTTGCCCTGAGATCTTCCATGTTTCATTGAAAGATAAGTTATCAATTAATCATTCAATATGTCTATGTGTTGTTTGATTCTATCTTATGCTTGTCTTTTGTTTAACATGTTAGGCTAATTTTATCTTGTGTTTGCTTAGATCTAATGAAACCTAGCTATTGATTATTGGTTGTTAGTGCGTTGTTAGTTGTATTGGATGATTGTTTATCTATGTTAGGCTTAAGAAAACTGGCTAACTTCCTATTCGGTAACTTGCTTGAACGTCTTAAGAAACATGAACCAAACGCGTACTAAAGGTTTTTATGGTTGTATTTAATGCACAAGCGAATTCTAGTGATCCCATGTTAGGAGCTTCCTAGCCGGCTCGACATAGGAGTGAAGTAGGAGCTTGTAGAGTTTGGGGAAGTAAGTACGCCACCCCACGAATGGTATTAAGGAATACACCCGTCATCCACGCGACTAATACACACTAATTAACCGGTAAAAGATAGTTAGGGAGTAAGGAAATCTAAGTAAACACATTTCTCCACACATAAGTTTCTCACCACTTTTCATTTTTGTTATTTTATTTTATTTGCATTTGTAGTAATTTGGGTTAGTTGACTAGCAACTAATTCCGCCCACTCCTTCAAAACCCGAGATTTTACTTGCTTTCATAAAATATAAAAACATAAAAAGAATCTTCCTCAACCCTTAGACCTATTAGAGTAGCTTTTCAAACCTAACGAACACTATTCCCTGTGGAGAACGATCAATCCCCCGTACTTACCACTACACTATACTACATCGGTCAGGTACACTGCCTGGTGGGGTTGTAAGCCTCTTGAGATCCCTCGAGAGGTAAAACCTGTTGTAAGGTTGCAAAACCCACGCATCAAGTTTTTGGCGCCGCTGCCGGGGAATAGTTATTGTTTAGGTTGAATTTTTATTTCTATTAGGTCTACTCACTAGATTCCTTTCTAGTGAGATTTTTATTTTATTTTTCTAGGTTTTCTTTAGTCTATCTATTTTCTTTGTGCTTTTGTTCGTAACAAATTCTCATTGACTATTCAGTTTGCCATTATGGAAAACGCGAATCCACCCCTTACACCTGGCGAAGTAGCTTTGTTGCGTAGCCAACTTGAGAATGAGATTAGTGAGCTCAGGGAGCTCAGTAGAGCGATTGATATTGAGCTTGATTATGCCTTGAACAACTTAGGGACCGCCATATACTCAGATAATTACTTAGTACGTAATAATCTTACGGTTGATAAGTTGGTTGAGAAAATTGAGGAAGTAAAGGTAGATCCTAGGTTGGATGATTGTTTCAACGAATACCCCACTAAGGAGGAGATTGCTTACTATAACAACCTAGTTGATAACCCTCGACCACCTTTTGTTAGAATTGACCCAAAGATTAAGAGAGGTGATCCCGGGAATGTGAAGATACCATGTATGATTGGGTACCAATACGTTGAGCATGCTTACATTGACTGTGAATCCCCAATCAACGTTATGTCCTCAGGCCTTTATAGCCAAATCATAAATACACCACTTGAGCCTAGGATGGACCCCAAATGTCCAGGCGGAGTTTGCAACTTCGTTGGAAGGATTAAGGATATACATATCCTTGTTGGGAACTTTACCTTTATCACCAACTTCATGATTTTAGAAGATATGGCAAGTGTTGTTGACTGCCGCCTATCTCGCGTTGTGTTAGGTAAGCCATTTATCGAAGCATCCAATTTAAGGTATGACCGTTCGAAAGGCACGGTTCAGTTTTCTAATCACATAGATAGGATCACATATAGGATGCCTTATCGGGTTAAAGAATTTCGTTTTGTGCCTCGAGTTGACATGGACAACATTGGTGCGATTGAGGACATCAATGAAGAGGATAAAGAAAAAGGCATGGACCATGTTTGGAATAAGAGAAGCCTTTATTATAAAGATTGCTTAAACCTTGGACCTAAATACAAAATTGATATGGAGGTTGTTAGGATGATTAGAGGGGCAATTGAGAAGCAAAACGGAAAAACGTAGACCCCGTGACTTTGAGTCTAGCTACAAGACTCGTTAATAAAGAAAAGCGCTTCTTGGGAGGCAACCCAATCTTTATTTGTTTTATTTGCTTTGTGTGTTTATTTGTTTGTTTGTTTGTTTTATTTGTTCCGTATGTATGTTTAATTTTTATCATTATTGATTCATGTTCAAAAGTAATTTGTGAAAATGCTTTATGTTGTTTTTAACCTCGTCTTAACTACATATAAAGGTATTTTGCAAAAGATAAGTGTAAGGGAAATCTAAATCGGTTTATTAGAACACAAATTAACATGAATCGTAATAATAATAAATTAGCATACATATTCGTATTTGTTTGAGTCAAATGCTTGTATCGAGTCATAATGAGGTTTTGCAGGATTTCCAGGAAGTAAGGTAAAGGTTTTTCCAGAAATTTTCCGGAAACTTAAAACGAAAATTTTTGTCAGGTCATTTCTGACGGCGTCAGGGGTTATAACCTGACGGCGTCAGATTTAATTTCCAGAAATTTTTGAAAATTTTGTTTTCATAAAAAGTTTTTATTAAAATCTCCAACTTATAATCTCCAGGAATCTGCAAAGTTATCATTCCACAAGCATTATATCCTTATATATAGATTTTATCCCGCCGATGTTATGCAGGTTTTCGTGTTTGTTTTCTCAGGTTCAACAGGTTATTTTGGACAAGGAAATGTTTTGAATCAAGCTTATGGCGATGCATTAGTCATGGAGCTTCAACATTCTCTTTGGAGGAAGATTTAACCGTGTAATTTCATTATCCACCGAGCGAATCAGGGGAGTATTTGATTTCATTCTTTTACCTTATTTACTTTTACATCTTGTTATTTGAACATTGGGGACAATGTTCATCTTAAGTGTAAGGGGAGGGTAAAAGTACGATTTTTGAGAATACAATTGCGCTTGATTTTTGTTTGTCTGATGGTAGATGTGTAATAAAACTGAGAGAAATACTTGTTAAGGTAATTTTAGTGCCAAATTTAAAATTTTTTACAACATATAGGAGTGAAACTTTGATCTTAATGAGCGTCTCATGGATAGGAGTTATATGACTAGCACAAAAACCGTACCACTAAAAAATTTTCCACCCCCAAATATGTGAGGTTCGCCCCTAGAATTGGTAGGAAAAGCATTTATGCTATGATGTGTGTACCGGTAGCACTTAGATTCTAGAACTTGCGTTAGGACCATTCCAAGGCCACAAGTGAAACTACATTTGTAGTTAGATTTACTACATGATAAGAGGCATTAGGATTAACCCATTGTTTTACACCTGTGTTTTTGTTATAATTACGTTGGCTACATTGGTCAAGTAATTCTCCCACACCCTTTGCGTTGTACTCATTTTTAGTACACGATACCCCTAGTACACCCCTCAGAGCCTATCTTTTCGTTTCGACCTTTAAGCATTTTACTTAAAGGAAGAATTTGTTACACCCCACTTAAATGTACACCCAAATCGCCTTAGCCTACCTTGTATGCACTCATCTTTAGTGCATTATTGTGACAACATTTGTTTAAACCCAAGTTAATTATCTAATTGATTACATGGTTGCTAAGTCGAGTCATATCCTTGTACATATTGTTTTGGGACGATTGGGACTCATGGGTAAAGTACTAGTGTAATGGAGTAATGGGGAAGAACATCATTTATTACCCCCATATGTGCTAAATGTTTTAAAAGTACTCCAAGTTTTTCAATTATCTTAATTCGAGTCATTAGAATAGTTATTTGTAAAGTTATGTAAAAGTTCAAGTGTAAGGGGATGCAATGCCCCTATGATGTATCATTTTGGATGGTAGGGTAAAAGTGTATGCAAAAAAAAAAAAAAAAAAAAAAAAAAAAAAAAAAAAAAAAAAAAAAAAAAATCGAAAAAATCAAGAAAAATACAAAAAAAAAAATGAGAAAAAGAAAAATAGAAAAAACATACGGACTACCATCCCGTTTCATTTTATGTTTATTTTATGTTTATGTTTTGTTATTTTCTTTCATTAGCTTAAGATCGAGTCTAGTCTTGGCTTAGCAACGTTGTATAGTACATGTAATTGATCAAGATCTTTAACTCGCCACCAGTAAAATATCCTTTATCCAACAAAACCGTGTTTTCCTTTTCCCTACACCTAACGTTATAACCCATTTAAAAGCCCTCTTTGATAGTTTATCTTAGGTGCTTACGCCTAGTGGAGGAGGTTTTCGATCCTTTCCCAAGCCTATGGTAATCTATTTGCTATGACAGGTAGTGAGAGATATTTTCCGTTTTCATTTATGAGATTTATTTTGATGACACTTGAGAGATGTGAGTATCTAAACACTACTTGTGAGGTGCTAGTATATAATCTCCGTGCTTATTATGATTGAAGTGGAACGATTATTTGTTGTAATTACTTTTATGTTTGCATTAAATGACCCCTAACTTGTATTTTGATTAGAATAAAAGCGCATTTGCTTGAGGACAAGCAAATCTCAAGTGTAAGGGTATTTGATGAGGCGAAAAGTGTACCGCTTTTAAGGGGTCATTTAAGCCCGAAATCGTATTTATTTGATCAAATATTGCCCTAAATCGTTCCTTTTGTCATTTTAGGTACTTTTGAGGAGAAATCTGGAAAAGGAGGCATTTTGGACGTTTTTGGAGCATAAAAGTGAAGAAAACGGCAAAGTCTCAAAATTGTGCTGAAAGTCACCTTTGACGGCGTCAACATTAACTCCAGACGGCGTCATGCTTTGGCAAGAAAAGTTGGATGTGAAATTTACTCATGACGGGCCAGTGAGTTTGCATGAGAATTCTGACGGCGTCACGCTTTAACTAAATCAAGGGCGTCACGGCTTAAATCATAAGGGGACGGCGTCACGTTATAGGTCCGACGGCGTCAAGCCTTGATAAGCCAGAATGGATTTTTGAAGAGCTAAAGAGGGACGGCGTCAAGAAGGTCACCCGGGAACCCTAAAAGCGGCGAGGTGACGGCGTCACAATGCATAAGGTGACGCCGTCAGATGTCAAAGTCTATATATAGTTTTCTAATTTTTTGTCATTGAGAGAGAGCTTAGTGTGTGGAATTTTGGGATAAAACCCTAAGACGATTTTAGCTACTTTTTCAGGGCTTTTTGCCCTGAGATCTTCCATGTTTCATTGAAAGATAAGTTATCAATTAATCATTCAATATGTCTATGTGTTGTTTGATTCTATCTTATGCTTGTCTTTTGTTTAACATGTTAGGCTAATTTTATCTTGTGTTTGCTTAGATCTAATGAAACCTAGCTATTGATTATTGGTTGTTAGTGCGTTGTTAGTTGTATTGGATGATTGTTTATCTATGTTAGGCTTAAGAAAACTGGCTAACTTCCTATTCGGTAACTTGCTTGAACGTCTTAAGAAACATGAACCAAACGCGTACTAAAGGTTTTTATGGTTGTATTTAATGCACAAGCGAATTCTAGTGATCCCATGTTAGGAGCTTCCTAGCCGGCTCGACATAGGAGTGAAGTAGGAGCTTGTAGAGTTTGGGGAAGTAAGTACGCCACCCCACGAATGGTATTAAGGAATACACCCGTCATCCACGCGACTAATACACACTAATTAACCGGTAAAAGATAGTTAGGGAGTAAGGAAATCTAAGTAAACACATTTCTCCACACATAAGTTTCTCACCACTTTTCATTTTTGTTATTTTATTTTATTTGCATTTGTAGTAATTTGGGTTAGTTGACTAGCAACTAATTCCGCCCACTCCTTCAAAAACCGAGATTTTACTTGCTTTCATAAAATATAAAAACATAAAAAGAATCTTCCTCAACCCTTAGACCTATTAGAGTAGCTTTTCAAACCTAACGAACACTATTCCCTGTGGAGAACGATCAATCCCCCGTACTTACCACTACACTATACTACATCGGTCAGGTACACTGCCTGGTGGGGTTGTAAGCCTCTTGAGATCCCTCGAGAGGTAAAACCTGTTGTAAGGTTGCAAAACCCACGCATCAGCTTTTAAATCTTTTCTTAAATAATCAATAACGAATGCCCTAACTGATGGAATGGGGGGATAATTAAGATAATCGGAGACATAATTAAACATCTCATTACCCATCAGTAATAGTCCTAAATTAAAGGTTGACCAGAAATATAGGATGACTAACATGATGATTGAATGATTGACACAAATAATAAATCCAAATTTTGTACCCATATTAGAACGTGTTATAACATATGTTGGTTTTTCTTTATACTAAGACCAGGCATTATGGCGGGTGGTTCAGACCACCTAACGACCCTCCACCGTGCGCCAATCCCTTAATGACAGAACACCACCACACGCGAAGGTCACTTTTTTTGGTGTTAGGTGGGTGGTGCAGACCACCTAACGATTTTTTTTTTTTTTTTTTTTTGAAGTATATTGTTAAGTATGTTTGTATAAAGTGGAGTATTTTTATGTGTTTAGTAAGGTGGTGAATAGTGAACACTATGCCTTTAAAGGCGGTAATAAAATAATGTGTTATAATACTGATGTAACGCTTAGATGGAGGTGGTGATCGGATAACCATTACACCCGGGCTAAAAGAGCGTCAAAGTAACAATTAATCACTAACACCAATAAAGTTTGAACTTACTTATCACAAACGCTTAAAATATGAAATGACAAGATCTTTGATTAATTAGTCCATCTATAAAATGTGAAAATTGAAATAAGAAATTATGTTCCTAACCTTGTTAGAAGAAGAAATTAACACTCATGAAGTACTGAAGAAACAACTATAACTATATACTACCTCTGTCCCATTTTAGTTGTCCGTTGACCAAATTTTGACCGTAAATATTTTTGTTTGTATTATATAATACTTGATGAAAGTTATATCATTGAAAAGTTCGTTAAAACGAATTTTCAATGATAACTTTCATCAAGTATTATATAATATAAACAAAAATATTTACGGTCAAAATTTGGTCAACGGACAACTAAAATGGGACGGAGGGAGTACATCATAATGTTTGATTTTAATAACATAACTAGTTCATAAATTAAACACATAACATCAAAGAGAACATGCGGAAGCTAATGATCAATAACACATAATTAGTTAACCGAATAATAAAGTAAACGTGCATTTGATTCTAGCTAAACAAGAATCAATGTAACACCCCAACCCGCCAAGGATAGAGATGTCACATTATGGTGTCAAATCAAAGCAAACATACATAATACACAGCGGAAATCTTAAACAAATTCATTAGAGAAATCCAGCCAAACACGGCTTAAAACCAACATGAGTCAATGATAATAAATAATCCAAGGAAATAAAGATGAAATGAAATCCAGTCTAATAAAGGTGGTAACTAAGGTAGAATCTTCTTCTAATCTCTACTCTCAATCCCATAGCGAAAATCCCAGCTTCTAGCCTAGATACCTGCCGCAGGAAAAGAAATGCGGCTGAGCTTAAAAAGCCCAGTGAACAGATATATACGATAAACAGAAACGAAAACATATGAAATGAACAAGTATATTCTAGTGTAATGGAATATGTATAAGTCAAAGGCAAAGAATTAAGAATGGAATGTAAGAAAAGAATAAAAGAAAGATCAGTAATTCCCCCACGAGCCCGAACAAACCAAATAATAACCAGAGAGGGGAGTCCTCTCAAATGTGAAGGACGTGTATTGCACACAGCATCAATCACCGAACAATATAATCATTAATACAAACTCGAACCTAGGATGCATCCATACGCCCCCCAGACAATAATATAGGCCAATAATAAATATAATGCGCATGTTACAAACAATATGGGGACGGTGTGTAACATCACTCGAACATACTGGAGTCATGCCATTGGTGCATCAATGACACGGCCATGTTACCTTCATGGCTAGGCAACGAACTTGGCTCGGGTATCACACTGAAGGTCAAAATCTAGGTCAAAGCAAAGGTCCAAGTAATCTAAGTCCAACTATCAAAGGTTCATGTCAAAGGTATATAACTAATCAAGTCAAAAAGATCAAGCATAGGGAACATAGCAATGGCTTTGGGAAATCCTAAACGAATCAAGATAAGAAATCAAGAGAACGAAGGCACCTTACTAAGAAGGGCAGAATATCTGTACCTTATTTCGAATGCAAGTAAACAAGAACTGAAAGAACTGAACGGATTAAGACTTCTCCTTCTTCACACCTAATGGAGTAGAAGAGAGTTACAATTGATTCTTAAGTATTCTTTTTAACTTGTCTTTCCATTTTAAGTAACTTTCTATTTTTAGCAGGTTTCCATAATTAGTAAGTTTCCATAATTAGGAAGATTTAAGTATTATAACTTAGGTTAAGTCATAAATTAAGAATATTATGGACATAGGGTACATTTTAACAATTCATGATAGTTCAGGGTTAATTATGACAAGTTTCCATAACTTAGGGTTTTAAATGACAATATAACAAAGTTAAGGGTTTAAAATGAAACTATTACAAATTACTAGTTTGAACACATAATGGATTCAGAATCATACTTTAGTCCTTTAAGTTTCATTAATTACACTTTACACCCCTTTAGTTATTAAAGTTACAAAATGAACCTTATAGTTACATAATTTACAATTTAACCCTCACTATATTTATAATTACATCATAAGCCCTTATACTTTCTAAGTTACATAATATAACCTCACATTTATCATATGGTACGAATTACACCTCCATGTTTCACTTATTTACACAATTAGTCCCTTTAGTTTACAAATATTACAATTTACATCCTTACTTTATTTTAATTACATAATAGCCCCATAAATACCCAAAATTACATATTACCTCCCTAATAGTATTATTTACACAAAATAATCACAAGTTCCCTGAATTTACACTTTTAGTCCCTCTAATTAATTTATTTGTAATTCGAACCAATATTTAATAATTAATCCATGATCTTGCAAATTTTACACATAAGGACTCATCTTATAATTTTTACACATTTATACTGACCTAATTAACATTATAAAAATAACCTTTAAGTTTCAAAGTTGGCAAAACTAACCCTTGTTATTTATTTACAAATCGTATAACATGTTTAATATGCAAATCGAAACCCTAACTCATCAAATCTATAACCAATCATTACCTCATGATTATATTGCATTTAATGACCAGATTTATATTACCAAACCCTAACCCTAATTCGTTCTAGGGTTTTCTTTATTTTCTTATTCGATTAACATGAACCCGATTCAAAGAATAATTAACCACGATCGATCTAAGCTTCTACAATTCGAACTAGTATTTTTCCCAGATCATATATGTCGTATAGTGTTCAAAATAAATGATTACAACACCTAGATAAATCGTATTACGCGTATTGTATTTTATTTACGTTTTTGTTCTCAAAATTTGATACGACTTATTTAGCATGCATGATTCGTTATATATAATTTATTTGAGTCTTATATGATCATACTAACATAAGAAAATTACTATATGTAAGATCGAACGTGTAAAAGGGATCAAAGGAATTATACCTCTCGCTAAGCTCAATTCGACAAAACTATTTTGCAACGATCGAACCAACTAAACCCACGACATTCAATTAATTTTCCTAGCTTCTTTAGGTTATGTAGAACTCCAGAAAAATAAGCTACGATTTTTTATCTGATCGAATGAAGGCTGATCATTTTTGTAAAGGGTTTTTAGGGTTTCGGTTTATGTTATATATATACATAAATTATAAAAACGTGTTTAGATGATAAAGATCAATGAATTTCGGCCCAAGCAAGTTTATTTAAGCTCAAATACTGATTGTGATAATTTCCTAAATTTATTTGCATTTATCTTGTATTTTATTTATTTTGTATTTTTAAATCGTAAATATATACGAAATATATATATATTCGGACAATTAAATAATTTGTGTATTTTTTTACTTTTATAAATATTAAAATGTAATCACGAAAATTATTTTGATTCATATCTAGTTCATTCCCGAAGGTTTGGAATTTATTTGGCGATTTTTAAGCTTTTAAATAAATTTTTATGATTGTAGGGGCATTTTGGTCATTTTGCACATTTTGGATTTTTAGGTATTACAACTTCTTCCCCTCTAAAAAAAATTTCGTCCTCGAAATTTGCAAGGAAACGGAAATGAAATAGAACGGAAAATGAATAAGACATACCAGATCAAAATTCGAAATGCGGATAACTAGCTCGTATCGATTCCTCGGTCTCCCAGGTAGCCTCACGCTCTGGGTGATTCTTCCAAAGAATCTTTACGAACGAATAACTTTATTTCTCATGACTCGCTTTTGACGATCCAAAATAGCTTCTGGCTCTTCCGGAAGAGACATATCAGGCCGAATTTGATCAAAAGGATAGGATACCACATACAAGGATGATAATTGTATCCCCTCAGAAGAGATACATGGAAGACGTTATGAACATGCGATAACTGAGGCGGTAGAGCCAAACGGTAAGAAACTTCTCCAATACGTTCAAGAATCTCAAATGGTCCAATAAATCGAGGACTAAGCTTGCCCTTGATTCCAAAACGTTTAACTCCATGAAACGGCGAAACTTTAAGGAATACTCGATCTCCAATATTAAACTCTAAGTCGCGACGATGCTTATCTGCATAGCTCTTCTGACGAGCACGAGCCTCTTTCAATTTCTCTCTCGCAACATCCACCTTTTCGTTAGTGATCTCAATAATTTCCGGACCTTCAATAAGACGTTCACCTACTTCGTTCCAACAAACTGGCGCTCTACACTTTCGCCCATACAACATCTCATATGGAGCCATTCGGATGCTCGCATGCCAACTATTGTTGTAAGCAAACTCCACCAAACACAAATACTCATCCCAACTTCCCGTCCACTCTAAAGCACACGCTCTCAACATGTCTTCTAAGGTTTGAATGGTCCTCTCTGATTAACCATCTGTCTGCGGATGAAAAGCCGTACTAAACTTAAGGCGTGCACCCCAAGCATTCTGCAATCCTTTCCAGAAACGAGAAGTAAACCGTGGATCTCTGTCCGAAATAATAGCCGTCGGCATACCATGAAGTCTTACGATCTCCTGTCGAAAAATCTCTGCCAACTTACTGAACACGGTAATCCATACGAATCGGCAAGAAATGAGCAGACTTGGTTAGTCGATCAACAACTACCCAAATCGCATCATGCTTTCTTTTGGTAAGAGGTAATCCTGATACAAAATCCATAGAAATCTCTTCCCATTTCCATGTCGGAATCTCTAACGGCTGCAACAAACCACTCGCCCTTTGATGCTCAATCTTGACTTGCTGACAAGTTAAACACTTAGACACGAAAGAAGCTACATCATGCTTCATACCACTCCACCAAAAATGCTGCTTCAGATCTCTATACATCTTGGTGGAACCAGGATGAATAGTGAATGGAGAACTATGTGCCTCAGATAGAATAGCCTCACGAAGCTCGGGATCATTTGGAACACAAAGACGATCTTCAAACCAAACCACGCCAAAATCATCTACACTGAACTCTGTCTGCTTACCTTCTTCAACATTCTGAACCACAGTTCACCGTCATCCTTCTGGGCTTCCTTAATCCGTAAGATGAGATTAGACTCAACCTTAAGACTAGCCCAATAACCAACATCGCGACGAATACACAACTCAACGTCCAAACGTTCTAAATCTTTGAGAATATGAGGTTCTACCTCCAAACTGGCAATCATTCCAGATTTTTGACTAAGAGCATCGGCAACCACATTAGCTTTACCCGGATGATACTAAATGTTCGTGTCATAATCCTTCAGAAGTTCTAACCACCGTCTCTGCCTCATATTGAGTTCCTTCTGAGTGAAGATGTACTTGAGACTCTTGTGATCAGTGAAGATATCACATGACTCGCCATACAGATAATGCCGCCAGATCTTCAACGCGAAAACAACAGCAGCTAACTCTAAATCATGCGTCGGGTAATTCTCCTCATAAGGTTTCAATTGCCTCGAGGCATAAGCAATAACCTTCCCGTGCTGCATAAGAACACAACCCAATCCTTTCTTTGACGCGTCACTATAAATCTGAAAACCTTCAGAACCCGATGGAAGAGTCAAAACAGGAGCGGACACCAATCTCTTCTTCAGCTCTTCAAAACTATCTTCCCGCTCTTCTGTCCAAACAAACTTCTCTCCTTTCCTCATCAATTGCGTTAATGGCAAAGCCAAACGCGAGAAACCTTCAACAAACCTTCTGTAGTAACCAGCAAGCCCCAGAAAACTCCTAACTTCTGTCACATTTGTAGGTCTCGGCCACTTGGTGATAGCCTCAACCTTTGATGGATCCATGGTGATACCATCTGCCGATACAATGTGACCAAGGAAAGCAACTTGACTCAACCAAAACTCGCACTTAGAAAATTTCGCATACAACTTCTGCTGCCTAAGAATCTCTAAAACAATCCGAAGATGCTGCTCGTGTTCCTCCTTAGACTTCGAATACACAAGGATGTCATCAATGAAGACAATAACGAACTTGTCGAGGTACTCGTGGAATACTCGATTCATAAGATCCATAAAAACAGCAGGCGCGTTGGTCAAACCAAAAGGCATAACCAGAAATTCATAATGACCGTAACGAGTTCGAAACGCAGTTTTGGGAATATCCTGCTCCTTCAACTCTTTTAGCTCAATGGGCGCCATACGATACGGAGCTTTGGAGATAGGTTCTGCACCTGGAACGAGATCAATGCTAAACTCAACTTCCCTAGCCGGAGGAAGACCAGGAAGTTCTTCGGGAAACACGTCGGCAAAATCACGAACGATAGGAAGACTCTCGATGCTCGGAACTTCCAAAGAAGTATCTTTAATGGATGCCAGAAAACCAAGGCAACCATGGGAAATCAAAGTTCTGGCTTTCATAGCCGAGATGATCTTAACAGACCTAAGAGGTTGAGAACCGTGATAAACAAAGTCGGGTTGATGAACATTACCAAAGATCACATCTCTGGCACTGCAATCAAGAGTAGCCTTATGAGCAGCCAACCAATCCATGCCCAAAATAACGTCAAAATCGATCATATCGATCGGGAGCAAATTAGCGGGACGAACACCGTCATCAAAACGTAGGGGACAATTCACATATTCTCTATCAATAATTACATGGGTTTTCATTGGGTTGGAAATGGATATTTGATTAGTTAATGGAGTTGGGGTTATATTTAGTTTATTGGCAAGCGAATTAGATATGATGGAATGAGTGGCACCGGTATCAAATAATACGAAAACAATACGATCACCAATGTAAAGAAAACCGGTAATGGTACCTGAAGAATTCGCCGCCTGATCACGAGTAGTGGCAAACACACGACCTGAAGTGGGAGCTGACTTAGACGAATTCACTGGTACGATCCGCTTCTCCTGTGGACAATCCCTCACCTTGTGAGTGGTAGAGCCGCAATTGAAACAAGCACCAGTAGCCTTGTAGCAAACCCCGGATGAGGCTTCCCACAAGTAGCACAAAGAGGAGGAGGAGGCAATGCCTCAAAAGACTTCTTCTGACCAGAAGAACCCGAATGATAATTCTGCTGCGAACCCCGAGTCGACTGATCTCTGGGCTGACGCGGATTGCTACTACCTTGACCCTGCCGGTCATTTCCATTTCTACCAAAAGTTCGCTGATCCTGACTCCTGAAATCCTGACGCCTCCAATCATATCCTCGGTCCTGACGACCTCTCTGCTCATATCCCTGGTCCTGACGACCCCTATGATCCTGCCTCTGGTCCTGACGACCCTGTCCCTTGAAGTCCACACGATTCCCATCCCTGTCTCTCTTATTCGAACTTCCTTCAGCAGCATGCAACAACTCAATGTTACGAGCATCATTCGCAACTGCAGCAACATCCTCATACTCAGTGTTCACAATACGATCCAATACCCACTTAAATTGCTTAGCCTGACGCTAAGCATCCCCCATAACCTCTGGCCCAACAAAACTAGCCAACCTCATGAACCTCCGCATGAACTCCCCAGACGACTCTTGATCCAACTGACTAATAGTTCCATACTCTCGTTCGTACCTCTGCTGCTCAGACACCGGAATATACTACTTATAAAATATGCCACAAAAATCCTCCCATGAGCAAGTATCCGCGAAATCCTCTTCCTGTGACTGAACATACGCTGTCCACCAACTCAGCGCATCACCCTCAAACTTAAATGTGGCCAAACGTGTCTTGAATTCGTCAGCACAACCCAAGACTCTGAACAGCTTCTCAACATGAGTGATCCAGTCCTCTGCCTCTGTGGGAGTGGCAGCAGACCGGAAAGAAAGAGGTTTGAGCTTATTGAACCTTTCGATCCAAACATGAATACCAGCAGGTGGAGCACCGACACCACCACCACCTGATGGACCAGCACCATGACCTCCTGATGAACCCGCACCATTTCTAATGTCATTGGTGATTTGGGTCACCAACTCAGGAAGAGCATTAGCCAAAGCAGCGGCTATCATTGCGTCGAAATCAGGGACCTCCTGTCCATCAGTGTACTGGGTAAAACGCGTATTCACCATCTGAACGATCACGAAAATGATTAGCAAAGATAGGGAGATTAAGCACGAATGGAAAGAAGAAACAGGATCCTAACGTCTACCCAAATCCTCACCAGTCAAATCTTAAGTCCTAAGGGTCAAATCCTAAGGTCCATATGACTCACAGGCCATGACATTATGTACTGCAGGTCGCAAAACCTGTCTCTGATAACATAAATTGTAACACCCCAACCCGACAAGGATAGAGATGTCACATTATGGTGTCAAATCAAAGCAAACATACATAATACACAGCGGAAGTCTTAAACAAATTCATTAAAGAAATCCAGCCAAACACGGCTTAAAACCAACATGAGTCAATGATAATAAATAATCCAAGGAAATAAAGATGAAATGAAATCCAGTCTAATAAAGGTGGTAACTAAGGTAGAATCTTCTTCTATCTCTACTCTCAATCCCATAGCGAAAATCCCAGCTTCTAGCTTAGATACCTGCCGCAGGAAAAGAAATTCGGCTGAGCTTAAAAAGCCCAGTGAACAGATATATACGATAAACGGAAACGAAAACATATGAAATGAACAAGTATATTCTAGTGTAATGGAATATGTATAAGTCAAAGGCAAAGAATTAAGAATGGAATGTAAGAAAAGAATAAAAGAAAGATCAGTAATTCCCCCACGAGCCCGAACAAACCAAATAATAACCAGAGAGGGGAGTCCTCTCAAATGTGAAGGACGTGTATTGCACACAGCATCAATCACCGAACAATATAATCATTAATACAAACTCGAACCTAGGATGCATCCATACGCCCCCCAGACAATAATATAGGCCAATAATAAATATAATGCGCATGTTGCAAACAATATGGGGACGGTGTGTAACATCACTCGAACACACTGGAGTCATTCCATTGGTGCATCAATGACACGGCCATGTTACCTTCATGGCTAGGCAACGAACTTGGCTCGGGTATCACACTGAAGGTCAAAATCTAGGTCAAAGCAAAGGTCCAAGTAATCTAAGTCCAACTATCAAAGGTTCATGTCAAAGGTATATAACTAATCAAGTCAAAAAGATCAAGCATAGGGAACATAGCAATGGCTTTGGGAAATCCTAAACGAATCAAGATAAGAAATCAAGAGAACGAAGGCACCTTACTAAGAAGGGCAGAATATCTGTACCTTATTTCGAATGCAAGCAAACAAGAACTGAAAGAAATGAACGGATTAAGACTTCTCCTTCTTCACACCTAATGGAGTAGAAGAGAGTTACAATTGATTCTTAAGTATTCTTTTTAACTTGCCTTTCCATTTTAAGTAACTTTCTATTTTTAGCAAGTTTCCATAATTAGTAAGTTTCCATAATTAGGAAGATTTAAGTATTATAACTTAGGTTAAGTCATAAATTAAGAATATTATGGACATAGGGTACATTTTAACAATTCATGATAGTTCAGGGTTAATTATGACAAGTTTCCATAACTTAGGGTTTTAAATGACAATATAACAAAGTTAAGGGTTTAAAATGAAACTATTACAAATTACTAGTTTTAACACATAATGGATTCAGAATCATACTTTAGTCCTTTAAGTTTCATTAATTACACTTTACACCCCTTTAGTTATTAAAGTTACAAAATGAACCTTATAGTTACATAATTTACAATTTAACCCTCACTATATTTATAATTACATCATAAGCCCTTATACTTTCTAAGTTACATAATATAACCTCACATTTATCATATGGTACGAATTACACCTCCATGTTTCACTTATTTACATAATTAGTCCCTTTAGTTTAAAAATATTACAATTTACATCCTTACTTTATTTTAATTACATAATAGCCCCATAAATACCCAAAATTACATACTACCTCTCTAATAGTATTATTTACACAAAATAATCACAAGTTCCCTGAATTTACACTTTTAGTCCCTCTAATTAATTTATTTGTAATTCGAACCAATATTTAATAATTAATCCATGATCTTGCAAATTATACACATAAGGACTCATCTTATAATTTTTACACATTTATACTGACCTAATTAACATTATAAAAATAACCTTTAAGTTTCAAAGTTGGCAAAACTAACCCTTGTTATTTATTTACAAATCGTATAACATATTTAATATGCAAATCGAAACCCTAACTCATCAAATCTATAACCAATCATTACCTCATGATTATATTGCATTTAATGACCAGATTTATATTACCAAACCCTAACCCTAATTCGTTCTAGGGTTTTCTTTATTTTCTTATTCGACTAACATGAACCCGATTCAAAGAATAATTAACCACCATCGATCTAAGCTTCTACAATTCGAACTAGTATTTTTCCCAGATCATATATGTCATATAGTGTTCAAAATAAATGATTACAACACCTAGATAAATCGTATTACGCGTATTATATTTTATTTACGTTTTTGTTCTCAAAATTTGATACGACTTATTTAGCATGCATGATTCATTATATATAATTTATTTGAGCCTTATATGATCATACTAACATAAGAAAATTACTATATGTAAGATCGAACGTGTAAAAGGGATCAAAGGAATTATACCTCTCGCTAAGCTCAATTCGACAAAACTATTTTGCAACGATCGAACCAACTAAACCCACGACCTTCAATTAATTTTCCTAGCTTCTTTAGGTTATGTAAAACTCCATAAAAATAAGCTATGATTTTTATCTGATCGAATGAAGGCTGATCGATTTTTGTAAAGGGTTTTTAGGGTTTCGGTTTATGTTATATATATTCATAAATTATAAAAACATTTTTAGATGATAAAGATCAATGAATTTCGGCCCAAGCAAGTTTATTTAAGTTCAAATACTGATTTTGATAATTTCCTAAATTTATTTGCATTTATCTTGTATTTATTTTATTTATTTTGTATTTTTAAATCGTAAATATATACGAAATATATATATATATATTCGGACAATTAAATATTTTGTGTATTTTTGTACTTTTCTAAATATTAAAATGTAATCACAAAAATTATTTTGATTCATATCTAGTTCATTCCCGAAGGTTTGGAATTGATTTCGCGATTTTTAAGCTTTTAAATAAATTTTTAAGATTGTAGGGGCATTTTGGTCATTTTGCACATTTTGGATTTTTAGGTTTTACAATCAATTTCAAGTATTCTTCAATTAAGATCAAGAACCCTAATTAGGGTTTATAATTGGATTAACGAATTACCCATTACCGTTTTGTAATTCAATCCAAGATATTAACTATAGTGAGTTAATACTACGTTCTTGTACACACGTACTAATAGCGATTTGATATGAATGCTAGTTCTTGAATCACAAATAAAAAATCACAACAACTAGGGTTTGATGTTCTTGATTATACACGATCGAAACCCTTAAAAAATTGTAACTGATTTACAGAATCACAAGGATAAAAAAGAATCAGTACATATACTATTCATGTATACGCATGGTATAACAATCCATGCATGCGAATGGTAACATGCATATTGATCATATACACTTAATATGGATATGATAATTAATATAGTGCATGTGTCAGATGGATTGTATAATGCCATACGAATGGCTTAAGCAAGGGTTTGATGTCTTTTCTTTTTGTCGTACCGAATACAAGAATTAAGGGTGTTTATATAGCCTTCTAACTTGTCCAACAAGTTAAGCTATCACCTCCTTAAGTTTCTACAAAACAACACTCGGATCCCTTCTCTTTTTCCTTGTTCGACCAGTTGCAACCAACTCCCCAAGGGTTTGGTTTTCGTACTAATAAGTCCCTTATGTATTAGTTACTTTATTTGTGATTTAATAATTAAATATAACTATTTTTATATTAATTATTTAACATCGATTCTGATACGTAAAATATGCAATCCCGTAGTCTCGAGTTCAATCCTAACACACAACTACTAAATTATGTCTACAAAACTAACAGCTCCCACTTGGACATATTTTAATAGTGTGATCACATTGGTTAGTGTCTAGCAATACTTCGATGCCTCTAGTACAACTCGAGTAAGGTCTCCTGGAAAAACCTTTTAATGATTCATCATTATTATTAAGCTTTTGTCACTAATACCACATAAAATAAAGATGTGGATTTAAGTCATTCTTTATTCAACAATTCTGTTTCTCGTTATTTGTGATTGAACTAGATTACCAAATCTTTTGAACATTTCAAGGTAGATCTTGGGCATGGCTATGCAAACATCTTGTCAACCCTACGAGGGGCCCATCAGTATTAAACTTCAAAATAAATTTGAAGGAACAAATTATATCTTGACTACAAGCATAACCTGTAACACCCCAACCCGAAAAGGCCCTAAGTGTAACATTATGGTGTCAATCAGAACATATAAACGCAAGCGGAAGACTTCATATTAAAATATTAAGTAAAGAATTACAAAGACTTCCAAAATATAATCCAAACAATAGTCTAAAAGATATACATATCCAAAGCATAATTATAATCCAACAATAGGGAAACTAATCATGGGTAGGTCCTCTAGCTCCTACTCTCAACACTCATGCCCAGCATCCAGCTTATAACCTGTTGTAGAAAAAAGAAAATGCGGCTGAGCTAACGCTCAGTGAACAGATATAAACAAATGAAAGGTAATAAGCGTATACGAAATAAATAAGCGAATAAATCTAAGCGAACCTGCTAAACAAGATGTCAAACAGAATATGGAATATATGAAATGGATTAAAGCATAATAATGTACATAAAGTGGATATCAATAACAAAGAAAGTGCCCAACAAATAATATAAAAAATTGTACATGGAGTAGCTAGCTCAGTGTACCAAATAGTGAAATGGGGTGTATTGCACACACTCAAGTCCATTCACAAGTATTGTAGCAACCTGTAAAATTTCATATGACAAAATTGACTATTTTACCCTTTGACTTTTCAAAGTTTCACTCTTCTTTAAATTATTACTCTTTGAACATTTTCGTTCATCTTTATCTATTTAACGAGAGGTTATATTGTTTTTCCTATATACAGACACCTCATTAGTAGTAATGTAATTTCGATAATCATTATTCGGAGTTAACAATTTCGTTTTTATATAATTATCATAAAAACGCTTTCAGAAATATAATTCTCGCAAGTGCTAAACTGAGGTATTGCGATTACACGTTAGCTCAGCGGGACACAAAATACACGGTATAATAATAATACAAGCCCACCTCTCCATTCTTATCTATTACCACTGCCTCTTTATTATATAAAAAAGAGAGAGAGAGAGAGATAGATAGATCCGATCTATATTCTATCCTATCTCTCACTCTCACATCTCTCCTTCTCTCCCTCTTGCACCACCTCGACACCACACCACCGCCTCACCAACAGCCACGCTCCATCAATCCTTATACGTTTTTGGGTATTGCCACAAGTAGATCGAGGTTTTGGAGTCTCGTTTGGGGTTGGTTTGTGTCCGTGACCACCACAGGCGCCACCTTCAACCACCATCATCATCACAGCCGCGCCACCAACTCCTCTCTCCTTCTTGTTTTGTGGTATGTCGAATTGCTATAACCCATTTCATCTTGTTTCTCGATTTAACGCCAATTATAGAATGAGTTGTGATGTTTTCGTGGGATTAAAATGAATTAAAAACATTTTTGATAAATCATAGTGTGGTTAAACAAAGATAAAAAGGGGTGTTTGTTCCATTTTGTATCCGATCAGGGTCGGGTCGACCCGGGTTTAATTGTGATGTCATTCCTGGATTCGAGTATTGATTTGATTCTTCTTGTTTTTATTTGGTTGCTGATTAGATTTATACCTGTTTGACATAATGGTTTTGAATCTGTTATGCGTATGCACTTCGATATGGGTCACGGCTATGGTTTGGCCTTGTAAATTTATTTGGGTTTTGTTTTAGTCTTAGATTTGCATATTTATCTAGTTACTGAATAGATTTGGAATTTGGATATTAGTTTGGTTGGTTTTGTTGCACACGGTTCATGTCAAGGAAACCGCCACAAGTGTGGGTTTGGCTTATTTTGTTTAATGGTTTACATTAGCTTAATGAGTTGTGGCTTATTGTGTTTTGTTTCTTGATTCTCGGATTGCTATATAACTCGAGGGAATGCTTGTTTGTTTATCTGTTGTCGCAACTCAACCCAAGAGGGTGTTTTGTTGCTCAGTTCACAACCACACCCAAAGGGGTCGTTTGATTATTCTTAGTTCTTTTCATTCTCTAGCTTGTTGATTTAACATATGGTTTATTTGATATGGTTTTGCTTTTTAGTTATAAGCTACCCAAAGGGGTGTTTGTTTTCTGCTTAAAATAGCCCCAAATGGGGTGTTTAATTGCTGAAACGCAGCCCCCAACGAAGGGTGTTGTGGGCTGCAAAACCAGCCCAACAAGGGCTGTTTGGTTGCTGCAAAACTAACCCAAAAAGGCCATGTCCTATGCTGATTTTCCGGCACTAAAAACAGCATGTTTAGTTTAGTTTTTTCTGCACAAAAAGGCCCTGTTTATATGCTGATTTTTCTACACTTATAATAGTGTTTATATGCTGATTTTTCTGCACTTATAGTAGTGTTTGTGCGATAATCCTTACACTATTCTGCCATACTCCTTGGCACTATTGTATTATCTACGTCACTACATTTCAAGGTGAGTTCATAGACTCACTTTCTATCGTTTAACTGTTTAAATACGGTTCTACCAATTGTTTAAATACGGTTCCACCAACTATTTAAATACGGTTTAAACAAGTGTTTTATAAACTATTTGGGGGAGATACATGCTACTACTTTTATTATGATCACAATTGTTTGAAAACTGTGCTCTGAACTGAATATATTATTGCTTGTGTCTAAGTTCCCTTATGCCATAAGTCCCCCACATCAGGGACCATTAATCACTTGCGAGTGAACGCGAATATAGTAGATAGGCCTGTCGGGATTGACGAATCCCGTTTGTGTTAGCTGGATAAGTAACCAAACGTACTATATTTGTAACTCTAGGTATATGGCAAGTACCTACACGGGGCCATTATTATCCTATATATCATTATTGATATATACCGTCAGTTTGAGTGCCATGAGCTTAGATGCAATAATATACTGCTTTTCGAATTATGGGTGTATAACAATGTAACCCACTGTCTATTAAACTTGCAATCTTGTGATCAACTGCTTTACTATAAACCTATGAATTCACTCAAACTTTGTGTTAACTTTTTAGCATGTTTATCTCAGGTACGAAAGGAATTAGCTGGCATGTGAAGGCGCACGGAAAATATTTTAAAGACGATGCATATATTATCATTCGAAAAACTTTACAACTTTTATGTTGTACATTTTGTAAACTTGTGGGACCTCCTTGTAAACTCTGGCATTTTAATCGAATGATAATTTATTTCAAAACGTCTCATTTATAGTCGTTTTTTGTAACTTGTACTGTAACCAATGAAGTAATACCCCAGTGACACAATCTTCCGCTGTGATATTTTGGGGGTGTTACAGATTGGTATCAGAGCTACAGTTATAGAGAACCAGGTTGCATTTAAACCTACACTATAACTACTCTTTACATTAAGACTCGCGTTACTCATTATCGTCTTCAATATTCCGTGCGCCATGCTTACTCCTTAACACAATACATAACACAATACTGTATTATTTTTATACAGACTGTTTATATTAACGATTGACAATATGACTGCGTATGCCTATTCCAAGGCATTACGGCACAACCAGATTTCCCCGATCATACATATTTTCTGATGATCTACGAAATTACTCAGACATTGTGAGATACACAACTTGATTACTCATATATCTCAGACATTGTGAGATACACAACTTGATTACTCATATATCTCAGACATTGTGAGATACACAACTTGATTACTCATATATCCCAGACATTGTGAGGTACACAACTTGCTTATTCATATATCTCAGACATCATGAGATACACAATAGTCTTATCTATTTCTCAGACATTGAGAGATACACATTAGTCTTATTTATTTATTTATTTATGCAACACTATGAGTTGCACAATGGTCTCTCTAGTATTTCTCAAACATTGCGAGAAAACTATTTCATAACTATGAACTTATCAACTCTTTTGAGCGCTATGTCGATTTTCTCTGATTATTTTACTCCTCATCTTCGAGGATGAGTGTGAACATTCATTCCATACTTTTGAAACACTTACGACGTCTCGTAATACACCGCCTTGTAACTCATCGGTTAAGTATGAGTGGTGTGTCGGAAATTCTTAAGTAGGATGATTTGGAATATGCTTATTTGAATGGATTGGGACGTCTTTTCATTTAAATAAATATATTGTAAATCGCTGAACAATAAGTTTATATTTCTTTATTTACATTGTTTGGGACGCCTCTTTATGTCAATAATGAATTATAAATAAGTGAGCTTATTTGTATCCGATATGACATGAGTATGAACTCGAACTTGAGAATCACCAGTATTCTACCACTCAGCAAAAATCTTAAGATCTCATTTGAACTACCTGAGTTCATTCTTAAGTTATCACTTTTGCCATTGCAAATTCTTACAATCATGAGCTATTTATTGAGTTAACTAACTTGTTACACTCTTGAGCTAACGGACTTAGTTCAATCTTGAACTGACAGACTGGGTACAATATTCCACTACCCATCACATAAGCTCTCCCATGAGCTCCTCTCACTTGTTGGCCCATGTTCCGGGAACAGTGCCTCTTGAAATATCCTCACATCCAAGGTAAGTTACCACTGGTTGAGCATTACCACAATTAACGGGATTCTTACCCTTATAATCTTTGGTCATATGGCCTACCTTCTAGCAACTTCTGCACCTAACAGTGCAAGAACCAATATGATGCAACTTGCATCGATGACATAATGGTTTATTCTTGACATTACCTTCTCTTTCAGTTGAGGCAACGACATCATAGGCTCTGGCATTCTCTTGCCTTCTGTTTTGCTATTGTTGGGTCCTTGAGCGACCAAGCTCGCACAACTTGATCCACTGGATTACGAGACATCGGGATTGTTACATCTAGTGTGAGTGGATCAAACGAAGTTACGATCCCTTGAATATTGAGTGAAAGTTCTCAGATGAACTTTTCACATAACTTCTCATTGGTTGAGACTATCATTAGGCATACTATTGCCAACTCTTGAAAGCGACGGATATAAGTTGTGATATCAACACCACTGACAACAAGAAAACTTCACCTCCATTTCTTGCACCTCATTCCGAGGGCAATACTTCTTGATTAATAACTTCTTCAACTTAGTCCAAGCAATCTTGTAAGTATTCTCAATACTAATAGATTGAGCAACAGCATTCCACCATGACAAAACATTGTTCAGAAATGTGCTTGTGGCATATTTGACTTTGCAGTATTCAGCACAGTTGTTGATTAGCAATACAAACCCTGTCATCTCAAACCAATAAGTCAAACTAATTTCTCCTTCGTTCTTTTGAAATTTCTGAGCTTGCTACTCAGGAAATCCTTGTAAGGGTAGCCTCTAACCTTTTGTATAACATTCACTCCTGCAGCGCCTCCAGTTGGCCCCGCAACATTTTGTTCTCCAGCATTTTCAGCTGTCCTTGCAATATCTGGCCCTACAACATTAGGCCCTCTAGTTACGTTAGTCCTCCAATCATCAATATCTTTACATTATGGTTTAAAGTACTAATTTAAATCCTAATATTAATTAGAGCACTTATGCTCACCTATCAAAACTTTAAAAAAAAGTCATGATTTTACCTAGGAATATGAGATCAGAAATTCACTACAAATACCCATACTTTTTTTCCCAGACAGCTCAACATCGGACTATTCAAGATCTTGATTAGGATTGGCCTGGTAGCTTGCACACTTGAGCTACCACCAAAACTTAGCAATGTTTACAACATCTTTCATGTGAGAAATATGAAGAAATGTCCTTCTATTGAGACACTTACTATTCCTCTGGAAGAGATCCAGCTTGACGAATGTCTGAACTTTACTAAAGAACCTATCGAAATCATAGACCGTAAGGTCAAATGACTTAAGCAAAGTCTCACTCCTGTTGTTATAATCATTGGAATTCTCGCTGAAGTTTGAATATACTTGGGAACTAGAAGACCAAGTGCGACAGAAGTACCCCCACCTCTTTTGTGGCACATCAACTCATAACACAAATTAAATCATGAGAACATGATTCCCTTAACCGGTGGAGCCTGTAGCAACCCATAAAATTTCATATGGCAAAATTGTCTATTTTACCCTTTTACTTTTCAAAGTTGACTTTGACTTTTACTTCTTGACTATTTGACTTTTATCGTAACGTAAAAGCAAATACTGTAACCGGTAATTTTCTAAGTTAAATAATTCACTCTTCTTTAAATTATTACTCTTTGAACATTTTCGTTCATCTTTATCTATTTAACGAGAGGTTATATTGCTTTTCCAACATATAGGCACCTCATTAGTAGTAATGTAATTTCGATAATCATTATTCGGAGTTAACAATTTCGTTTTTATATAACTATTATAAAAATGCTTTCAGAAATATAATTCTCGCAAGTGCTAAACTGAGGTACTGCGATTACACTTTAGCTCAGCGAGACACAAGATACACGGTATAATAATAATACAAGCCCACCTCTCCATTTTTATCTATTACCACCACCTATTTATTATATAAAAAAAAGGGATATAGATCCGATCTATATTCTATCCTATCTCTCACTCTCACATCTCTCCTTCTCTCCCTCTTGCACCACCTCGACACCACACCACCGCCTCACCACCAGCCACGCTCCATTAATCCTTATACGTTTTTGGGTCTTGCCACAAGTAGATCGAGGTTTTGGAGTCTCGTTTGGGGTTGGTTTATGTCCGTGAATCACCACAGGCGCCACCTTTAACCACCACCATCATCACAGCCGCGCCACCAACTCCTCTCTCCTTCTTGTTTTGTGGTATGTCGAATTGCTATAACCCATTTCATCTCGTTTCTCGATTTAACGCCAATTATAGAATGAGTTGTGATGTTTTCGTGGGATTAAAATGAATTAAAAATATTTTTGATTAATCATAGTGTGGTTAAACAAAGATAAAAAGGGTTGTTTGTTCCATTTTGTATCCGATCAGGGTTGGGTCGACCAGGGTTTAATTGTGATGTCATTCCTGGATTCGAGTATTGATTTGATTCTTGTTGTTGTTATTTGGTTGCTGTTTAGATTTATACCCGTTTGACATAATGGTTTTGAATCTGTTATGCGTATGCACTCCGATATGGGTCGCGGCTATGGTTTGGCCTTGTAAATTTATTTGGGTTTTGTTTTAGTCTTAGATTTGCATATTTATCTAGTTACTGAATAGATTTGGAATTTGGATATTAGTTTGGTTGGTTTTGTTGCACACGGTTCATGTCAAGGAAACCGCCACATGTGTGCGTTTGGCTTATTTTGTTTAATGGTTAATATTAGCTTAATGAGTTGTGGCTTATTGTGTTTAGTTTCTTGATTCTCGGATTGCTATATAACTCGAGGGAATGCTTGTTTGTTTATCTGTTGTCGCAACTCAACCCAAGAGGGTGTTTTGTTGCTCGGTTCACAGCCACACCCAAAGGGGTCGTTTGATTATTCTTAGTTCTTTTCATTCTCTAGCTTGTTGATTTAACATACGGTTTATTTGATTTGTTTTTTCTTTTTAGTTATAAGCCACCCAAAGGGGTGTTTGTTTTCTGCTTAAAACAGCCCCAAATGGGGTGTTTAACTGCTGAAACGCAGCCCCCAACGAGAGGTGTTGTAGGCTGCAAAACCAGCCTAACGAGGGTTGTTTGGTTGCTGTAAAACAGAACCAAAAAGGCCATGTCCTATGCTGATTTTCCAGCACTAAAAACAGCATGTTTAGTGCAGTTTTTTCTGCACAAAAAGGCCATGTTTATATGCTGATTTTTCTGCACTTTTAATAGTGTTTATATGCTGATTTTTCTGCACTTATAGTAGTGTTTGTATGCTGATTTTTCAGCATATACAAGGTTGTTTGGTTGCTGATTTTTCAACATATATAAGTGAATGTATTGTGTTTGAATTTAGCTTTAATGTTGGCTATGTGACTTTTGTGATATTGGATATATCTTGCTCGGCCTATTAGCTTATTTGGCTAAAATGGGATAACTTATAATTTGTTAACGGCTAAACATATAAACCTTAATGGGCTAAATGTATATAACTTATTTGACATCTTTGGACTTTAATAAACTTAACCATCTTCATATCTTTTTCCTATTTGCTTAATTGATTCATACATGTTTATTTGCCTTGTATACTTGTGCTATATATTTTATGCCTTGGCGTGCGTTTGTCTGTGTCTATGACTTTATACCACTACACGAATGAGATACTAAACTTTTTACAAACTGATCCGTCTGAAAACTAGTTATCTTTTATTTCTCTATCACGCAAGTCAACCACTTGTGAATGGTCAACCGTAATAAATGATAAAATATAAACAGCCTCAGAACGAATGCTCGTGTGTAGTGTGAAACCAGGTAAGTGATCACCCGGATCGTTTCCCAACGAGGTGTGAATGGAAAACTGTGAAAAGCTAGGATTAGAGTGATTGATGAATCAGATATTTTTGATTTTGATTTATTTAACAATTCTAAATAACAAATTAAAAACAGATATACACAGGAAAATTAAACGCGAATTTAATTAACTGAAAAACGCGTAACGGAAAGGCTAAAATGGGAAAAAAACTGAAATATTATAAAATTTATGAAAATTAATACCTAAACATGTAAAATTACTTAAAACTTATTTAAAAACTTAAATTATATTTTTTTTATATTTTTTATTTAATTATTATTAATTATTTATTATTTAATAACTTATTTAAACTATTTAAATTTAAAAAATACTAAATGAACAAAGAAAATTCTAAAACTTTTTCTAAAAATATTATAAGATGAGAAAAAGCTAAGAAAATTATAAAAATGAAAATTACTTAATTAAAATTTAAAAAGATAAATTCTATTAAATAGAAGCTATCACTTTATTTCTATTTTTGGTTTTTCTTAAGGACTAAAAATGAAGTTATATTTTTGCTAGATTAAAAATGACAAAAGAAAATTAAGAAAATTGGATTTATATTTTTCTGATTATTTTTCTATTTATTATGATTTAATTATTATTAGAAACTAATTAAAAAGATTAAAAATATCAAAACTATTCAGAAAATTATGAAAATTTACAGATAAATCTAAAATATTATTAAAAAGCTAGGAAAAATAAAATGAAAGGTTTACTAAGCCAACTGAACTGATTTGGGCAGATAAGCAGTTGGCTAATAAGCCAAAAATAAGCTAGAAGACTTGAAAAATTACCAAAAGTTCAGGATAAGTTCAATACACTTATATAAGCACAAAATAACTTAAAAATACCAAAAAGCACAAGATATGAGCAAGATAAGCACTTGGCTGTTTGTGGATTCAAAACAGAAATCTCAGAAATGAGACCAACTTGCAGGCAAGATTAAGCAATCCAATAAGCAGATAAGTGAGATATTATGGGGGCAAAAGCAAGGTGATACTACTGGCTATCTAAAAAAACTAAAAGCCCTATCAATAACATCCCAATCGGTCCTCAATTGAAGCCTAGATCAGCAGTCTAAAACACTTAGTCTGCTGTATATGCAGACTTTGTGCAGAAAGGCACAAACCTAAAGGAACCTAATCCAACTCTATTTGACTACACTATATGGACCAAAAGGACACCAGAAATAGCAAAGCTAAGGCCAAATTCAGCTTGTGGCTGAATTTGGCTTATTTTAGCTTTTGACAACTTGAAATTCCCACAGGGTATGTAAAATTGGATTTTATATCTAAATGACCTACTGAGACTTAAAAACAGCTTAAGTACACACCAAAATGCTTAATCTAAACTGAGCAAGAAGCAAATGAACAGTAGGGGCTTGTTTGGCCCTTGAAACTGCTTGACCCAAACACTCCTTTCCAGGGACTGTTTGGGTATTTGAACTAACTCAGGCCAATTCAAGATAGGTCTAGTGATGAACTAAGCTTATTTGACTTATGTAAGAACTAATAAGCAATAAAATCTGGAAAAACAGCTTATTAATAAGCTATTGCTATTTTATGTTTTTTAACCGTTTTTGAGTAAATTAAAACAAAGCTATATAAACCTGATTAGACTAATGTAATATGATGGTGAACTATTGATAAGCTGATAATAACAATAATAAGCTACAAATA
Source organism: Artemisia tridentata subsp. tridentata (assembly GCA_021014915.2). Lineage (NCBI taxonomy): Eukaryota > Viridiplantae > Streptophyta > Magnoliopsida > Asterales > Asteraceae > Artemisia > Artemisia tridentata. The sequence goes on along the minus strand of CP139504.1, from coordinate 151,333,795 downwards.
AGGACTGTAACAGTAAAATGGAAAATTAAACAAAAACTTATAAAAAAAAGCTTACAACTGTGATAGATAATGGAACAAAGAACAAGGACCAAGAATCAGAAACCACTCCTAGCTTGTTGTCAACAAGCTAGAAACCAGAAAGCCATCCAGTTTAGCTTATAACCCAAAGAACTGCTTAATGAACCACATGTTGACTTTTTTTTTTGACTTTTCTTGTTTTCTTGGAATAGAACAGATAAACACTAATACAAGCTTACTACAAGCTATGTTAAGCTTGAATAAGTTCATAGAAAGGGTGTGTGGAGTTTTTGATTGATTCTAACTACTGTGGTATTTAATACGAATTAACAAGATAATTGAAAACTTGGAATTTTATTGCTACTTGATATGATTACAATACAGAAGTAAAATATTGCTTAAACTAAACCTAAATTACAACTAATAACATGAAATAAAACTGAAATAACATTACACTAATTTCTACACTAATTTGGTCCTAAACTACTGACAGCTTCTTCATTGTGCTTCTTCTTCTTTTTATAGCAATCCAAATGACTCCTTGATGAATTCCGAAGCAATCCCAACCGTTTAATTGTTTTGAAGTGATCCCAATCGTTCATGGCATTTTTGGCGGGAAAGTCATCAAGTGGGATTTTTGGCATATACTGAGCACATGGGGTAGTGGGTAGCTAAGGAGGAGGGGGGTTGTCAGGATAAGGTGGATGGTGGTATTGTGGAAAATGGTGGGCTGAGGGGTAGTATCTGGTTTTGGCGGGGTGAGTGGGAAGGAGACGGGTCAAACAAACGTTTGACCCTGGGATATTTAGTGATAGAAAGTGGGCCGGGTTATTTCATTTTTGGATTGGGCTTGGTGTATTGTGGGTTTAATTTTGGGTTAAGGGTATAAACTGGTTGGGTTTAGTTTTTAGTTAGGATCCGGTTTTGGTTTTTTGTAAATAAGGCCCAAGGACCAATCTTGTAAACTGCTGAAACTTAGAGGGACCTGAATTGCCATCTTTCCAAACTTCATTCAAGGACTAAACCTGCTAAGTTAGATAAACCAGAGACCTATTTTGCATTATATTACAATTTGAAACACCCGAGGACCATTTATGTAATTTTTCAAAAGTTTAGGGGTGAAATTGTAATTTTCCCAAAAGTTATCAAAAGGTTCCAAATTGTCATTCATGAATAGTACAAGGGTGATATTTGATAAAACTCCATTTTAAAACACCCAGGGACTGATTTTGCCAATTTTGATACTTGAGGGGTAAAAGTTGCCAAGTTGTGTAAACTTTTATCCAGGGACTATTTGTGAATAAGTTTGAGTTCCCATGGACTTAAGTTGACTTTTCTATCATTTTGAGTTTTCAGGGACTAGTTTTGCCATTTGCTGAGATTTCAGGGACTGAAAACGACAATTGTTGTGAAATTGATCATTTTTCACTTGTTTTTCAATCTTTTGTACCTGAATCACATAAAAACACATTTTTATGAATTTGTATCATTTTGAGAGTCATTTGTGTGTTTTTGGTCGTTTTGTGGGTTTAATAAATACTAAATATATGTGTATTTAGACACATATCACAAACATTGATACAAATATTCCACGAAAACTAAAACGCTCTATCTTTTGAAACTCATACGTATCGATTACTTTCCGCGTGTCATATCTTGAGACAAACTTATATTCATTAGGTTATCCCAATTCTATATCGTTGTGCGATAATCCTTACACTATTCTGCCATACTCCTTGGCACCATTGTATTATCAACGTCACTACATTCCAAGGTGAGTTCAAAGTCCCACCTTCTATCGTATAACTGTTTAAATACGGTTCTATCAACTGTTTAAATACGGTTCTGCCAACTGTTTAAATACGGTTCTACCAATTGTTTAAATACGGTTCCACCAACTATTTAAATACGGTTTTAACAAGTGTTTTATAAACTATTTGGGGGAGATACATGCTACTACTTTTATTATGATCACAATCGTTTGAAAACTGTGCTCTGAACTGAATATATTATTGCTTGTGTCTAAGTTCCCTTATGCCATAAGTCCCCCACATCATGGACCATTAATCACTTGCGAGTGAACGCGAATATAGTAGATAGGCCCATCGGGATTGACGAATCCCGTTTGTGTTAGTTGGATAAGTAACTAAACGTACTATATTTATAACTCTAGGTATATGGCAAGTACCTACACGGGGCCATTATTATCCTGCATATCATTATTGATATATACCGTCAGTTTGAGTGCCATGAGCTTAGATGCAATAATATACCGCTTTTCGAATTATGGGTGTATAACAACGTAACCCACTGTCTATTAAACTTGCAATTTTGTGATCAACTACTTTACTTTAAACCTATGAATTAACTCAACCTTTGTGTTGACTTTTTAGCATGTTTATCTCAGGTACGAAAGGAATTAGCTGGCATGTGAAGGCGCACGAAAAATATTTTAAAGACGATGCATATATTATCATTCGAAAAACTTTACAACGTTCATGTTGTACATTTTATAAACTTGTGGGACCTCCTTGTAACTCTAGCATTTTAATCGAATGATAATTTATTTCAAAACGTCTCATTTAGAGTCGTTTTCTGTAACTTGTACTTTAACCAATGAAGTAATACCCCAGTGACACAATCTTCCGCTGTGATATTTTGGGGGTGTTACAAGTATATATATTTAAAATGAACTAAGTACCTAGGATGCATCCATACGCTCCCTTCAAAACAGAGATACATATGCCAGTTCTAGACTAAGCATACATATAATAAACACGGGACAGGTGTGCCATATATACAACAATATAAACAAATGGGAGCGCTGTGGACTAAAACCCACCTCCACAGATAGTGTCTATACAATTGGTGCATCAATGGCACGGCCATGGACTCCCCATGACTGGCTACAAATATGGGCAACATAATAGGGATAGTATATGCAATCTAATGATATGAGATAATTATAAACTATCCAACGCAGATAATAGCTATATGAATAAAATATAGCATGAAACGAATAATCAAACAAATAACTAAACAAATACAGATCAAAGCATAACAAATATCAGGAGACAATGAGTCGTGAGAAATTCTTAAGGATATAGTACAACCAGGTCATGTAATTATGAAAATCATTTAAATGTTATTTTCATGAAAGTATCCTTTTAAAGTCGTTTTCATAAGAGTCATTAAACCTTCATATAAAAAAATAGTGTTACCTCGTATTCATAGAAATCATTTAAAAAAATAGTATTTCTCAAAACCATCATTAAGATATATATTCAAAAAGGTTTTTCATACAAGTCGAAATATCTACTGGATTAAAAAATATCAAAGGATTCAAATGCGAATATTGAAGTTATGAACGAATCAAACCATATCATAACGAAACGAGTCATGAGAAAAACCCTTACTGATAAAGGGTAGAATATCTGTACCTTATGAGATTGAAAGCAAATGGAAAAGAACACAAGGAAAGGTGGATCACTCCTTCTTCACCGAATCAACATGAATTATAATCATATATTACTTATACGCTTATTCAATATCATAACGGATTTTAAGTATTTATTAGCTCATTCATTAATGCGTTTTAGGGTTTCACATGTGGAATAGTAAGTATTCATAACACAGGTTTAAAAGTATCTCGGATGGGTTTTCAAATGAATTAGGAGCAAAGCATGTTAGGTTAAACCAAACCCTTAGCTTATGTTGTTATTCAGATTTTATCTCTTTCAGGCCCCTTTGTTTATGAATTTAAAACCATACATATGCACTTACTGAGGTGCTCAAATAATTATCGTAGATACTTATACATGTTAGGTAATTACTGTAATTTTTCTAGATTTTATTTCAAAGGGCAAGTATCCAAACAAAAATCATTTTCCCAGACCTGTCCAGAAAAATAACTGCACAGACACCCAGAAAGTTTGCCCTTAACCAACCCATTTCAACAATTCAGAAAAATCCACCAAAATTCCAGTAATATACATATTAAACATTATCCCTGTCAAATGAGACCTCTTAATTCCTTATGGTTTAAAAACTAAATATCAAAAACACCAACTGATTTTCAGACATCTAAAATGCAGTTTTGACACTTAACCTTGTAAAAATCAAAAGACCATCTTCTCGACCTCCATTGACTATAAAACTTGTTATTTAGATAGTAAGCTTCATGAACTTATGTTTAGACTCAAAAATCACACAAAAATACATTGGCATTATCAGTTTAGACCCCGTTCAATCCGACCTATTTCCTGGACAGCATGGAAAGTGAGACAGAGAATGACCTAAGTTTAACCAAACGTTTAACCAACCAATACCATGACTTATTAACCATTTTATTTAGATTGTAACAAGTTTTAAGACCCCAATAAACACAAACCAAATCACAATCACAATTACACACACGACAACAATATTAATGAGCCACATATGTGTTCTAAATGAGACCAAAGCAATCACCTATGTCTAATTCTTTTTTGACTCGATTAACACATATGTTGCATAGGTTTATTGAGCCAATATAACACCCTTATAACAGCCCCTAGAACGACACAAAATCATGCATACACCCACACGAATTTACGAAAAAAATAGCCCACATAAAATGACGCAACGCAAGCCCTAATGAGACCAAAAACATTAAACCACAACGTTATTTTCACCTTCTGGTCCACTTTTTTATGATTTTAAAGACACATATAACAAGCTCATGTGGTTCTAATTTTTTTACCAGAGATAACTATATATGTTTAATACTTTACATAATTTTTATTGATTTTATCTCCTAGTGCAAGTGTCCAGACAAAAATCGTTTTTCAAACCTGTTCCAGAATGTGACCTGGTGGTATACCCGAAAAGTTTGTATTGTATAAACATACCTAAGCCTTCCAGAAAAATTTACAAAAATTAAAGTAACTAATAAACATATTGAATATTCACCTGCAAAAATTGGGGTTCTAATTCGTTTTGCTTTGGAAATTAAAAATCATAAGAACCGACTGATTTTCCAGACCCGATATCAGATTTAACACTTAAACTTCTAAAAATAAAAAGACTACTCTCCCGATCTCTAACGACCAAGAAATTTGATATTCAGAATGTAGGCAACTAAAAATCAATTTTAGACTCAAGAATCATACAAAAACACGTTGGCATCATTAAATTATACCCCTTTGAATCCGACCCACATTCTTTACAGCATGTATGCGAGACAGAAACAACACAACCCTAACCCTTATAAGCCTTAATCGATTCACAATTAATTCTAGGGTTTCCAACATGTAATTAATGTTCCACTAATGATCTTATTAAGATGATAATTAGGTCGTGTAAACAAGGGATGAGACAAAAACTTGTGGTGTACCTTATGGACATTAACGAGACAAACAACAAGAGATAAGGACAATGAACTTGATCATCACTTCTCTTCTAATCACCATGAATTGAACAAGCAGCCACAACCTTGATCTTCTTGAACTTGAGAGGGAAAACAATGGAGAAGTAGGCTGATTTAGGGTTCGGTATTGGAGGGAGGGAGGATAGCCGTATATTTGTGAATGGGAAAAAAACGTGTGGGCTAAATGGGCCATTGGTTATTATGGGTCGTGGGTTATTTAACTTAGGATAGTTTAAGAAATTAAAATGTAACAAATTTATTAAGTATAGTTTATCTTAGCATTATTTCTAATAATGTGAAATTATTACATAACGTATAGTTTAATAGTTCTTAATTATTATTTAATACTTAGGGTAAAAATCAAATTAGTTATAAAATCTGGATCCGGATTTTCGGGTTTTCCAACTCTTCCCTTCTAAACAGAAAATTCTCCGTGAAATTGAAATGAAAGATTAAACGAAAACGTACCAGATTACGAAAGGAAATGAAAACGATTTTAACAAACGGAAATGTTGCTTATCATGACTCGATCATGACGGTCCAAAATAGCCTCACGCTCTCTCAACAGAACAAATCATAATAAGTCTGATCCAACGGATTCGAAACCACATGCGACGGATGATAACTGAGACATCTCAAATGAGATACCTGAACTGAAGCATGATATGAAAATGAGATAAATACGGAGGCAATGCTAAACGGTAGGAATTCTCACCATTTCTATCTAGGTTTCGAACAAATCAAAGAAGCATACAAACAATCAAACAAAGCTCATATCGAACGTACCAAATACCTAACGAAAACGGCAGAATATACAAAGTGATAAGGATGAACCTAAGGACTAACGAATTGCTGAATAACTCTCCATCATATGCCAGAATGTTTAACACTTCTGTACGGAGACACCCCAAAAAAAGATAATCTCCGGTATGAAATTTCAAAGTTCTTCTCCCACAACGGTAATTGTTCTATTCGTTACTAAAATCAACTCCGGACTTTTAATAACCAATCTTCCGACCTTATTCCACTAAAAGGTGCTCTACGCTTTCGTTCATACAAAACCCCGAAAGGAAAAACACTTGTCACTTGCATGTTATCTATCTTATTGAGCAAACAAAACCAGAACTAATACTTGTCAAATTTCCTACTTAACACATCTTCCAAGTTTGAATAGTTTTTCTGCTTATCCATTAGTCTGGAGGTGCAAAGCATTATTAAACTTGATTCTGGTCCCTAAAGCCTTCAGTAGTTCTTCCTAGGAATGTGAAGTAAGAACGCGAATCTCCGACATGATTACTGTAGGTGCGCTAACAATAATCTCTAGCTTAAAGGTTTCTGCCAACTTGCTAAATGTCTTTCCACCAGAAGGTCTGCTCCAGATCTTAATTCATCATAGTACAACTAAGATGAATAAAGAAGTACAAACTGTGTGCCTCAGTTAAATAGTTTCCTCAAGTCTTCAACATAGATCATAATCCGCCATTCAAGAATTACCTCCAAATCTTACTAACAACCACCACTACCGCCAACTCCAAGTTATGCGTTGAATAATTTGCCTCATACGGTTCTAGTTGTCTTGATGCATAAGCAATAACCTTCTCGTTCTGTATAAAGGCATAACCAAGTCCATAAAACAGTCGAAGTATTTGTCAATATAATTGCGTCACTAAACTCATAGTGACCATAACGAGTTTGAAAAGTAGTCCTAAGAACATCTTGCTCCTCACACACAACTGATGATATCCAGAATTTAAATCAGTCTTAGAGAAGACTTCTCATCCTAAAGTTGATCAGATAAGTTGTCGATTCAAGGTAGTGATAACGGTTTCTATCTGTAATACGGTCCTACTTCTAGTAATCAATATACCACCTCATGCTACCATTCTTCTTCATCACGAATAAAACAGGAGCACCCCACGGAGATACGCTCAAACGAATAAAACCACTTCCTAGTTCTTGTTGCTGCCCCTTCAGTTCTCTCAATTCAACTGGTGCTATTTGATACGGAGTTTCAGAATCAGGCAAAACGTCGCTCCATTCAGATAGAATTTAGACTCATTCGACTTACTGTTCTCAGGCACTTCTCAAATACATCCTATGATCCCAATAAGTTCAGGTTATATGATGTAACTATTATCACGTTGGCCAGGCGTCATAATACTTGCATCATATAAACATGCCTTTATTGATATCATATTCTACCTCGAGTCGTGACTAAACAATCTCTTAGTACCAGGTCAAATCAACTTCACACTCCGGTGGAAACCTTGGTAGTTCGTTCAGGGACTACATCGAAAAAGTTCAGATTGCAAAATGACTCTCAAGGTGAGATCCATCCCACGGTGTACAAAATAGGTGCTAGGACACCTTCACACCCGTGAAAATAACGTACAAGTTTCCAGGGTAGTGACGATAACAACGGGTTAACCAGTCGGGAATCATGGTAAAAAGAATTCAGGGTGCTCGAATCGTCAAAGGTGTACAGTATGACAGTAGTTAGCATCTTGATGCTTAGTCAACTCATCTGATGAAGCGAAAAGTGTACCGCTTTTAGGGGGTCATTTAAGCCCTAAATCGTATTTATTTGATCAAATATTGCCCTAAATCATTCCTTTTGTCATTTTAGGTACTTTGGAGAAGAAATCTGGAAAAGGAAGCATTTTGGACGTTTTTGGAGCATAAAAGTGAAGAAAATGACAAAGTCTCAAAATTATGCTGAAAAGTACCTTTGACGGCGTCAAGGATTGGTCCAGACGGCGTCAAGGCTTGGCAAAAAAGGTGGATATGAAAATTACTCATGATAAGCCAGAGAATTTTACAATGGAAAGTCTGACGGCGTCACCCTTTGAAGTGATCAAGGCCATCACGGTTTAAGCTAAAGAGGGACGGCGTCAAGCTCAATTCTGACGGCGTCACCCCTTGATAGGCCAGAGCGGATTTTGGAGCACTAAAGAGGGACGGCGTCAGGAAGGCCATCCGGGAACCCTAGACACGGCGAGGTGACGGCGTCAAGTCCTATAACGTGACGCCGTCAGCCCTTAAACTCTATATATAGTTTTGCAATTTTTTGTCATTGGTGTGCAACTTTGTGAGGAGAAACCCTAAGACGAATTTCTGCCATTTTTAAGGGTTTTCATACCCTTGGATCTCCCATGTTTAATTGAAGATAAGTATTCATTTAATCAATCAATATGTCTATGTGTTGTTTGATTACATCTTGTTCTTGTCTTTTAATTAACATGCTAGGCTAGATTTATCTTGTGTTTGCTTAGATCTAATGAAACCTAACTATTGATTATTGGTTATTAGTGTGTTATTAACTGTATTGGATGATTGTTTATCGATGTTAGGCTTAATAAAACTGGCTAACTTCCTATTCGGTAACTTGCTTGAACGTCTTAAGAAACATGAACCAATGCGTACTAGGTTTTTATGGTTGTATTTAATGCATGAGCGAATTCTAGTGATCCCATGTTAGGAGCTTCTTAGCCGGCTCGACATAGGAGTGAAGTAGGAGCTTGTAGAGTTGGGGAAGTACGTACGCCACCCCACGATTGGTATTAAGGAATACACCCATCATCCACGTAATTAATACACACTAATCAACCGGTAAAAGATAGTTAGGGAGTAAGGAAATCTAAGTAAACACATTTCTCTCCACATAAGTTTCACAACCTTTTCATTTTCTGTTATTTTATTTTATTTACATTTGTAGTAATTTGGGTTAGTTGACTAGCAACTAATTCCGCCCACTCCTTCAAAACCCGAGATTTTACTTGCTTTCATAAAAATATAAAAATACAAAAAAGAATCTTCTCTCACCCTTAGACCTATTAGAGTAGTTTTTCAATCCTAACGACACTATTCCCTGTGGAGAACGATCAATCCCCCGTACTTACCACTACACTATACTACATCGGTCAGGTACACTGCCTGGTGGGGTTGTAAGCCTCTTGAGATCCCTCGAGAGGTAAAACCTGTTGTAAGGTCGCAAAACCACGCATCAAGTTTTTGGCGCCGCTGCCGGGGAATAGTTATTGTTTAGGTTGAATTTTTATTTTATTAGGTCTACTCACTAGATTCCTTTCTAGTGAGATTTTTTATTTTATTTTTCTAGGATTTCTTGTAGTCTATCTTTTTCTTTGTGCCCTTTGTTTGTAAAACCATTTTCATTTGTCACTATGATGGATGAAATTCCATTTAGATCATTGACAATAGAGGAACAATTATATTTCACCAATAGATTTGTTTCCTATCATTCCTATGAATTTTTGTGTGATCTTTGTGATTTCCAAAAGGAGTTAGGGGTAAGGTTAGATGGGTTTAATGAATTCTATGCATGTGAGATTTCTATTAGACGAGCATTATCTGGATCAATTCCTTTTAGTCAGGCCCTTTGGATGAATTTTGAGGAAAGCTTCCTAACCATGACCCATAAGTGGAACGAATTGGTGGATTCATATGAGCAAAGAGACCTAGTTTCTAAGAACATGGACTTAGAATCAAACCAAGATTCTGAGATGGTTAGTGTTGAACTACCTAGTTGCATGAGTGGGATAGATTTCACCAAAACACATGATGAACATATAGGTGATTTAGATACTATGGAGAATGAGGTTAGAAATGCAAGCCCACTAAGTACCCCACAAGTCCTACCATCATTTGAGGCACACACACCGCCCGTGACTTACCCGGAAGAAGTTGAGGAGACTATAGGAACCCCAATAGAGGTAGAGCCCTTAGACCAAACACAACTAGAAGAAATAGGTTTGAATGCTTTTAGTGATCACAACCTTTCTTTTAGTCCTATGAAAGTTCCTAGTTTTGATGAGCCGGAACCTCAACCATAACCGTTACCTAATCTTCCATCCTTGGATGAAAATTTAGGAATTGAATTAGGTCCCGATCCACCCATCAAAACATATAGTCCGGGTAGTCTTAAGTTTAAGGTAGTAGACATTAAGCCTTGTAGTGAGGAAGACAATATAGGAGTGAAATTTTGGTCTTAATGAGCGTTTCACGGATAGGAGTTATATGACTAGCACAAAACCGTACCACTAAAAAAAATTTCCACCCCCAAATATGTGAGGTTCGCCCCTAGAATTGGTAGGAAAAGCATTTATGCTATGATGTGTGTACCGGTAGCACTTAGATTCTAGAACTTGCGTTTGGACCATTCCGAGGCCACAAGTGAGACTACATTCGTGTAGTTAGATTTACTACATGATAAGAGGCATTAGGATTAACCCATTGTTTTACACTTGTGTTTTTGTTATAATTATGTTGGCTACATTGGTCAAATAATTCTCCCACACCTTTGCGTTGTACTCATTTTTAGTACACGATACCCCTAGTACACCTCTCAGAGCCTATCTTTTCGTTTCGACCTTTAAGCATTTTACTTAAAGGAAGAATTTGTTTACACCCCACTAAAATGTACACCCAAATCGCCTTAGCCCACCTTGTATGCACTCATTTTTAGTGCATTATTGTGACAACATTTGTTTAAACCCCAAGTTAATTATCTAATTGATTACATGGTTGCTAAGTCGAGTCATATCCTTGTACATATTGTTTTGGGACGATTGGGACTCATGGGTAAAGTACTAGTGTAATGGAGTAATGGGGAAGAAGAACATTATTACCCCCATATGTGCTTAATATTTTAAAAAGTACTCCAAGTGTTTCGATTATCTTAATTCGAGTCATTAGAATAATTATTTGTAAAGTTATGTAAAAGTTCAAGTGTAAGGGGGATGCAACGCCCCTATGATGTATTATTTTGGATGGTAGGGCAAGAGTGTATGAAAAAAAAAAAAAAAAAAAAATCGAAAAAATCGAAAAAATCAAGAAAAAAAAAATGAGAAAAAGAAAAGTAGAAAAAACATACGGACTACCATCCCGTTTCATTTTATGTTTGCTTTATGTTTCTGTTATTTTGTTTTTAGCTTAAGTCGAGTCTAGTCTTGGCTTAGCAACGCCATATTGTACATGTAATTAATCAAGATCTTTAACTCGCCACCAGTAAAATATCCCTTATCCAACAAAACCGTGTTTATCATATCCCTACACCTCACGTTATAACCCGTTTAAAAGCCCTCTTTGATAGTTTATCTTAGGTGCTTACGCCTAGTGGAGGAGGTCTTTGATCCTTTCCCAAGCCTATGGTAATCAATTTGCTATGACAGGTAGTGAGAGATATTATTCGTTTTCATTTATGAGATTTATTTTGATGACACTTGAGAGATGTGAGTATCTAAACACTACTTGTGAGGTGCTAGTATGTAATCTCCGTGCTTATTATGACTAAAGTGGAACGACTAATTGTTGTAATTACTTTTATATTAGCGTTAAATGACCCCTAACTTGTATTTTGATTAGAATAAAAGCGCATTTGCTTAAGGACAAGCAAATCTCAAGTGTAAGGGTATTTGATGAAGCGAAAAGTGTACCGCTTTTAGGGGGTCATTTAAGCCCTAAATCGTATTTATTTGATCAAATATTGCCCTAAATCGTTCTTTTTGTCATTTTAGGTACTTTGGAGAAGAAATCTGGAAAAGGAAGCATTTTGGACGTTTTTGGAGCATAAAAGTGAAGAAAACGACAAAGTCTCAAAATTATGCTGGAAAGTACCTTTGACGGCGTCAGGGATTGGTCCAGACGGCGTCAAGGCTTGGCAAAAAAGGTGGATATGAAAATTACTCATGATAAGCCAGAGAATCTTACAATGGAAAGTCTGACGGCGTCACCCTTTGAAGTGATCAAGGCCATCAAGGTTTAAGCTAAAGAGGGACGGCGTCAAGCTCAATTCTGACGACGTCACCCCTTAATAGGCCAGAGCGGATTTTGGAGCACTAAAGAGGGACGGCGTCAGGAAGGCCATCCGGGAACCCTAGACACGGCGAGGTGACGGCGTCAAGTCCTATAACGTGACGCCGTCAGCCCTTAAACTCTATATATAGTTTTGCAATTTTTTGTCATTGGTGTGCAACTTTGTGAGGAGAAACCCTAAGACGAATTTCTGCCATTTTTAAGGGTTTTCATACCCTTGGATCTCCCATGTTTAATTGAAGATAAGTATTCATTTAATCAATCAATATGTCTATGTGTTGTTTGATTACATCTTGTTCTTGTCTTTTAATTAACATGCTAGGCTAGATTTATCTTGTGTTTGCTTAGATCTAATGAAACCTAACTATTGATTATTGGTTATTAGTGTGTTATTAACTGTATTGGATGATTGTTTATCGATGTTAGGCTTAAGAAAACTGGCTAACTTCCTATTCGGTAACTTGCTTGAACGTCTTAAGAAACATGAACCAATGCGTACTAGGTTTTTATGGTTGTATTTAATGCATGAGCGAATTCTAGTGATCCCATGTTAGGAGCTTCTTAGCCGGCTCGACATAGGAGTGAAGTAGGAGCTTGTAGAGTTGGGGAAGTACGTACGCCACCCCACGATTGGTATTAAGGAATACACCCGTCATCCACGCAATTAATACACACTAATCAACCGGTAAAAGATAGTTAGGGAGTAAGGAAATCTAAGTAAACACATTTCTCTCCACATAAGTTTCACAACCTTTTCATTTTCTGTTATTTTATTTTATTTACATTTGTAGTAATTTGGGTTAGTTGACTAGCAACTAATACTGCCCACTCCTTCAAAACCCGAGATTTTACTTGCTTTCATAAAAATATAAAAATACAAAAAAGAATCTTCTCCCACCCTTAGACCTATTAGAGTAGTTTTTCAATCCTAACAACACTATTCCCTGTGGAGAGCGATCAATCCCCCGTACTTACCACTACACTATACTACATCGGTCAGGTACACTGCCTGGTGGGGTTGTAAGCCTCTTGAGATCCCTCGAGAGGTAAAACTTGTTGTAAGGTCGCAAAACCACGCATCATCATCCATACCAGAATAATATCGAAATTAACATTCTAGAGAAAGACAGTACAGTAGAATGGATCTTATCATTCAGAAGTGAAGGAAACATTCCCATACTCGTGGTTAATCACCACAAGATTTCTTATAGGAATAGGGATGGGTAAGGTGAAATCTGATAGTGTAGGGAACTTAAATATGCTTAGCAAAAGCAGGAGAAATCACAGAATGTGTAAAACACATCATGGTCACAAGAATTCTCAGAATGATCTAAGAGGCATCTAAATGATTAAAAAATGAATCAGAGGTTAAGGTCGGAATCAGAAAATAAGGCTTATATAGTGTCAGGCATTACTACAGAATTCTCAACGCATTCTAAACTTACTCGGTCACAAATCTTAGGTTGTGCAAAGTAATAAGTTTCTAATCTCCGGAAAAAGTGATCTTAAAAGGGCTTAACTAAAAGTAAGACACGAATCAGAGTGATGCGGAAGCGATGATACTTAAACAAACGTCTTATAGTCTACCCAATCCTCCCCGGTCATAATTTAAGTTTGTTCAGAGTGGAAATCTTAAGGCAAATTCTCAAAGGTTGTTTCATAAGCTCCTATAGTGCAAACCTAAGGGCCAAATCTTTCACAGGTCATAACTTAAAGTACTACAGGTCGAAGCCTAAGCTCTGATACCATAATTGTAACACCCCAACCCGAAAAGGGCCTAAGTGTAACATTATGGTGTCAATCAGAACATATAAACGCAAGCGGAAGACTTCATATTAAAATACTAAGTAAAGAATTACAAAGACTTCCAAAATATAATCCAAACAATAGTCTAAAAGAAATACATATCCAAAGCATAATTATAATCCAACAATGGGGAAACTAATCATGGGTATAAGCATAATTATAATCCAACAATGGGGAAACTAATCATGGGTAGGTCCTTTAGCTCCTACTCTCAACAGTCATGCCCAGCATCCCGCTTATAACCTGCCGTAGAGAAAAGAAAATGCGGATGAGCTAACGCTCCGTGAACAGATATAAACAAATGAAAGGTAATAAGCGTGTACGAAATGAATAAGCAAATAAATCCAAGAGAACCTGCTAAACAAGACGTCAAACAGAATATGGAACATATGAAAGGGATCAAAGCATAATAATGAACATAAAGTGGATATCAATATCAAAGGAAATGCCCAACCAATCATATAACAAATTGTACATGGAGTAGCTAGCTCAATGTACCAAATAGTGAAATGGGGTGTATTGCACACACTCAAGTCCATTCACAAGTAAATATATCTAAACTGAACTAAGTACCTAGGATGCATCCATACGCTCCCTTCCAAATAGAGATACATATGCCAGTTCTAGACTAAACATACATATAATAAACATGGGCCAGGTGCGCCATATATACAGCTATATAAACAAATGGGAATGTTGTGGACAAAAACACACCTCCACAGATAGTGTCAATACCATTGGTGCATCAATGGCACGGCAATGGACTTCCCATGACTGGCTACAAATATAGGCAACATAATAGGCATAGTACATGCAAGCTAATGATATGAGATAATTATAAACTATCCAACGCAGATAATAGCTATATGAATAGAATATAGCATGAAACGAATAATCAAACAAATAACTAAACAAATACGGATCAAAGCATAAAAAATATCAGGAGACAATGAGTCGTGAGAAATTCTTAAGGATAGAGTACAACCAGGTCATGTAATTATGAAAATCATTTAAATGTGGTATTACCTCGTATTCATAGAAATCATTTTAAAAAATAGTATTTCTCAAAACCATCATTAAGATATATATTCAAAAAGGTTTTTCATACAAGTCGTAATATCTAATGGATTACAAAATATCAAAGGATTCAAATGCGAATATTGAAGTTATGAACGAATCAAACCATATCATAACGAAACGAGTCATGAGAAAAACCCTTACTGATAAAGGGTAGAATATCTGTACCTTATGAGATTGAAAGCAAATGGAAAAGAACACAAGGAAAGGTGGATCACTCCTTCTTCACCGAATCTACACGAATTATAATCATATATTACTTATACGCTTATTCAATATCATAACGGATTTTAAGTATTTATTAGCTCATTCATTAATGCGTTTTAGGGTTTCACATGTGGAATAGTAAGTATTCATAACATAGGTTTAAAAGTATCTCGGATTGGTTTTCAAATGAATTAGGAGCAAAACATGTTAGGTTAAACCAAACCCTTAGCTTATGTTATAATTCAGATTTTATCGCGTTCAGGCCCCTTTGTTTATGAATTTAAAACCATACTTATGCACTTACTGAGGTGCTCAGATAATTATTGTAGATACTTATACATGTTAGGTAATTACTGCATTGTTTCTAAATTTTATTTCAAAGGGAAAGTATCCAAATAAAAATCATTTTCCCAGACTTGTCCAGAAAAATAACTACACAGACACCCAGAAAGTTTGCCCTTAACCAACCCATTTCAACAATTCAGAAAAATCCACCAAAATTCCAGTAATATACATCTTAAACATTATCCCTGTCAAATGAGACCTCTTAATTCCTTATGGTTTAAAAACTAAATATCAAAAACACCAACTGATTTTCAGACATCCAAAATGTAGTTTTGACACTTAACCTTGTAAAAATCAAAAGACCATCTTCTCGACCTCCAATGACCATAAAACTTGTTATTTAGATAGTATGCTTCATGAACTTATGTTTAGACTAAAAAATCACACAAAAATACATTGGCATTATCAGTTTAGACCCCGTTCAATCCGACCCATTTCCTGGACAACATGGAAAGTGAGACAGAGAATGACCTAAGTTTAACCAAACGTTTAACCAACCAATACCATGACTTATTAACCATTTTATTCAGATTGTAACAAGTTTTAAGACCCCAATAAACACACACCAAATCACAATCACAATCACACACACAACAACAGTATTAACGAGCCACATATGTGTTCTAAATGAGACCAAAGCAATCACCTATGTCTAATTCTTTTTAGACTCGATTAACACATATGTTTCATAGGTTTATTGAGTCAATATAACACCCTTATAACAGCCCCTAAAATGACACAAAATCATGCATACACCCACACGAATTTACGACAAACAACCCACATAAAATGATGCAACGTAAGCTTTAATGAGACCAAAAACATTAAACCACAACATTATTTTCACTTTCTGGTCCACTTTCTTATGATTTTAAAGACACATCAAACAAGCTCATGTGGTTCTAAAATTTTTACCAGAGATACCTATATAAGTTTAATACTTTATATATTTTTTATAGATTTTATCTCCTAGTGCAAGTGTCCAAACAAAAATCATTTTTCAAACCTGTTCCAGAATGTGACCTGGTGGTATACCCGAAAAGTTTGTATTGTATAAATTTACCTATGCCTTCCAGAAAAATTTACAAAAATTAAAGTAACTAATAAACATATTGAATATTCACCTGCAAAAATTAGGGGTTTTAATTCGTTATGGTTTGGAAATTAAAAATCATAAGAACCGGCTGATTTTCCAGACCCAATATTCAGATTTAACACTTAAACTTCTAAAAATAAAAAGACTACTCTCCTGACCTCTAACGACCAAGAAATTTGATATTCAGAAAGTAGGAAACTAAAAACCAATTTTAGACTCAAGAATCATACAAAAACACGTTGGCATCATTAAATTAGACCCCTTTGAATCCGAACCACATTCTGGACAGCATGTAAGCGAGACAGAAACAACACAACCCTAACCCTTATAAGCCCTAATCGATTCACAATTAATTCTAGGGTTTCCAACATGTAATTAATGTTCCACTAATGATCATATTAAGATGATAATTAGGTCGTGTAAACAAGGGATGAGACGAAAACTTGTGGTGTACCTTATGGACATTAACGAGGCAAACAACAAGAGATAAGGACAATGAAATCGATAACCACTTCTCTTCTAATCACCACGAATGGAACAAGCAGCCACAAACTTGATCTTCTTGAACTTGAGAGGGAAAACAATGAAGTAGGCTGATTTAGGGTTCGGTATTGGAGGGAGGGAGGAGAGCCGTATATTTGTGAATGGGAAAAAAATAGAAGCATACAAAAAAAAAAAAAAAAAATCGTGTGGGCTAAATGGGCTATGGGTTATTATGGGTCGTGGGTTATTTAACTTAGGATAGTTTAGGAAATTAAAATGTAACAAATTTATTAAGTATAGTTTAGCTTAACATTATTTCTAATAATGTGAAATTATTACATAACGTATAGTTTAATAGTTCTTAATTATAATTAAATACTTAGGGTAAAAATCAAATTAGTTATAAAATGTGGATCCGGATTTTCGGGTTTTACGTAACCCATGAATTTTGTAACAATTCCGAAAACAATCCTTATGTCTACCAGTTACGTGTAGCGTTAAATTGTTCCACATAATGCAAAACATTCATAATAGCATTAGTATTCATGATTTACTTAATAACATTATTCATAAAGTACAATCATGTAGTTTGAGATAAGTCCTATATTCAATTCATTGAATATCATGTGAATTTGGCATGTCAGTGCATCAATATACTATCAAGTATATTATACCAAAACTCAGATTTGTCTTAATTTAATAATATTCCCATATCATTAATTGACAACGGACGATTTAGAATAACTAAATTATTCACGGATTGAACATGCAAATATAGGATACAATTTATTTTAATGAAAATAAACGTACCAAGTACTTAAATTCATTACAAATAATAAATGCTTAACTTCCCTTATCCAAATACTAAATAGATCAATGCATGATATCTCTAGTTGATGAATTATGCCTCAAGTGATGATAATCATACTTGTTGATAAGGCATAAATCATCCAACTTTGATCTATCAGAATTTTGAAAATACTTATTTCAAGAATTCAACTAGTGAAGTTCTTGTATGTATGCATTCAAATAATTTGATATTGCCACATAATATTTCATAAATTGTGTGACAACCTCAATCACCAATTTATGATTATCAAACTTTCAAACATTTTTAAAGTTTAAAGTATTTTTATTCTTTTAATGTATAATGCAACTATGCTCTTAGTGAGCACAACTAGTTCACATGTCCAAGGATTAAATCCTACCATGACTAGTATTGAGTGTCATCTCAATTAAACCAGCATCATTGTAAACAAACAACAATATGCTCTTTAAAATTCCGTAAACTTGAATATCTATTGTGTAATGTTTGATGTCTTCCAAACTTTCGAGTTTGTTGGCTATGACAATTTGCACAACAATTGACAAATTGTTCATCTATAGAATCTGGAAGTTGTTCCAAGCTGAGGATGTAATTCTATATATCCAAACATATTCCATTAGAATAATCACTACACTAGTTATCTAATAACTTTCAATTAGATATCAACATTGTCATAACATCTTATAACAATTCGTTTATGTAACATGATGTTCATGAAAAATCTTCGAGTCATACTTAGATTTAATTCATGTTCTATCTTATTTAAAAGATACGTATCCATTTAGACATTCTAAATGATATATCATGTTCTATTAGATTTATTTACCGCACATGTTTATAACAATAAACATATATTCCAAGGTTATATGTTTTTCTTCCTAAATCTTTTATATGAAGTTTCATTCCAAATTAAGTCTTAACATTTAACTTATATGGAATGTTACTTCGTATATGTTATACAACATATATGATTCAAGAAAATAAACATAATACTCCCACTAGCTTTCAGGAATACTTAGTAATTATCATATTTTAATTATCAATTCAAAATTTGAATTTAATATTTAAACACAGGAATTATCTCCTTGATGCATGCATTAATTCATTCATGAATTATTGCACTTTGTACACTTCCAAAGATTATATGAATTCATAAAACTCTTAATTACTTACCGTCCTCGCTTAAGTAATTATACAAGAAAGAGTTTTATAATCCATTGTCAAATTTCATCTTCATGAAAATAACTATGACAATTACCATCTTTGTATATTTAAGGTGCTTAAAAAATAATATTCAATCATAGTTAATTGCTTAAGTATGATTAATAATCTTGTCATAAGACATGCATTAAAATATGTGTACAATATTATCCATATGATTTCTACACAAAGATTTAAAACACTAGGGTTACCTTATCTTTGAAGAAACTCATCTTCATTCTCTAGTCTAACTATTAAGAATTAAAATAAACTAATTTTCTAAAAAATTGATTGTCTTTACAGACAGTATCTTTAACATTCATAGTATGAGTAATTTACCATATTTAATATTTGGTAATGCATCATAATATAATCCTCAGCATATTAATCAAATATCTGAGATATCCTTGCGGATCTATAAATGAGAATTCCATCATCTTGAGGTCTATCATTAACATGTTTAGCCTCATCATGATTTTCACTAGTGTATTTTAGAAGATTTTGTATCTTGTAATTTTATCTATTCAAAATAAAAACTCCCACTTGCTTTTTGTAATTTATAGACTATCTATAAATACTTAGCAAATAAAGCAACAATACAATGTTCTCTTTTTGGGACATTACAAATACATATTGACAGTTCCTGACATTTAGTTTGTTAATAACCTACTCATAAGTAGTTTAACAAATTCAGAACTTCATTTTAAGACTTAATGTGATTCATCACATTCTATAATAAATGGTGTCTTATTAATCTTTTAGGTTGGAGTTTTATTGAGTATATACAATCCATACTCAATTTTCTAACCTTGATAACTTTTGAAAGAAAAGAAGTTATAGTTATCTTTAATCAAACGATACCAATAGAGTTTGATTCTCCTAACTGAACACACCACAAACTTGTGGTATTTCATTAATTGTGAGACAATCTAACAATATGTAAGATAAACTTCTACTCCTTTTGGCTTACCTTTTTACCAACTAAGACAACTTAATGGTGAAATAGATTTTCCAAGCCAATTGCATGCTTTATAACACAAGTACTTTTTAACTAAGTCACTTCATGTCCATGTCTCAACAAGAAGACATAAACTGTTATAATCCCACTATACGTTATAAATCATTGATCAACTCAATGACTTCTTGTATATGTCTTAATAAAGAAGACATAACAAGTTAACGTCTTACTTTATATTATAATAAGTCTTGTAACAATTAAAAGACTTCGTATTTATAACTTTACATTAAAGTATAAACATGTATAACTAAAGTAATCATGAACACCACAATTTGGTTTCAATAGTAATTTCAAGTTAATTTATTACTTCATTTATTTATGACATTCCAAGAATACATAAATATTCAAATTTGAAGTAGTATTGTTAATATTTTGACACATGTTCTAAACAAGGCAATCTTAATCCTTTAAATCATATTGCTATGTGTTGTTTCTTGCACACAATAAAGATTTCTCCCACTTGTTCATGTTGCAATCCACATGTAGCAGATTAACAACACGTCACTCCTTTGTTTATGTGATCAATATGATTGTTTCATAGATATTAGCATAATTAGTAGATATAGAACCACATTGTCTAGTAAGGAAACGTACATGACTATCCTTAAAAACACATGTATCTACAATTGGAAAGTAATTATCTCAAGACATTCTAGAGATAATCTGGGTTACTACCAAGATGACAAAACTTGTAGCTCCCACTGAATTAGAGATCATTACAATAATTCATTATTCAGTAATTACAACACAATGCTCCCACTGGATTTGACAACATTATAAATGTTTTATAACCAGTAAAAGCAAATAGTGTGCTATTTACTTTCCTACACCTTTGAGAAAACCCATACGTAACAATTACTTAGGCACTCCAAGAGTGTATTCTACTATGTAGATAATGGACTATCCATCAATACAATTAACTTGAAAATTGGGCATGCAATTTCTTTCTTTAATAGGTTTATCATCCCTACAATAGTATGTAGTACCTCTAAAGGGTTAAAGGAACAACAACTAGATAAAATATCCTAGTTTGCCTTTACTACCTTTTGCGGTAAGCAGTCTAGCTTCTAATTTAATAACTCAGAAAATGTGCAATTTTTTTAACTATTAAAGTTTGCTATGAGTTATATTAGAATTTAGACAATTCTAATGTTCCTATTATACCTTTCTTATTAATGAAAAGGAGTAGGACTGAGTCTCACTCTTCTCTCATGGAAAGGAGACTAGGTTTGTTCTTTTAGTTACTCTAGCCAAAAACCCATATGGGTGTAGATCAATTTACCAATAAAAGAATAACCCATATTTACGGTTTAATGTTGCATTAATACATATAAAAGAATTTACAAAATTCAATTTTAGTATTTTCGATAATAACTCTTTAAGAAAATTAAATACCCATTGGTTAATATTCATATAAACCATAGAATTTTCTTAAAGCTAGGATCCTAATTGACATAGTACCATTACATCAGTTGATCTGCTAGTAATGATAGTATTCAACAAGGTAATTGTCGAACAATAATTAGCAAAAAATTTCCAATTACTATATCTTAATGGAATTTACATTGCCAAACAATATTGCAATATAAGCATGTTTTATTCCCATCTTATGCCTTGAGTCCAAGCTCTCACTTACAACTCAATTAAGTCGTCTAATTTAAAGAACTGCAAATTAACATAGTTCCATTACATCAGTTGATCTGCTAGTAATGAAAGTATGAATTTACCTTTCCATTGTAATCTAGTCCAAGCTATCACATGACGTAAATCACAACTTCAAGTGTTCTTTTAATTAGATGGCATTAACTTAATTTCAAGGGTACTAGTTTTGATGTTTATAATCAAAATATGTACGAATCAAAGAATTACCTACAATTATCGCCCACTATATCCTACTACTGCATGAGTCAAAAGACCCAAGTTATTCGGATAATTACCACAAAGTGGCACATGGAATTTAGGTCAATTCACCCTTAAGATGATTTTGTACATAAAAATAGTCGTACTTGGTAGCTCCAATTTGACGCACAAAGAAGCGGAGAGACAAACGTCAGCACAAGTGCCAATTAAAAACGCGTCTCTTTTGGTTTGACAATTTAATGTCAATCCTCCTTAAACCCCTCTGATACTTTGTCAAAACTGGGTGAGCCGTTCTTACTATTTGTACAAAAACTAATCACTCAATTAAAAGTTTATGACTTTAAGTCTTAAAAAACATGTTATAAATTATAACATTGCTAGTCTCGCCTGGGAGCAAATTACCGTGCGAAGCGAACCACTATCAGCACATAAGACTTTGCAAGATTCATAATTTATCACATCAAGTTTCACCATTATTTAGTCCATTTGTTTTCTATTAAAAAATTACTCTTTTTTGCTTACAACGTGTCATACAATTAAACAAAAAACAAGTAATAATAAAAATAAATAACTAAATAACGCACATAACTTAATAATTAATTTATGTAAACAAATAGCCACACGCTAACTTTATTTGATAAAACCTATTAATAATCATTCTATATTTAATTATGCATATATTTAACTAAGACTATCACTTACAAAGGTAAGTGAGCCACATGCATCGACGTATCGATTGCGTTAGTCATAGCAAGCATATATCATATTGCACATAATAGATTCATTAATATTTAATTGATGTCTTCCCCAATTTTAGATCTATCAAAATTACATGTGATAAAACAACTTAACAATTAATCAATCATAATCCATGACAAACATGCATGTTTCATCATGGATTAACACAAGTCAAAAGATACGCAACTAAACACATAAGCATGTTACAATTAGGGTTTCAAAACAACAAAACAATTTTTTTATAAAATTAGGGCATTCCCCCCCCCCCCCCTCACCCTTAAAAAAATTAGGGTTTTGATTTTTAAACCCTAAAAATCGACTAACATAGAAACACAATCCAAGATTCACTTTTTATGTGTTTCGGTAATTAATTACAAGTTAAAACAGCTCCGATACCACTGTTGGATTTTAATAACATGACTAGTTTATAAATAAAACACATAACATTAAAGAGAACATGAGGAAGCTAAGTATCAATAACACATAATTAGTTAACCGAATAATAAAGTAAACGTACATTTGATTCTAGCTAAACAAGAATCAACTTCAAGTATTCTTCAATTAAGATCAAGAACCCTAATTAGGGTTTATAATTGGATTAACGAATTACCCCTTACCATATTGTAATTCAATCCAAGATATTAACTATAGTGAGTTAATACTATGTTCTTTTACACATGTACTAATAGCGATTCGATGTGAATGCTAGTTCTTGAATCACAAATAAAACATCAAAACAACTAGGGTTTGATGTTCTTGATTATACACAATCGAAACCCTTAAAAATTTGTAACTGATTTACAGAATCACAAGGATAAAAAAGAATCAGTACATATACTATTCATGTATACGCATGGTATAACAATCCATGCATGCGAATGGTAACATGCATATTGATCATATACATGTATTATGCATATGATAATTAATATAGTGCATGTGTCAGATGGATTTTATAATGCCATACAAATGGCTTGAGCAAGGGTTTGGTGTCTTTTCTTTTTGTCGTACCGAATACAAGAATTAAGGGTGTTTATATAGCCTTCTAAATTGTCCAACAAGTTAAGCTATCACCTCCTTAAGTTTCTACAAAACAACACTCGGGTCCCTTCTCTTTTTCCTTGTTCGACCAGTCGCAACCAACACCCCAAGGGTTTGGTTTTCGTACTAATAAGTCCCTCATGTATTAGTTACTTTATTTGTGATTTAATAATTAAATATAACTATTTATATATTAATTATTTAACATCGATTCTCATACGTAAAATGTGCAATCCCGTAATCTCGAGTTCGATCCTAACACACAACTACTAAATTATGTCCACAAAACTAACACATAGATGATGATCCTAAATTAGAGTAGAAATTAGCACTCACGTTAAGAAATATAGTATTAATAAATTAAACGCATAAATAACAATCCATCACCTTATCATGCATGATGATCATTTCAAAATGAGCTAATTCTCAAAATAGGACAAAAATTTAACTTTTTTTCAAAAAAAGGTAAAAAAAAAAAATACACACTCCTTAAATGGTCATTTGTGAATGTGCGACTCCACTAATTTGTTGACACGTGTCTAGACAAAAAGTACAATCCCAATCGTTTGTTGGCCCAAACAAATGTGCGAACGACGGTGCGCGAATTCTGGCAAATGTGCGAATTATAAATATACACAAATAAAAATATTCATGCTATAAATCTATATCCTTCTGGCAAAACAAACACCGCCACCATTCACCGCACCATCGATACCATCCACCACACCATCGACACCACCATCTAAACACCACCACACCTTCGACACCACCGTCCAAACACCACCATCGACACCACCATCCACCACACCATCCAAACACCACCATCGAAAATAAATAACACAAATCATCCTTATATCTCCCTTAACAAACCCCGAAACACTTAACAATAAGAAACAATAGCCGTAGCTCATTTGGAATATTGATCGAAATAAGACTGAGATCTGTTTATTATTATTTTTTCTTTTTTATGTTACGAGTCTTGACTGTCTATAGAGGATGATGAATCTGTTGTTAATGAGATGGGATTGGACTGATTGTTGGATTTGTTGTTCATATATGGTGTGGTGGATGGTGGTGTCGATGGTGATGTTTGGATGGTGGTGTCGATGGTGTGGTGGATGGTGGTGGTGTTTGGATGGTGTGGTGGATGGTGGTGGTGTTTGGATAGTGGTGTCGATGGTGGTATTTGAATCTGTGGATCTGGATATGTATTTGTTTGTGGGCTTAGTTCGCACATTAGCCGGAATTCGCACACCGTCGTTCGCACATCTGTTTGGGCCAACAAATGATTGGTGTTGTACTTTTTTGTCTGGACACGTGCTAACAAATTAGTGGAGTCGCACATTCGCACATGACCATTTAGGGAATGTATATTATTTTTGTACATTTTTTAAAGAAAAAAATTAAATTTTTGTCCTCTTTTAAGAATTGACTCTTTCAAAATTGAACAAAGATGAAACTACTTCTAGATATCAATAACTTTGAAACAAACAATAACATTATCTTTAATAATATACTGAAATTATCAATGAAAATGTAAGCAAATTTACCATACCGATATATCACTTGAGTTCATAACTGTCTTAAACAAGCTGTTAGTTAATAGCTATAGATCAGCATGACAATATCAGTAAGTGACTAAAAAGATATATCCACTTGAGTTCATTCGATACCGTCTACAATCTATATTACCTAGTTGCTCTTTCTCAAGTTGATTATACTTTATGTTCATGTTGTTAAACTATATAAAAACTGTACTTGTCGTTTATTAAAAGGGAAAAATAAATGAATGAAAACAAAGTTACGTGGAAGAATAATTTGGATCCGAGGAAGAAGTCGTAGGAATTATTGTTATTGTTATTTAAACGGTTCGAAGGAATAAAACAGAAGTGATAACGTTAACGTGTTGGCATCGCATTCATAGCAATGAGTGCACATTGTACTCTTGTTAACTCACCACATACATCTTTTTGTACTCTGACAAACTATTTAATACATACCACCCAAATTTTGTCTTGTTTGTTACTTTGGTATTTATGAAAATATGTTTTCATGCGTTATATTCTCCAAATAATGAGACTGTGTACACTGCAACGTTTGTTTTCTTTGGTGACATGAACGTGGCATGCAAGGACCTTGAACTTAGTGGGGTGGGGGGATTGGGAAGGGTTGTGGGCCTTCGCAAAAATTTTAAGAGCAGGGTACGTTTGCCTGTTAGCCTCGCGTTAACCCACTAGCCCAAAAAAGACGAAAGCTTACTGTATTGTGGGTGGCATTATGGTTACTCGTGCCATGGTGACTAGCCTACGCAGTAGATTTTTTGTTTTCTTTTTTCTTTGCGTATTTAGTGGGTATGTGTGGATCCAATGGCACCACTTTTGCTTATGACACCATATTTTCTGATGCCAAGGGTAACGACACAAAATGTGGTGCCAAAAAATTTCTGATGCCATAATGGGTTTTGCTGATATGACAACACTTTTTGCCTATGACACTAGAGTACCCAGTGCTCTAAGCTTTGAGTGCATTTTTTAACCCTTATTGGTGTTAGGCGTCATTAATACAAATTTTTTAAAACAAATGTTAGTTGATTTCCCTGAAACAAATTTTTTTATAATTTGGCCCATTCAATAAAACTTGTCAAGCTCCAAATGACATGTCGATCTTGTTAGAAAGACGAATTCGAAATTGAATAAAAAATTCCGATTCAAAGTTGAACCATGGAGAAAAATTGTTAACAAGAGTTCATACTTCCTCATATTAATCAACACGTTGATATGAAATATAATTTATCTTTGATATAAACGCCTCTTTCCAAAAAGAAAAAACCTTTCAAATATAGTAAGGCTAGTTAAAAAATACGTGAAATTTACGTGTATTTAAAAGACAGAAAAATAAATAAATAAATAATTTACAGGATAAGACGGGAGAACAATGTCACATAGCAAATAGTTTTATTGATTGAATGTGTTACATATAAGCAAGCAGAGTTGAGATTAAAATAGATTTCATATTTGCCATATATACAAATAAACAATTTTAGCCATCTATTTTTCATATAAATTAATAAAAAATTATTTCACATTTTTTTTAAAACAATATATCTTGCAAATGGTAAATCTCTAAGCTATAAAAAATACATCATCGCAACGAGAATTAAATTATCTATCTATAGATATGCAATTCTCTATATTTTTGACGAACTTTCTTTTTTCAAAATTTCCGCCCAAAAAAATTGTGATTTGGCAAAATCACATGTTATTTGTAAAAATACAAATCACATGTGATTTTTACAAATCATATATGATTTTTACAAATCAGGTGTGATTTTTTAGGGCGGAAATTTTGAAAAAAAAAAAAAAAAAAGTTCGTAGAAAATATATATAAATGCATATCTATAGAAAAATAATTTAATTATCGTCGCGATTGTATAATTTTTTTCGCGTAAGGATTAACGGTTTGCGAGATATTTAAATTTTAAAAAAAATGTGAAAGTTTAATTTTTTGTTTTGATCAAAAAGATAAATGGCCAAGATTGGTTCATTGGATCTATGACAAATATGAGATCTATATTGAACTTTTGCCTAAGCAAGCATGTGTATTTACGCTAAATATATAGCTTTGATAATAAGCAACATAATCCAAACCTAAACCTAATGGACCCAAACACTATTAGGTTTGGGCCAACAAACCTATCTAACAAATAAAATCATGTTTGTTACATACGAGGTGTGAAGCCCCGTGCTTCGCTGCGGGATGTTTGAATACAAAATTATTGATTTCCGTTGCGAGCCGCCGCTAAGCGCAAGGGTGTAACTATGTAACGGATTAGTAACCCCAAGGACCATTTGTTTAAATTTTTTGTTAGTTTTGTCACGGAAAATGTTCTTATGTTGGCGTTTCGTTGCAAAGTTAAGTAATGGCCGTTAGTAAGACTAACTTTGTAACGGACATGTAACCTGAAGGACAGATTATGTAAATTTTGTAACATCGTTTGGCCCTAAGGGATCTATTTTGCAACGAAAGTTAAATCTCAAGGACTGTTGTCGCATTTTAGTTGTTATTTAAATATAAAAAAATAATAATAATAACGACCGTTAGTAGATAACGGCTGTTAACTAACGACCGTTAGTACTGTACATTCTATTGTTCATAAGGCTCTTAGCAAAAACAGGATTGCCCCTAGCAATCCGCATGCATAGTTTATGCGTATAGCATAGCAACCATTGCTTGATGGGTGTGCCGCAAGCAGAAAAAGGATTAGTATAAAGCAACATTTATAAATGTACTTTAGATTAATAACAGTTTTTGTAAAACCCTAAAATCTAAAATGTGTAAAAAGACCAAAATGCCCCTGCAAGTTTAAAAATTTATTTAAAGCTTATAAAGTATCCAATAAATCCCAAACTTCTGGCAATGCATAAAATATGTTACCAAATAATTTTGACAACTTTATTTAACATTTATACAAATTATGAAATGACTAAAATATCCCTATATGGACCTAATTAATTATAATTAACATTATGTTTAATAAAGAAGATTTAAATGAAACAATTTTGGAAATAATCAATCCTATCATGGGCCTATTCAATAGCACCGAAAATCAGGGTCAAAGCCCTCCCCTAGGACTCGGCAACCCTCCATTTATTTCATCCTCATCTCATTTTTCTCTCTAAAACCAAAACCGATCCATCCAAGAAACCCTAAAACACAAAGAAATTCGTATCCTCCTCATCCGATTTTTCCAAAGCTAAAGATCATTTTTCCTGTGTTCTTGGTCACCTTTAGAAGGCTAGAAAAATTGTTTTGGAAGTGGTTTGTGGCCGGATTCGATCCAAGGGAAATATTCCTTGTCGCTAGAACAAAATAAGGTATTGATCGAATTAATTCTTGCGACCTCCTATAAATTCGTTTCTTATTTTTCTTGTGTTCCTCACATCATATGTGACCTGTGAAAATTGGTTTCATGATTTTTAGATCGTTTTTGAAGTCGTGGTGATTTTTGACCCGTTTTGGCTAATCGCGTACAAAAGAATTCGTACACCTCATTTCACACGTTCGAATCTCCTTGTGGTAATTTTCTCAGATCCTATATGTCATATGAACATCAAATAAAATGTATAAGTCGATCCATGCATGCTCATTATAATATTTGTGAATTAAATCTTAAAAACGTGTATAAAACATGAATAATTCAATCCGAATTTTTGAGGCTTCTTATTTATTTTATTTGGACTCTACATGATCATAATAATCTGAGAAAAATGTTATTTCGAATTTTTGGGGCCTAATCGAATTATTTGTGGATTTACTTAATTTACCGAATTAAAGGAAATTAAAAAGAAAAGGAAAATAAAATGTAATTCGAATTAGGGTTTATAATTAGGGCTTGATTTTGAATGATAAATGATGTTACAATGATTATATGATGATTTAGTAATGATTGGTATTTTTAGGGCTAGAGTTTTTGGTTAATAAAAATGTTATGCGAGTGGAATTAAAATGTTAGGGGGTGTTTTGTAACTTTTAAAACTCAAGGGTTATTTTTAGAACTTATTTTGGGACATGTACTTACTGTATAAAATATAAGAGGAGGGGGTCTAGTGTCATTTTTGTATTTTAAAGGATTAAAATGTTTTTAGGGTTTAATATTAGTTCGATTTAGAAAATAATTAAATGGAGGGACTAAACTTGTAATTTCTGGAAAGTTAGTGCTGTTTTGAGTATTTTAATATATTCAGGGGGTTATGGGTAATTTTGGTAATTTAATGGCTTAATATGTAATTATTGATAATTAAAAGTTGAAATGGTAATTTAAGGGACTAAATATGTAACGTTGATAACTTGAGGGACTTGATGTGTAAATTATGAATTCTTAAGGGTAGATTCGTACAACATGGTGAAATAAGTGTCCATTGTGTAATTTTGATAAATAAAGGGCTTAATGTGTAATTATGGACATTATAAGGTTTAAAATGAAAATTATATAACTTAAGGGTGTAAAGTGTAAAATTGAGAAACTTGAGGGGCTGAATTTGTTAACTTGATAAATATGGATTCAAAACAGATTATTTGGGATATTTTCATATTTGAACCTTATCTTTGATATAATTACACTTAAAACCCTAATTTATGTAAAGTTGTCATAAGTAACCCTAAACTTTTGTGACTTGTTAAAATCCACCCTAAAACCATAATATGTTGTGATAATGACTTAACCTAAATGAGAATATGGGAATCTTTCTAATTATGGAAACTTTCTAATTATGGGAACTTTCTAAAAATAGAAACTTACCAAATATGGAAATCTGCTAAAAATAGAAAGTTACTTAAAATGGAAAGGTTTGTAATTCTTTTCTACCCCTCTAGGTGTGAAGAAGGAGAGGACCTGATCTTTTCATCTTACTCATTTCTGGTTGTGTTTGCTTTTGAAATAAGGTACGGATATTCTGCCCTTTTTATAAGGTGCCTTCGGCCTCTTGACTTCTGATTTGAACCTATGATATGAACCTTTGATATGAACCCTGTGAAATGAACCCTATGATATGAACCTTGTCATTTGGACTGTGATTATGACCATGTGAACCTTTGCTTTGATATGAACCTGTGATCTTTGACCCCAGTTTGATACTACGAGCCAAATGTGTTTCCTAGCCATGAAGGTAACATGGCCGTGTCTGTGATGCACCACTGACATGACTCTTGTGTGGTCAGAGTGATTAACCACACCGTCCCCATTGTGATTTGTGAAATGCATGCGATTATTATTATTATTATGGCCAATGTGATATGTGGGGGGGCGTATGGATGCATCCTAGATTTGTATTGTGATTGTGATATGGTGATATGTGATATGTGGTGACTGATGATGGGTGCAATCCACGTCTTTCACAAAATGTGGGAGCTGATCACTCCATTGTGATACATGAGGACACCCCTCATATTATCCGGTTACTGAAGAGGTATCCCCTCTAGATTACTGTGAATGTGATATGTGATGTGATATGTGGGCTCGTGGTGGATGACTGTCCTAACCTTTACTCTTGTACCTTATGTATATCTCTTTCATTGTGCTTCGTTGTTTCGTTTCCGTTTATTATATATATCTGTTCACTGGGCTTTTTAAGCTCAGCCGCACGTTTTCCTTTTCGTGTGCGGCAGGTATCTAAGCTAGGAGCTTTTGGATTATGCTTTGGATGGGATGAGAGATAGATGAAGCTTTGACCTTAGATGACCACCTTTATCTTATGACTTTGTTTTGATCATGGATTTCATTTGTAATCGTACCTTTGGTTTATTTCCGTTCCTTGAACTTATGTATTTCAAGTCGTGTTGACTTGACTTTCTCTTATGCATTTATTTAAGACTTCCGCTGTGTATTTATGTATGCTTTGATTAGTCACCATAATGTGATACTTCTACCCTTGTCGGGTTGGGGTGTTAAATGTACTTTAGATTAATAACAGTTTTCACGCCCATTCGACTTCTAACACGCCACATGGTATTATGGTAAGTTGGTAACAATAGTTGTTCATGTGTGAAGGATAAGTATAAACCAACTTAGGAAATAGATTGTCCAAGACTTTAGTTGTCCGTTCGTATCCTTGGGTTAAATTTCTCTCTCTCTAGAGTTATACTCTTTTATTATATCTTTCTTGATAAGAGTTTTTAATAACTTGAAAACATCTGAATGCATAATTGAAACACATCTGCTCTTAGTGTAAGTTTTCGATCAATCAAATGTTTATTTATTTGGCAGAATCAGTTGACTATTCCAGTGGATTTATTTATTTATTTATGTGGTGATAACACTATATATAAAGACGATTAAGTTAGAACCGTGCTACACATAAACTTGCACTCTAAGTGTTTTCTCGTGAATTTGTTTATGTTTTTGTAAATATAACTTTTTTGATGAGTTCATAGTTTATTAGTTATTGTAGTTGTTTTTTATTTTCAAATTTTGTTTTAATTATACATTATTTGAAAATGGGTGTACATGTTTAAATTATGTGTTTCATTTGATATTGGTCATTAAATTGTGTTAGTGCAAATATTACGATATTTAAACGAAATGGTTTCTTCGGTTTTAATAATGACAAACATGTAACTTGTAATGCATAACGTAAAATGTGCAAGTTACTTGTAAACACAAATCATCAATGCATACTTACATCAACATCTCTCGACGTCTCAAGTATGCTTCAATAGAGTCGTAGATTTTCATCCCGACGTAAATCACTCAAGGTATAAACAAACAAATTTAAACTTGACGGATGATCAAAGAAATAAATTTTTTGTTCTAAACTTCACATTTTTAATGTGACAAAACATTTTTTCAAAAATACATTTTACAAATTATTTTTGAATTAAAAAGAAATGTTTTATTTTGAAAAATAAGTTTAAAAATCCCAACAGCTATTTCTCCCCCCAAAATAGCTTCAAACATCCCCAAATAAACCTTCCACACTAAAAACAAAAAACGGAGCGTTTGGCAGGACAATGGACTGCAACCGAAACTGAGAAATGTACAAATGCTTATCGTATCGAGATAGAACAAAGCATGTCATGACAAAAGCACTTAATGTCTACCAAGCAACATAACAAAACAAGGCAAGGCTGACAGGAACAAGGTGTGCTCAATTCTAAAGATAGATGTCTGCCTATAGGGTTTAATGCACAAATACGGATGCAAATATGTGATGCACACACACGACCAATGCAATTTCAGGTGACTGCCTTTTAAGATCCGACCAAACATGATCCGAGACTACTACTTCCATCATTGCATGATTCTTCTCGAATTAGGCATAGGTGATCAGGCTATGCATAATTGAGGAGTACCGATGCAATGCTCGGACTAGTAAACTCGTATGATGTTCGGTGTTTAAGAAAACTTTATTCTGGTTATAGTTGCGATTTTTATTTTAGAAAAAAAAATTGGCATTCTCTATAACAACCTGTCTCTGATACCAATCTGTAACACCCCAAAAATGTGGTATTGCGGAAGCATTCGGGTCCTGGGGTGCTACGAAATCAATATACAGCGCATAGTGATATAGTACAATGCCATAATTTAAATTTAAAGAAACAGTACATTAATACAACATTGTTTTAGCCAATAACGGCATTTGAAACATAAAAGTTTGTTTTCAAATGATAACATTTTATTTCATCCAACTAGACATGATAGATGAAGAATCCTTAGTGCTAATGTCTTCATAAAATACACTTACTGGCGATCACCTGAAATGCATGAAAAAAACGGGTCAACTATGAAAATAGTTGGTGAGTATACAGGTTTTATTCAAAAGAAGTCCAAGGTTTTTGAGAAAAAGTCCATTTGGTAGAGGCAGTGTCAAACCATTCAGTTACAAGTCCTGCCCATACAAGACTTGTAACCTATGGTTTCACAACAATTATAGTCAAACACACATGCTCTTTAAGTTCACATTAAAGGACTAAGTATATAATAATGTATGCGGCAAAGCCCCTAAAATAAATAATATGCATTCCATAGACAGGGGAATGAGAGGCTGGTCGACCTCTAATAGCGCTATCCATACTACCTACTGCTCCGCACAAGGGAGCCGTATGAACGGTACGTCTAAATTGAAGTGCGAACGGCAAACCAATCGGGGACTAACAATGCGAATGTACGAACGGTACATCATACCAACTATTATATACTAATTAAATCAAGCCTGCTCTGTAGACATGGGAAACTAAAATTTAAGTGCGTACAACACGTTAACAGTTCAAACAAGTCATAAGCTCAAACAATATTTTAAAATTCAAAGTCAATTTCCAAAGAGTTCAGGTAAAAATATAAGTCATAAGTTCAAATAAAATTTAAGTCATGCATTCCACCCCAAATAAGTAAATCGGTAAAAAGGGGGCTGTGAATACTCACAAACATAAGTAGTGAAACGAGAGTTCAATAAGTTCATAAAATAGTCATCAATTTAGTTCAATTCACGAATTCCACCCCAAAGCGATTTAAATAGTTAAAAGAAAAAGGGGTCCGTGAATACTCACCTCGGCATATAGCAGTCAGATAATACAATAGTTCAGATAAAGTCCAGCACCAACATGCGACCTAGATTAGTAAGGTTGTTTTAGTTCACAGACTAAGTTTAAGACTTAAGTTCAAAAGTTTTAGTGAGTTTATGTTATTGTTGCTGGTGTGGCAGCATTTTAGTCTAAAGTGATTTCATAAGCATTTGTAGGCATTGGCTCATTGGAAGTGCATAAGTGTATGAAAACAAAAATCTCACAGAAGAATAAGGCTATGATTTGACACTAACCGAGAGACGATGAACGAAGAATGACTATGAATGACACTAGACGTTGTCGAGATATGGAATGTTATTGCTAAAAATAGTCGTTACAAAAATATATAAATAGTTATATATGTTTTGGAATGTGGGAAAATTATGCGTATGTGACGACCTCCGTTTAAATGATTCGAGATTTGAAAATTAGCATAACTCGGTTGTTTATAAAATACTTTGTCTGTCCCTTTTTAAATAAAAAATATAACATGTACATTTATTAATAGAAGTCGGGCACGACCTGTATGTGTATGTTGATTTCTCGTGGTCACTTTGTGTTACAAAATATTTTTTTTAGTAAAAGCCGTTTTATAATCTTATAAAACTTTAGTAGGTTTTTATATAATCATTTCGTGCGTGAACAATTTAATTAGACGATATAGTTAAATAAGTATGTTTTTACGAGTTTGGTAAATTGAAGTGTGTCGTGAAGTCGTGTTGAGAGCGAGTTAGACGAGTGAGTCGAAGCGAACTATTTGTTACTCACTTTGTTAATGATATTATTATTTCTTTCTTAGTTAATAGTGTTAAAAAAAATCTGTTTTATGATTTGAATTCTAACTCCTTTATAGAGCTTAATGGGCTTCGGCCCACAACAAAAACTTCAGTCCATGGTTTAAAAAAAAACGCTTAACATACCTATGTTAGCAAAACTCGACTTACTTCCAGTAATCATATTCAACGAAATTTGTAAACAATTTTTGACCAGAATTCAATTTATCAGTTGGTTTGTGTTATAACCATTTGTATTAGACATGTGGAGAAGACTCGACACTAGTATTTGACCGAACTGTGTCCTCATTATGAGGGCTTGAGACCCCGTGTTTTACCGAGCAAGGGTAACACCACGTGGGTGTTTTTAATGACCAAAGAGTCAGACCAAGGACAAGGGGACCATTCAACTACTCGAGTTGCACTCGAGTGTATTGAATCCATGGCTTCGCGGTTCATGACACAACCGAGACACACTGAGACGCAAGGGTTATAAACAGACATGGGACACAAGGACTCTTTTAGTTTAGAGGTCACGGCTAGATTGCGATAGTGACCATACTTGGTTTGACTTTGAATCAAAGCATCGACAACCCTCCCTTGCGGGTCGTGGGTGTCAACTAAGGACTACAAAGAGGTCTATCCCTTGTCGTGTTCGACCAACACAACTAGTGTCTGACACAACCATGACTGTGTACAACCCGAAATCCGAGCGTAAATATTAACACTAACACAATCCTAGCCCACTCAACATTTTAATATCCAGTCCAAACTTAGTATCAAGTTTCCATTGCTCGACTTACCTACTTAGACTATTCGACCAAAACACCTAAACAACTGAACACACTTCCAGTTTAAGCCAACACTACACAACACTACTTACTGCTTTAGTAATTTGACAAGGTAATAGGTAAAAAAATAAAATTTGATACAATGATCTATGCCACACCACAACCATAACAACACAATTATCATCACATTCATAACTTACATAATGTCTAAAAAAAATCAAAATCGTCAAGAAAACTAGTAAGATCGAGGGTTCCTTACAACGGGGAGGATTTGTGGAATAGAGGAGATCAGACGCAAGAATCCCAAAGACCAATAGACCCAGTCGAAACCAAAGCAACCCAAAACTTTAACCAACCTTAGGAAAACTTGTTATTTGGAATGAGATTAGGATGAGGACTTGCGTGGATCTCCTGGTCTTCGAGTAACAATAAAAAGAAAAGATAAGGAAAGCATTCGACATGCTTTTGGTTCTAGATATCAAGTATGACTGTTTTGAGCAAAGCTCCATCTTGATCCTCGTCATTCTCGACTCATCACATCGTTGACCTTGAGGGAAAGACAAAGGAATCATACTAGGGGCCTCTCTTGGAGTTTTGTTGTCATCACTGTCGAGCCAGGTCTGAGTTCACCAGGGTGGGGATGGTGGTGACGTTAGGTTTTGGCAGGGAAGAAGTGGGGAGAAGAGAGATGGGAGAGAGGGAGGCGTGAATTTTATATACTTTTGTTTTTGCTTTTATCTAAAAGATAATGGGTGGGTGTGTGTGAGTCTCGACAAACACAGGGGGACCAAGGAAAATTTTTTCCTTTTATTTCTATTATAGATAGTTTAGGATAAGTTTGTTTTAAAAGTGTACTACTTGTACCTCATGTTCCGTCGAATCTCGGTGAAATTGTGGTACCTCGGTTCGGTAAAAACGTAAAAAATAAAATCTTGGAGACGTTTTTATAAAATTGTCATAATATAAAATTTATCAACTCTAATAGTGAATTATAGGATTAAACCTTTACTAATGTCGTGTCGGTACGCGTGTGGTGTTGTTTTTCAAGAAAAACGAGATAACCTCTCGTTTTTAAATTTTCAAACATCAGTAAGTTTCAGAAAATATTTAATTTATAATATTTGTCAAAAATAAATAGATGAACGATTAAAATGATAGCCTGAAAAATTGCGGGTTGTTATACGAGCAACTTTGAGTCTATCCTTGATTTGAATGATCTTCTCAGTGGTCTCTAACACTATTTCAGGTCCTATCATTTGACTCTCTCCAGCTTCCGCCCAACCAATAGGTGAACGACACTTTCTTCCATAAAGTGCTTTGAATGGTGTCATATCTATGCTGGTATGGTAGCTGTTGTTATAGGAGAACTCGGCTAATGGAAGATGGGTATCCCAATTACCACCGAAGTCTATGGCACACGCCCTGAGCATGTCCTCTAAGGTCTGTATGGTACGCTCGTTTTGACCATCGGTCTGTAGGTGATAAGCCGTACTCATCTCTAAGTGTGTTCTCAGGGACCTTTGCAATAATTGCCAAAAGTTTGACGTGAAACGGCTGTCATGATCAAATATGATCGATATAGGTACACCATGTCTCGCCACTATCTCCTTGATGTAAAGTCTAGCCAATTTGTCCATCGTATAATCTTCTCGGATTGGTAAGAAATGTGCAGACTTAGTCAACCTATCTACGATAACCCAGATCGTATCGTGTCCACTACTAGTCCTAGGCAACTTTGTAATGAAGTCCATGGTTATCCTTTCCCACTTCCACTCGGGAATCTCCGGTTGTTGTAACAAACCAGATGGCCTCTCATGTTCAGCCTTTACTTTAGAGCAAGTCAGACACTTGATAACGTAGACAGCTATGTCCTTCTTCATCCCAGGCCACCAATACAAGTCTCTAAGGTCGTAGTACATCTTATCTGCTCCTGGATGAACGGAGTACCTCGTCGTATGTGATTCGTCCATGATTAAGGTTCTCACGTCACCAGTTAACGGTACCCAAATTCGGTCTACAAAGTACAGTCCACCGTCGTCCTTTTTCTCCAATTGCCTATCTGAGCCTCACATCTTCTCTGTGGGTGCATCCATATTCATAGATGCCTCTCTCTAAGCCGCTGGTATCTTTTCCTTGATACCCGACTGTATGGTTATACTCATGGCTTTTACTTTCCTAGGCTTGAGTCTTTCCTTTCTACCCAAAGCATCAGCTACTACGTTCGCCTTACCTGGGTAGTAGCGAATCTCGCAGTCATAATCGCTAAAGAGTTTGATCCATCTTCTCTGGCGCATATTCAACTCTTTTTGATCGAAGATGTGTTGGAGACTCTTGTGATTAGTATAGATAATACTTTTCGTCCCATACAAGTAATGTCTCCGTATCTTGAGAGCGAACACTACAACGCCTAACTCCAGATCATGGGTGGTATAGTTCTTCTCATGAACCTTCAGTTGTCGAGAGGCATAGGCAATCACCTTACCTCTTTGCATTAACACGCACCCAAGGCCTTGACATGACGCGTCATAGTATACTATGAAATCTTCGGGTCCATCGGGGAGGGCTAGGATTGGTGCATTACACAGATTATCTTTCAACGTCTGAAAGGCACTCTCCTGTGCTTCGCCCCATTCGTATTTCTTGTTCTTTTGAGTCAGTGAGGTAAGTGGTTTGGAAATCTTGGAGAAGTTCGCGATGAAGCGTCGGTAGTAACCTGCCAGTCCTAAAAATGATCGGACTTCTGTCGGGGACTTAAGGGCTTCCCAATTTTTCACTGCCTCAATCTTGCTAGGATCCACATGAATACCATCTTTGTTAACCACGTGTCCAAGGAATTGGACTTCTTGTTGCCAGAATTCGCACTTCGAGAGTTTGGCGTACAACTTCTCCTCCTTGAGTAGCTCTAGGATTATCTTCAGATGCGTTTCATGTTCCTCTTTGGTCTTGGAATAGATCAAGATGTCATCAATAAATACGATAACAAATTTATCTAGGTATGGCCTGCATACTCGGTTCATCAAGTCCATGAAGACCGCAAGCGCATTTGTTAGTCCAGAAGGCATAACCGTGAACTCAAAATGACCGTATCGAGTCCTGAACGCGGTTTTTGGAATGTCATCTTCGTGTACTCTTAACTGATGGTAGCCGGAACGGAGATCTATCTTGAAGAAGTATCGTGAATCTTGAAGTTGGTCGAATAAGTCGTCAATTCTCGGGAGGGGGTAACGGTTCTTAATGGTTAGTTTGTTCAGTTCTCGGTAGTCGATGCACATCCTAAATGAACCATCCTTCTTCTTGACGAACAATACCGGTGCTCCCCATGGCGAAGAACTAGGTCGGATGAAACCTTTGTCTTGGAGTTCCTTGAGTTGATTAGACAACTCATCCATTTCAGTAGGTGTCAAGCGGTAGGGAGACTTTGCAACCGGCATTGCTCCAGGAATTAGGTCTATCTGAAATTCAACCTCTCGCGTAGGGGGTAATCCGGATAGTTCGTCGGGAAACACTTCTGTGAAGTCTCAAACGACTGGGATATCATCTAGTTTCTGTTTATCTAACTTCATGCTCATGAGATGTTTCACGTTTTCTTCAAGTCTCTCTCTATAGACTTTGTGTAACTCACCGTTAGGTAGTGGTATTCGGACCATCTTCTCATGACACACTATTTCAGCCTTATTCTTAGACAACCAGTCCATTCCCACAATCACGTCGAAACTTCCATGTCCAAATGGTATTAAGTCGATGCTAAAGGTATGACCTTCTAATTCTAGTGTACACCCGCGAATGATCTCATTTGTTTCTACCTTTTGACCACTTGCTATTTCAATTTCGTAACTAAAGCTTAGTCTACCGGGTTCCATATTCAACAGATGCATGAATTTAGTGGAGACAAAACTATAATCGGCACCAGAATCAAATAGCATAGTAGCATAGTGGTCGTTTAAAGAGAACGTACCCGTCACGATGTTCGGGTCCTGGCTTCCTTCTTCAGCGTTCATCACAAATACCCGACCACGAGCTGGGTTGCCATTGTTCCCACAGTTTGCATTGTTTACACGGTTAACATTGTTTCCACCAATTGCTACAGCCTGATTCTGGTTGTTATGCACTGGCGCCTATGTCCTACCCAACCTAGGGCATATACTACGGAGATGATTCGGGCTTCCACACTCATAACAAGCCTTCAGGTTAACGACATTATCTGGTGTCACTTGCTTAGCCACTGCCCTACAATCCTTTTCCATATGACCAGGTCGCTTACAATTAAAGTATACTACCTGGCATGGCTTGGTCTCTGGATGATGGTAGTTTCATTTGGTACAATTGGGGAAAGAACCACGATACTCCTTCTTGACGGTACCAGATGCTACAAATCCTTTTCCCCACTTAGTCTTCTTATTGTCACCATTTGCACCTCCTTGCTTACTCGGCTCACTCACGGCCTTCCTCTTATTACCACTCTTAGACAATGTCCCATTCCTAACCATTTCATCCGTTAAGGTTGCAGATTTCAGTATTGCACTCTGAATAGTAGGGGGTTCAGTCGCTTTTACCATCCCGCGAATCTCAGGAACCAACCCATAGATGTAGCTTTCAATTCTCTTGGATTCAGGAGTGACCATATGAGGTACTAGTCTAGCAAGTTGATGAAATCGATTCGTGTAAGCCGTATGACCAGTTCCTACCATGGTATGGTGGTAGAACTCATGTTCCAGTTTCTGAATCTCATTATCTGGACAATACTCCTCTTTTAACAACACCTTAAAGTCATCCCAACTCATCCCCATGGCAGCTTCCCTGCCCCTATCCTGAATTTGCGTGTTCCACCAGGTCAATGTTTTTCCAGTCAATGAACAGGCAGCAAACTTTACCTTCTGATGGTCCGCACACTCACTTATGTCGATCACTGACTCCATCTTCTCGACCCATCGAGTATAAGCTATCGCACCTCCATTGCCATCAAAGTCCACTGGTTTGCAGGCAGTAAATTCCTTGTAATTACATCCCTTGTTATCGTTGGCATGGTCACCATCATTGACGTGATCACTTCCACCATCGTTGTTCGCTGGGTTATTCCCACTCACGTTGTTTCCTTGGTTGCTGATATGGTCGCCAACTTGGGTGACAATAGTGGGTAGTAATTCCCGTAGCTGTTGAGCGATAATGGTGGCAACATCATGAGTCTCATTGCCGGTATCTTCGCTTCCCGTGCCGCGACCTCCTGCCCTACCTCCTCGTCCACCAGTCCTTCCGCCCCTCGGTGGTGGAACACCTCGGTTAACTCAAGTCGACCTTCTTGGAGGCATGATTCTACAAAGTAGGGCATTGGTAAACGTTAGATAGTAGATAGGTAGGATTGATCGGTATATGTGTCGTGCTACTACACTTAACTTCCTATCTGACAATCTATGAATTTGATAAGTCCATGCCGCATCATGTTATCGTAAAAACGTTGGCCAGGCGTTTTTAAGCTAGCATCATGCTGCATTTACTTATCATCATCACTTCGTGTCATACTATACACATAATCGCACACGTGGTTCCTATAATGCAACTATATGAGGGTTCCTAGGTTATAGTCTAGGTTAAACCACCTAATTCTCTATAACCTTTGTCTCTGATACCAATCTGTCACACCCCAAAAATGGCGCAGCGGAATGGCATTTACGGGGTATGACTTTACAGTCAAGAAAACAAGGTGTCATAATAGAGAAATACTAAATGCATAACATAAGACAGATAATAGTTGCAAACTCCCACAACCAGGATAAGTACAAAGATCCAAAATAAACATAAGTCTCAAAGTTAAACAACATCACTAGGAAATATCAAAATGCAACTCCGTGAGATATAACCCGGGAGGATCTTGTCTTAAGTCTTGCTAAGCCAGGCCAATACTCAACCTTCTAGTGCAACTTCAATCTTAGCACCTGAAAATGGATACTCGAAAATGTCAACATTAAAGTTGGTGAGCTCGTAGGTTTAGAAGTTAAACCACGAAGCTATGAATAATGTAGTGTAGGACAACAGTGAGCAAGATATACAAATGTAAGCATATAGTAAAGATCGCAAACTATCTCAGACTGCAAACACGCATAATTGGTCCACACATAGTCTGGGTGCCACTTCCCAAATGATGTACTGGGTGTCATTTCCCAAAATGATATATTGGGTGCCACTTCCCAAAATTATACTAACAATGCATCACTAAACAGTTGCGCACGTTCAAGCTAAGTCACACAATTTGAATTCACACAGTAAGGCACATATTGCAATGAAAACACACATATTGTCAAAAATCATGAAAACAGTTGATCACAGCATGAAAACATTCGAAAGCATTTAGTACCATTTCCACCCCAAGGTAAAACACGTTAAAAAGTGGGGCTACAAGAACTCACCTCAAAATCAAAGCACAATACAGCACAAACACGAGTAGTACGGCACAACAGCAACTAGTATCACAACGCGACGGACTCGGTACAACCTATTAATAATAAACTTATCTTAACGTATATACAAAAGTATAACGGTTTCCAAAAGTTACTATTCCCAAGTATATTCCACTTTAAATTTCAAAATATCTTCGTTAAATCCATTTACTAGTGTTTGGTATCATCGTGGGTGAAGTGGTGACATAACGTTGACTCAAGTGTACACACGCCAAAACAAATGACCAAAATGAACATGACTCATGAAAAAATATCCCAATAACGAATACGCCAAGTTGTTGCAATATCCCAAACAAACTCTACTACTAAAACTCACAAGAACCAAACAAGAACCAACTGATAAAAAGGTAAGTCATAAGGATATGTCTTTCACTAATAAAGTCCTTCGACACACTTGTCGGGCTCTTATTGGGCTCGTCAGTTCAATAAGTCCGATAACCGTATCGATCGGCTATATTATTGTTAAACCGATCCGTAACATCTAATATGATCCAAACAATATATAATCCCAATATTATAATAATAAGGTAATGTGTCTCGATAAACATGCCCTCGAAACATTTAATAACTCTTATTTATTCCAAACTTTCCATTTACAACGTCTTGTTTTAAATAAAAAGTTCCTGTCCAATATTAAATAACAAAAAAAGTTTTGTTAATTAATATTCCCCGTATCTAGTCATTGTTATCAATATTCCATTACTAGTTATAAACAATATTCCTCAACTTATTATCCGTTTCGAGTTACGAGTCCAAATTTTATTAACTCTCGGGTCAATTAGTCAACCGCAATATCCAAAGTCCAAACAAGTCTAATCATCATTGTTTCGGCTTTTCGAGGCCACGTAGAGACTAAAAAGTCTTGATGACACTCGACTTGGCTCATAATCATCACAAGTATAATATCCAAGTCCACAATATCAACAATAATCTCGGCCAAATCTAATCCTACGGCTCGAGTCCCTGTAATCACTTTCAACATCAACTTTCAATCAACAAATCCATATCGAGACCAAATGATTAACTCGCTGAGACCAAGTCTCGGCTATTATCAATAAACGTGACACACAACAATTTGGACCACAACCAAAATACGGCGAAGACCACAAGTTCTCGGCTAGGATTTCCCCATGCCACGGTACCAACCCAACAGCCTCAATATCATTTGCCGAGACCACAAAGGGTCTCGGCTACCATTTGTGTCGCGAGTTAACCATTTAAAACCATACGAGGGTTTACCAAGCCCTCGATATCCAAAACCAAATAAACAAAATAACTAACAAATGATAAAAAGAAAACC
Source organism: Artemisia tridentata subsp. tridentata (assembly GCA_021014915.2). Taxonomy (NCBI): domain Eukaryota; kingdom Viridiplantae; phylum Streptophyta; class Magnoliopsida; order Asterales; family Asteraceae; genus Artemisia; species Artemisia tridentata. Next base: position 151,290,470 of record CP139504.1, on the reverse strand, counting down.
AACATAGCCATAAGCTCGAAATAAGCTCAAGTGAGCTTATCTCGGCTCTTACTCAACATCATGACTCGTCAACCGAAAGAAAAACACGACACAACCATAACCACAATACCAAACACGCTTATTATAAGTTTTTTAGTTATTAAAACTAGTTATCCCATGCGTTTTACACCTAAACCCGAACGAAAAACAATAAAAATAACTCGTTCGACTCACACCGAGTCACACACAAGTGTGAAACGGCATGTCTCACCTTCAAACCTTCGGATCTACAAGGACTTACGGTCTATCTTCGAAAAAAATGGCGCGTGAGTGGTGGTGGTGGTGTTTGAAGCGCGTACACGGTGGAATAAGGGTGTGCATGTGGTGGTGATAACGGTGGTGTGTTGGTTTGAGGGTGGTGGAGGGCGGTGGCATGTGATGGTGGTGTGACAGTAGGCGGCGGCTGAAATGGAGAGGGAAAGTTATTTAGGGTTTGTGATAAAGTGAGGGTGAGGTGTGAGTTGTGAGGGTTATATCCCCCATAGGGACCGATTTTGTCATTTCTCAAAACTTAGGGGGCGTGGCTGGTTTATTATCAAAAGGACCATTCATGTAATTTAGTTAAACTTTTGATAAAAGCATTCTCAGGCTCGTTTAGCGTACCAAAAGTGTTCGTATGACTTTCTAAATTGCGCCAATATTTTTAAAATTGTTTTTCCGTTAAAAATGACTATAAATACGTCCATGTTCGTGTTATCTCGTTAAAATCAATATTTTACGTGTTATTAGGTTTATTTGTGCCGACTCGCGTTGTGTGGTCTAGCTCACAAACACATATAAAAGTGAACATATAAACTAAATAAACAGATCATATCGAGCTTAAGGTTGAGTAAGGATCTGGAAAATTCGCGGTTGTTATAGCAACCCATGTTTTATTGTTTTTTTGTTTGTTTTGTTTGATTTCATATATATGCTCCATCATAATTGTTTATCGTTCATGTTTCGAATAATTTTGTAAAAATGGTTTATTTTGTTTTTAACCTCGTCTTAATCACATATAAAGGTATTTTACTAAAAGATAAGTGTAGGGAAGATCACATTGGTTTAAAAGAACGGATTCGAACATGAAAGTTAACAATTATTGATTTAGCATATATATTTGTGTGTTTGTTAGAGTCAAATGCTTGTATCGAGTCACAATGAGTGTTCTGCAGTTTTCCAGGTTTTATTAATCAGATTTTTCTAGAAATTTTCCAGAAACAAAATGCAAAAATATTGTTAGGTCTTACCTGATGGCGTCAGGGTCTATAACCTGATGACGTCAGACACTGTAGCAGCATAGTTTTCCAGGATTTTGTTTTTCTGCTGGAACTTAATTTTTGCAAATTTTCATAATTTTAAAATTTCCAGTAATCTGTAGACATTTATTTTGCAAGCATTACATCTTCCTTTGCTTTCTAGGAATTAGTTTTTTATATATATATATAGTGTTTACCGCCGATTTTATGCGAGGTTTTGTGTTTGTTTTCTTAGTGAATTACAAGTTATATTGGACAAGAAGATAAAAGATGAAGTATGATGAGCGTTTATTGAAGTTTATTTTCTTGGAGGAGGATTTAACCGTGTTTTCACATCGTCTATACTGAGCAAATCAGGGGAGTATTAGTTTCTTTCTCTATTTTATTTTTCCCGTTATCATAACTTTGATACTTTTCAGAACATTACGGACAAACTTCAATTTAAGTGTAGGGAGGGTAAAATGGGATACCTTAGAAACTATAACTTTGCTTGATATTTGTTTTGTCTTAGAGTAAATGTGTAATAAAACTAAAAGAAATACTTGTTAGGGCAATTTTGGCACTAAATTTAAATTTTTTTACAACATGTAGGAGTGAAACTTTAGTCTTAATAAGCGTCTCATGGATAGGAATTATATAGCTAGCACAAAAACCCTTCCACTCAAAAATTTCCACCCCAAAAATATGAGGTTCACCTTTAGATCTTTAGGAAAAAGCATTTACCTTTAATGCTTATGAGTGTACCGGTAGTACATAGATTCTAGAACTTGCGTTTGTGATGCATCCCGAGATCGCTAGTGAGACTACATTCGTGTAGTTAGGATTTAGTAAATGATAAGAGGCATTAGGATAACCCTTGTTTTTAACCTGTTTCATAATTACTTGACCGATGAGCTAAGTTACTTGACCAATAAAGTCAAATAATTTTCCCACACCTTTGCGATGTGCCCACTCTTAGTACACGATACCCATAGTACACCCCTCAGAGCCTATCTTTTTCGCGGTTCTCGTGATGTTTCGGTGGATTTTGAAATATTAATGAAAAACATTGTTTACAATCCACCCCCAAATGTACAATCAAATCGCCTTAGCCTTCCTTGTATGCACTCATCTTTCGTGCATTATTGTTACAACATTTGTTTAAACCCTTTGTTAATTATCTAATTGGTTACATGGTTGCTAAGTCTAGTCATATCTTGTAAATATAGTTTTGGGATGATTGGGACTCAGGGGTAAAATACTAGTTTGTTATGGAGTAATGGGGAAGAATTATTACCCCCATATGTGCATTAATGTTTAAGGTACTCCACGTGTTTTAATTTTCTTAATTCGGGTCATTAGTTAGTTATATGTAAAGTATGTAAAAGTTCAAGTGTAAGGAGGTTGCAAGATCCCTTTTGATGTATTATTTTAGATGGTAGGGCAAGAGTGTATGAAAAAAATATATAAAAAAAAATCGAAAAAAAGAAGAAGAAAAAAAATGAAAAAAATGATAAAAAGAAAAAAAATAGAAAAAGACAAGAGAAAAAAACATACGGGCTACCATCCCGTCTTTCATTTTTGTTTAAGTCAAAATAATGTCAAGAAAAATACAAAAAGAGTTAGTCGTTAGTGAGTTAAGTTGAGTCGAGTCATGGCTTAGCACCGCCTCATTGTACATGTAATTAACTAAGATGATTGACTTGCCACCAGTAAATTTCCCTTATCCAACAAAACCATGTTTTCCATACCCTTACACTTAACGTTACAACCTTTTAAAAGCCCTCTTTGATAATTTATCCTAGGTGCTTACACCAAAGCGGTGGAGGTTTGATCCGTTCTCAAGCCTATCGTAATCTATGTGCTATGACAGGTAGAGAGTGTTATATTTTCCCGTTTCCATATGTTATATAACTTTATACACCCGAGAGATGTGAGAATCCAAACACTTTGTGAGAGGTGCTAGTATGTAACTTCCGTGCTTGTTTTGACTAACGTGGAATGATCATTTTTTGTAATTACTTCTATATTAATGTTATATGACCCCTAACTTGTAAATTGATTAGGATAAAAGTATATTTACTTGAGGGCAAGCAAATCCCAAGTGTAGGGATATTTGATAAGGATTTATTTGGTACCTTTTTAAGGGGTCATTTAAGCCCAAAATCGTATTTATATGATCAAATATTGCCTCAAATCGTTTCTTTTTGCATTTTAGGTAATTGGGACGAGAAATCTAGAAATCGGCAGTTTTTGGACATATTTGGACACAAAAGTGAAGAAAACGATGAAGTCGCGAAAAACCTGTCAGACCTGGAGATCTGACGGCGTCACTGGCTACAACGTGAGGCCGTCACTTGTTAATTATGCTAGAATTTTGGATCAAATTTAACAAGAGACGCCTCAGTCAAATTTTGGAGATGTATAACCTGAGAGCGTCAGGTGTGTTAACTGAAGAAGAGAGACACGTGTAAATTTAACAAGCGACATCTCAGACATTTTTACAAAATGACGGCGTCAGGACTTACAATGTGACGCTGTCAGAACGGCGACTTGCACAAAATGAAACCCTAATTACAGCGAGCTAACGGCGTCAGGACCCATAAGCTGACGCCGTCAGAGTTGATTTCCTATATATATTTTCCTTTGTTTTTCATTGTAAGGTGTGACATCTTTGGGTAACATCTTATTTAGGGTTTTGGATGGATTTTAGCAGCTTTGTTAGGGTTTTTCAACCCTTGAACTTCATTTTCCAATAAAGACAAGTTATCCCTTTAATAATTCGTTATGTCTATGTATCGTTTGATTATGTGTTTATCTTCTCTTTACTTTATCATGCTAGCTTAAGTTTCCTTGTGTTTGCTTAAATCTACTGAAACCTAGTTGTTGATTATTGATTTGTCGTCTATTGTTTAGTTGATTGTTTCGCGTTAGGCTAAGAAAACTGGCCGATCTCTTATATGTAACTGACTTGAACGTCTTAGAAACGCAACCATAGAGTGCACTATTGGTTTTTCTCGTTGTATTTGTTGATCCCAGTTAAGCTTAATCGATCTTGTTAATTATCCTAGATGTGAATCTAAGACAATAGGTATAGAGACTGTTCTTGAACAAACTATTAATTACTACGCGGAATTTAGTAATTAATCTTAAGAAGAATTAACAATTTATCACACAGTAATTCTCTCAACGATCACCTCAATATATTAATATACAGTTACTCAAAAGTAACATTGGTTACAACGAACCTTGAAGTGAATACAAGAAAATACGTATGCTAACAATCGTATTCTAGCCCTAACCCTAGATCCTCCTTTTATAATCTAAGGAGTCCTAGTCGGTTACAAAACTTTCTATACAAGAATAATATCTATTCGTATCTTTACCATAAACAAACTATACATATCTTATAAGCAGCAGCATCATTACTCTAGCAGCATTATCATCGAAAGCTAGCAGTAGAATGACACTTAGTTAATTTCTTCAAACATCAACAGCATTATGAATACACTAGCAGTAGTATGACTTTGCCTAGCAGCAGTATCATACATGGTGTATTTTCTTCTAAGTACTCTGAGCAGTAGTATGAACTTCAAGCAGCAGTATCTTTAAAACCCAACTATCCTCCCCTAAACTTGATATTTTCTTCTAAAAATCATCAAGTTTCTTCTAAGAACAGATCAACACCAGGAGGATGCTTCCAAACTTTATTTCTGCTTTGAAGTCTTTGACTTTAACACCTTTCTATACTTCTCTACTAACTCATAAGCTTGATGATCTGAAAGAAATGCTCTTTGTAACTTCAACTTACCAGGCCGTATCATCTGAGTAAGAATAGCAGTATTTTTGGTGAAGGGGTTGTCTTTTTCCCCCAGCATGTATACACTTACACCTCTACCAACCAACTCATGTACTCCACATGATTGATATAGATACCATTTATGAACCTTGGTAGAACTTAACAAATCCTTCCATTCAATATCTCTCTCATCTGGCTCAAACATATTCCTCAAGTAGTAATAGTGTAGCCTTTCATATATTATTTCTGGTCTTGTCTCCCCATACCATTTCTTGTACAAACTCCAAAGTTGTACCAAGTCATCCCTATCCATGAAATGTAACATCTGTAAGAATCTGATAAACTTCTGACACATTCCATTTGATCTCTTGATCTCCCACCATGGTTCACTTCCATCTTGCACATCATGAGTATAAGAGATGATTAGGTATTTTGTTGTCAAAGGAACTGCATTGTTTATCTCAGGTTCTGATTGTGGTTTATGTTCTGTAAACTCTATAATCTTTTTCATGTCATCTGCAGTCACTTCTTTAGAACTATCTTCAGAATCACTCCATTTTATTGGTGTAGTTCTCTTTCTCTTCTTAGCATGACTCTTCCTTCTCTTTCCTACTCTTTTTACCCTAATAGTGGACTCAGATTTCTCCTCCGTTACTTCTTTCTTCTTTTCCTCAACCACATCTTTCTCCTTCTCAACTTCATCAACAGTCTCTGTCTCACTTGCTACCTTTTTTGGTACAACTTCTGATACTTTAGACTTTTGAACACTTGACTCAGAATTCATGTAAGCATTTGGTGCCACTTTCATTCTCGTAACCTTTTTAACCTCAGCATCAGTCATAGGCTCAATTGGTCTGTTGAGTCTTGCATGAGTCTCATAGTAAGCCTTTGCAACAGCAGCTCTACTCATTCCTCTGAATGCACTAGGTTTCCAATAAGCTTGGTTTCTTAGAAACATTTTCATATAATTATACTCATCAGTTTTTGAAGGTTTCTTTTTCTTGTACTCTCCCTTCTTTTCATTTTGCTTCTTTCTAAATTGCACAAGCAAATCATCTATAGCATCATGTCGCTCTTCAGCAGTATACCTTTCTCTTTCCTCCTTCTGAGTTTGCTTTGCTATCTCCCAATCTTCCTCTTAAATCCTTTTTCTTTCCAACTCATCCTCTGCTTTCCATTGAGCTTCCGTTCTCCTTGCAGCCTCTTCATCAGTTTCACTTTGTTGTTCTTTGGCAGCAGCATCTATAAACTTAAACTTCTCCTTTGGTTCTTCAACCAAGATGCCCTTGCCCTTATCTTTTGATGAAATGGTTGATGATGTAGGCTTAGGTGTTAGTGTAGGTTCTCTTATCACAACTCCTTTGGCTTTTGGTTTTGGTGCAGATTTAGTTGAAGTTTGTTGTGGTGTTGTTGTTGTTTTGGCTCTTAGCATCACTTGAGCTATTGGTATTCTATCTTCACTAGATTCAGAATCATCAACATTCTTTTCTTCAGCAGTAGAATGCTTATCTGTACCAGCAGCAGAATCTTTAACTCCATCAGCAAGTTGATTTGGACTAGCAGCAGTATGTTCTGCTTCAGCAGCAGAATCATCTTGTGCCTTCTCTTCAACAATATTCGTAACAACATCACTTCTAACATTCTGTTCAACTGCTTCTAACACAAATTCATTCCCAGACCTATCTTGTACCACAAATTCTTGAATAGTCTCACCACTATCCACCTCCATATCCACACCTGCATCAATACCCTCATTTTCAGCAATACCTACATAATTTTCAATTTCTACCTCCCCTGAACCTTTTGTCTCACCTTCTTTTTCACTCCTCCCCTGTTTGGGAGCATCCTCCCCCAAACCTTGTGAAGGTCTTGATCTGTTTAATCCTTCAAGATGTTGAACCCTGAGTTTGAGTCTTTTGATTTCAGCACCCTGAACAGATTTTACTTTCTTGAGCTCCTTTTTAAGACCGAGAACCTCCTGTGACAATTTTGTACATTTATCCATCAATTCTTTTAATTGTTTCAGAATATCCTCACAACTTCGGTCTGTGTTACCTGACCCGAGTGGTTGATCATTGGATTTGTCAGTATGTACATGAGTATCAGCCATCAATTCAATATGAGGAGTTTCAAGTCTAGCCTCAGTACTTCGACCTGTGTTACCTGGTCCAAGAGGTACGTCACTGGCATTGGCATTGTGTACATTATCATCCATCAATTCATTGGTACCTTCTCTGTCCTCATCACTTCGGGATGTGTTAACTTCCTAGAGAGGTGAATCAATGGACTTAAACTCAGTCTCAACCCTAGGCTGAGCATCTGAGCCCCCTTTTTGAGCCGTTTGGCTAGGGTTTCCACCACTTGTTTCTGGTTCTTTCGAACCTTCCACATTAGGTGTTGCCATGGTTGGGGTCTTATCGATGTTAACACTGTCCTATTCAACTTCTAAGTTGGAAACAGTAGTGCCAGCCCCTTCCATCATCCCACCTACCACACCTGTGGGAGCCTCATCTGCTTTCATACTGACATTGGCCTGAGGTAGCTCAATGTCCTTATCTTGTGAAGACCTAGGTGTTTGGGTATTTTGGGGGTCATTAGAAGATGATTCATTGGAGTTCTCAAGAGTGGGTGTGTGATGGGAAGCTGTTGGGCTTTCAGCTTCTTCACCCTCAGCAAAAGCAGCAGCAGTATCCAAAATATATTGAGACAAGGGAGTGATTTTCCTAGAAAAACCAACCCCATTGTTCTTTAAATATGAAAACATTTTGCTGGTTAATTCAGGACTCTTATGAATCCCTACATGTTCCAAAGGTTCTTGTAATTGAGAATTTATAAGAAGTTGTAAGAACCTTGGGTATATACAAACTTTACCAGAAATACTCTTTTTCAACCCATCAAAAATCATAGCCGAAAAATTGAATGGTTGGCCTGTGGCTAGGCAAACCAAAGCAGAAGCTTGACTTGCACTAAACTCATTCCACCCAGTCGTTTTAGGGCTAAGACAATGTAGAAGGGTGTGAATAAGAAATTTCCAGTGAGGGCAGAAAAGGCTTTTTGAAAACTTAATTTTGTCATTTTTCTTTTCATACCCTAGTTTTGCAAGTTCCTCAAAAATAGTAGCTGTAGGAAGACAAGTTGTTGCTTCATCATCTGCAAGACGAAGAATTCGTCTTACAGATGTTTCAGTAACAACTATACTTCCTCCATCTACCGTACCAATTAACATTTCCTCCCCATGTCTGGTTTCGGCCGTAACAGTAGACCAAAACTCTCGCATATGGGATTTATATATAGTGGGATTCACCGTTAATGCATACCTTAATTGTGATGCATTTAGAAAGTCAATGACTTCAGTGAAACCCTCAGCCTCAGGGACCTTTTGAAGAAAAGCGACTGAATTGTGGCTATCGGAGAAAACGCGTCTCGCCATTGTAAATTAGGGTTTTTAAGTTGGGAGTTTTTGATCGGATGATTAAGAGATGTTTTAAGGTTTGAATTGGGTTTAATTTTGGGCACACAAAGTTATTGGTGAGATCTAATTGGGTTTTTATGCCGTTTAGATCCAATTAGGGCATTATTCGCGCCAATTTGCAAAATGGTCCCTCCACTTTCAAACCAAGCAGCAGAATCAAATAGTTTCAACTTTGAGCAGCATAACCTCAGCGGCAGAATGATATGCCTAGCAGCAGAAACTTTTGAACCAGCAGCAGAATGTTCTCAGAACATTCCAAACATCTTTTTCTCATCAATCAACCATTCCCTTGTGACTTATCCTGCAAAAGATTAGTCCAAAACCAAAAAAACACAAGACATAGCCATATATAACAGCAGAATAACCAACTTAGCAGCAGACAACATACAGACATAGCAAGAACTAGTCACAACTTATTTGATCAATAACAGCACAAATCCGCAAAAACTTTTTACAAAAACACACAGAGATAACATTTTTGATTTTTTTTTTAAAGATTGATCATTCCTATACTAGCAATTAAAAATTGAAATCTACTCACATCAAAACCTTTAGTGAGTAAATCTGCAACATTATTGTCAGTATGTATTTTAACTATTTGAATTAGCTTTTTCTCAAACAATCTCTTATAAAATGGTGTCTTATCTCTATATGCTTTGTTTTAGAGTGAAAAACAGGATTTTTGATGATACACATGGTACTGTTATTATCAATATAAATTTTAGTGTTCATAAAGTTGTGCCCATAATCCAGCAATTCATTCTGAATCCAGAGTACTTGTCCACAGCAACTAGAAGCAGCCACATACTCAGCTTCAGTTGTTGAATTGGCCACCACAGTCTGTTTCTTGCATTGCCAAGAGATCAACCTATGTCCAAGGTATTGACATCCTCCAGTGGTTGACTTTCTATCCATACTTGCTCCAGCATAGTCACTATCTGAGTATGCTACCAAATCAAAAGGTGAATCCTTAGGATACCAAAGGCCCAACCTAGGTTGACTCCTCAAGTACCTAAAAATCCTTTTAACAGCATTCAAGTGTGAGACTTTTGGGGATACTTGAAATCTGGCACAAGCACACACAGCAAACATGATGTCTGGCCTTGAAGCAGTTAAATACATCAATGAACCAATCATTGATCTATACAGATGAACATCAACCTCTTCCCCATCTTCATCCTTGAGCAAAGGCTTGTTGGTCTCCATTGTTGTCTTAGCTGGTTTTCCATCAGTAAAGCTAAATTTCTTCAAAATATCAGCCACATACTTGTCTTGGCTGATGAAAATCCCATCTTTCATCTGTTTAACTTGAAGCCCTAAAAAGAAGGTGAGTTCCCCCATAGAACTCATCTGAAATCTATTATGCATGAGCTTCTCAAATTCTTCACACAACACCTTGTTTGTAGACCCAAAAATGAAATCATCTACATAAACTTGAACCAGTAGGATATCTTTTTTGTCTTTCTTAATGAACAATGTTTTATCAATGGTTCCTTTGTTGAATCCATTGGATAACAAATACTTGGACAAGGTGTCATACCAAGCTCTTGGAGCCTGATGTAAACCATATAGTGCTTTCTCCACCTTATAAACCCTATCTGGATAATCAGGGTCTTCAAAACCAGGTGGTTGCATCACATAAACTTCTTCATCAATCTTTCCATACAAGAAAGCACTTTTCACATCCATCTGATACACTGGGAAGTTCGTGAATGAAGCATAAGCCAAGAATAGTCTGATGTCCTCTATTCTTGCTACTGGAGCAAACACCTCATCATAATCAATGCCCTCTTCCTGAGTGTATCCCTGAGCCACCAATCTTGCCTTGTTTCTGATCACAATTCCTCTTTCATCTCTCTTGCATCTGAACACCCATTTTGTACCAATTGCCCTCTTCCCATTAGGCAAATCAACTAATGTCCAGACTTCTTGAAGCTTGAACTGCAACAACTACTCTTGCATAGCTTCAACCCAACTTAAATCTTGCATAGCTTTATGAGCATTATTAGGTTCTACTTGTGACAGAAAACAAGCAAATTTACAATTTTGTAGATCTTTGTGGCTATTCCTCTGATGTAGTGATTGAGCAAATAATCCTTGATGAAGCAAATCACTCAACCCCTTTGTTTTACTTCTTGTCTGAACAGCAGATTTAACATCACCAATTATCTGCTCTTTTGGATGATTCTTATGTATCCTGGTTGTTGGAGTAGGACTAACAGGTATATGAGTCTCCATATTTGACAAATCAGCTCCAGCTCCAAATACATCCACAATTTCATCATAAGTGTCTTTATACACTTCCTCTAATTCAGGCATTTCATCAGAAGAATGATCAAAGAAATTTCCATCTTTGTCAGCAGTAGAATACTTGGGAATAGCAGCAGAACCATTATGCTTAGCAGCAGAATGTTCTGTACTACTGCTGGGCATAGCAGCAGAATGATTTGGCTTAGCAGCAGAATGGGAGATACTGCTGCTAGCTTTAATTCCTTGACTTCCTTGATTTGCTGACCTTTCATTCCTTACTTCATCATCATTCTTGCCATCATTTGAAGGTTTATCACCACCTTCTGCATCATCCTTTGGTACTTCATCATTAACAGCATAATCCTTTGAACTCTTGCCCTCTTTCTCTTTTGCTATGAAAAGCTTATTAAGCTTCCATTTCTCAATCAAGACAAACTCCTTTGCAGATTCATCATCTTCAGCTTGTGTACCTGCATTAGGGTTAGCTTGTGTACCTGCAGACATGTTAGTTGTACCTGCAATCACTGGTTGATAATTCATACTGTTGGTTAGGGAATCAATATCAAACAGCCATTCAGATCCTTTTCCAGCAACACTCGGTGTGGTTTCACTAAATCTAACATGTAGATTTTCTTCCACATGCTTTGTTCTTTGGTTAAATACCCTAAAAGCTTTGCTATTAGTTGAGTATCCAACAAAGAAACCTTTGTCTGCTTTCTCATCAAACTTGCCTAGTGAATCAATGGTATTTAAGATAGTAACAGGACACCCAAATGGTTTCAAGAAATCTATCATAGGTTTCCTACCATGCAATAATTCATAAGGGGTCTTGTTATGAGGCTTCACTACCTTACTCCTATTTTGCACATAGCAAGCAGTGTTAACTGCTTCAGCCCAAAAAGTAGTGGGTAATTGTGACTTTGACAACATTGTCCTAGTAGCCTCAATTAATGTCCTATTCCTCTTCTCAGCCACACCATTTTGCTGAGGAGTTCTAGCCACACTAAACTGTCTTAAGATACCTTTTTCAACACAGAACTGATTCATCACATTATTCTTAAATTCAGTTCCATTGTCACATCTGATTATCTTAACTTTGTGATTAACTAGGTTTTCTATTCTTGTTATGAAAGCCTTAAGAATGCTAGATGTCTCATCTTTAGTTCCTAAGAAGAAAACCCAAGTAAATCTGCTAAAATCATCAGTGACCACTAAGCAATACATCATTTTATTCAAGCTTTTCACAAAAGTTGGACCAAACAGATCCATATGTAACATATGCAAGGGCTCAGAAATAGAGTTCACCACTTTGGACTTACAAGAAGCTCTGTGTTGCTTTCCCATCTGACAAGTAACACAGGTTTCAGGATTTTCCAAAATTTTTGAAGGTAAACCTCTAACAAGGTTGCCCTTAACCAATTTATTTATTGTTTTGAAATTCAAATGGCCCAATCTTCTATGCCAGAGTTTGGATTCATCAATTGTGGCTTTGGCAAACAGACAAGTTAAATCTCTTTTGGGAAGGATGTTCTTTATGTCCACACTGTATATATTGTCTTTTCTAGGGACTCTAAGTTGCACTAATTTATCATCAGGCAATTTGTAGTCGGGAGATAAGACAAGACACTCAGTGTCTGTAAAAAGAACAAAATTCTTTTTGTCACACATTTGTGAGACACTAAAAAGATTGAACTTAAGTCCATTGACCAAATACACTTTTTCAAAATCCAAGGTGCCTGTTCTAATAGTACCTTTCCCAACAATTTTACCTCCTTTGGGGTCATTCCCAAAGGAAACATAGCCACCATCCAAAGCTTCAAAATTTTCCAAGTTGCTTTGGTCTCCAGTCATATGTGAAGAGCATCCACTATCAAAAATGCATTTATCCTTTAGCTCCTTTTATAGATTGCCCTGCACAAAAGTAAGAGAGTTAGTTTCTCTTTGGGACCCAAGCCATTACTGACTTGGATCTGCCTTGTGCATCAAAGTAATCAAATTTCTTGAAGTTCATTGATGAACTGCTGTGACTGGTTTTAGGTTTCCAGACCCAGCAAGTTGAGGCCTTAACAACATAGAAATGAGTGCCCACAACAGTATCAGTCACCACTTTTGGCTTAGCAGCAGAATGAGAAGTACTACTGCTAGCTTTAGCAGTAGAAAACTCTATTTTCTTTGGAATGGGCCTTGGTGGTGTAACAGCAGTAATAGTCCTAGAAACACCATCTCTTAACAAAATCTCCCTAGGAACCATGTTTCTTTTGGGGTGTGGGTGAGTCTTTCTAGCAAAGTTCCTATGGTTCACCCTAGTATAATGGTTCCATACAGGTTTTGGAGCACTAGTTCTCTTAGGTATTGAATAATAACAATCTTCTTGCAAGTGCTCAAAACTACCACAACTGTGACATGCCTTCTTAACCAGTTCAAAGTCACTACCTAACTTGTGTGAGATCACCTGGTGCAGGTTTCTCTGGTTTCCTCTGGGTAAATCACTAGTCTTCCTAGGATAATCTCTAGGTTTGTCATCATACTCAGCCACTTTCCTAGAGATTCTACTTCCTAGCACAGGTTTTATAAATTCAACATTTTTAGCTTTACTTTCAGCTATGTTAACCTGTGTGACTTTTGGTTCAACAGTCCTAAAAATTTGTTTCTTCTCAGTTTTGGGTGTTGAATCAGTCTCATCATCCTCACTATCTGACACCCAATCTTCAATGATCACTGTATCAGACTTCTTTTCTACCTTAGGTGCATTTGTTCTATCAGGTTTTTCATTGCTTGACTCACCTACAGGTTTGGCTTCTACCTCAGTTAAGAATGACAATTCCTTTTTGGGAGGTGCAAAAGCACTTTTGAATGGGGGTGGTATTTCAGCATATCCTAAACCACTCCCTCTTCTAAGTATTTGACTACCAATTGATTTATTGATAAGATCAGTTGCAAGCTGTTGTTTTTCAACTAGTATGACATGTTTTTCCTTACCAGCTAAAGCTTCATCCCTAACTCTTTCAGCTTCTTCAACTCTTTTATTAAGAACACTAATCTCAGCATCTTTCTTAATAATTTCTACTTCTAAACCATTAATCTTATCAACATACTCTACTTCATTTTGTTTAAGAAAGTCAAGTTTAGCTTCTACTGATTTTAGGCCATATTCATAACCTAAATTATCAAGTTTTAACTTTTCTACTTCCATTCTTAAACTTTCATTCCTAGATTTTAATTCTTCAACAGTATCTAGGCATGATTTAAAAGAACAAGATGACTCATTGGATACCTCAGAGTCTGAACCAGAGGATGAAGAAGCATAGGCCATTAGTGCAAAATTGTGTTCCTTCTGTTCTTCTTCAGCCATGAAAGCAGCATTTGGTCCATCCTCTGCTTGATCACTCCAGTCAAACTCTCCCAATCCATCACAAGACACCATAGCAGTAGTGGGCTTTGCTTCTTCAATAGGAATCTGCCTTTTGTTTTCCTTGTTTTTCTTTGGTGCTCTACACTCCCTAGCAAAGTGACCCTTTCTCTGGCAATTGTAGCACTCCATCTTTGATTTATCAAACCCCACATTGGTTTGACCTTTGTACCTGAGTTCTCTACCAGTCTTTCTCAAAAACCTCCTAGCTCTCATAGTTAGCATTGCAAACTGCCATTTCAGATCAATCTCCTCAAGGTCATCTTCATCAATTTGATCCAAATCTTGATCAGTAACAGAAGTACTTGTGGGACCTCTGGTAAGATCAGCCAAAAAGGCACAAATAGCACCATCACTGATGTTGTCACTATTTGTACTAGCAGTAGGATCAGCCAAAATGTCATTGTTTCAAAATCACTCTTATTCCTCCAAACCACTGTATGAGTATTCCATTCAGAAGATAAGCTCCTCAGAAACTTCAAATTAATGTCTTCTTGAGCCAGTGATACCTTCATAAGTTGTAATTGACTCACCAACCTCTGAAGTCTATCATAGGTAGCATCAATGTTTTCTGAACTTAAAGCAGTAAACATTTCAAATTGATGCTTGAGCAGATTCTTCCTAGACTTTTTGGTGGCCTCATTCCCACCAAATCTGAGTTCAATAGCAGCCATCAAATCCTTAGCAGTCTTTGTGTTACTGAAGCTCAGTTGATACTCACTGGGTATCCCTAGCAAGAGGGTATTATGAGTCTTAATTTCCAGTCTCCGCTGAGCCTTCAACTCATTAGTTTTAATGGGTAGTAGAGTAACCCCATCAGCAGCCTTAGCAGGTAGTTTATCTCCATCTTCAACAATTTCCCACATTGAGTAATCTAACATCTTCATGTATTGCTCAATCCTCATCTTCCATATTTCATATTCACCAACCTTGAGCATTGGTACCTTGGACGCAGTTACCATATGATGAGTTTCTGATTCCATTGCTTTAGCAGATGTTGAACAGATCTTGATTAACAAAAATTCTTCTCGATATCAGTCTCTAGATCACAAGCTCTGATACCACTTGTTGATCCCAGTTGAGCTTAATCGATCTTGTTAATTATCCTAGATGTGAATCTAAGACAATAGGTATAGAGACTGTTCTTGAACAAACTATTAATTACTACGCGGAATTTAGTAATTAATCTTAAGAAGAATTAACAATTTATCACACAGTAATTCTCTCAACGATCATCTCAATATATTAATATACGGTTACTCAAAAGTAACAGGGTTACAACGAACCTTGAAGTGAATACAAGACAATACGTATGCTAACAATCGTATTCTAGCCCTAACCCTAGATCCTCCTTTTATACTCTAAGGAGTCCTAGTCGGTTACAAAACTTTCTATACAAGAATAATATCTATTCGTATCTTTACCATAAACAAACTATACATATCTTATAAGCAGCAGCATCATTACTCTAGCAGCATTATCATCGAAAGCTAGCAGTAGAATGACACTTAGTTAATTTCTTCAAACATCAGCAGTATTATGAATACACTAGCAGTAGTATGACTTTGCCTAGCAGCAGTATCATACATGGTGTATTTTCTTCTAAGTACTCTGAGCAGTAGTATGAACTTCAAGCAGCAGTATCTTTAAAACCCAACAGTATTTATTGCATGAATTGCGGCTTGTATATCCTAGAAAACTTAATAGACTTTAAGGTTTTTAGGGGAGACTAAGATTCATAAAGTTGGGGACATCGGCACCTCCCCACGACCGATATTAAGGAATACAACTCTTCAACTAAAACATGGGTGTGACAATTCGACAGATCAATAGGAGATAACTGGGGAGTAATGAAATCTAAGTAAACACGCTTTACCCTATCATCAAAATTCACCAATTGTATTTTCTTTTCTTTTTAATTAGTTTAATTCAGTTATAATTAGTTTTTGGGTTAGTTGACTAGTAACTAATTCCGCCCACTCTTATAAAACCCGAGATTTTTACTGCTTTTATAAAAAGGTTAATAGACAAAGAAGTTACTAAAGTTTGGGAAAATGTTCTCCTAAGTTACTATAGTTTAAAACGTTACAAACAAGTTACTCAAGTTTATGGGTTTATCAACTGGGTTACTAAAGTTTCAAAAATGTTACACCAGGGTTACTCCCAAGGTGGGCAACCGGTTGATAGCCGGTATCCCAGCCTGAAACATATCTCACCTCAAAAAAGTTACTAAAGTTTGAGAAAAAGTTCGTCTAAGTTACCAAAGTTTTAAAACTATCATCTAAGTTACTCAAGTTTATTTTTTATTTATTTTTATTTTTTTTATTTTTTTAAGTCGGTTTAGTAATAACTATGATACAAAATAAAATAGGGTAAAATCCATAGATGTACTAACTGAAGTGATTTATTATACATAACCAACTAATGAAAATACCATTATAAACAAAGAAAATTTGCACGTTTGGTCCCTTTTGTTACAGAATCTTGCAGCATCTATCCTTTTGGCCAATGGGCGTTTGTAATTATTTTCTAAAATTTTGGTTTATACGTTTTCATTCGCTATTTATCTATTTTATACGTTTGTGTATGTTGCTGGGACAACATTAATTAGGTCTCCTCATGTTTTAATGATGACAAATAAACCTTCGAAACACATAAAATCGCAAACGTTAGCCAAAAACCAACCGACCTAACAACTGGGCTTGGCGCGCTGCTGGCGCTCCGACGCGCCAACGATGCGCCAGCCCACTGTATGGTTCGAGATGATTTTTGAAAGTCGGCTTTTCCCTTACCCGACAAATGTGGATCTTTCAATACAGGTATAATATTATATGTGCTTTATTAGGAACACTCGAACCGACTTTTAGAATTAGAGGGATCCAAAATCACAACCTCTCGTTTTTTACAAAAGGGCAAATCAAGTATTTTGATAAATGCCTCTAGCCAAGGATTTTCCAAACCTAGGAAACTCATATATTTCACATCAGTGCCACGTAGGAATCTAACCGGTAGTAAAGGGTTAAAACTAAGACAATAACTTATATAACCGGTGGGAAAAAGTTGAGTAACTTGGTTGTAACGTTTTAAACTATAGTAACTTAGG